>CM067319.1:72751807-73334307 GCA_034231615.1 Meghimatium bilineatum | reverse complement strand
CATTTGTAAATTTATAATATCATTCGTTGAACATTTGTAAATTTATAATAGTATTCTCGTGGCATTTGCAAATTTATAACATCATTCGCGAGACATAGAAATGTATTATCTTAAAAGTTATCTTGAATTATTTACTCATACATTCAAGTAACTCGCCCTTAATGTGATGACTGGAACCGGTTCTCTTTGGTGACTCGTGCATACAAGTTATTATTATAAATTCACTAATATAAATGTATGATGCTATGGAATAAGGATAGGAGATTTATTGAATGTTTAGTCCAGCCTTAGTTGCCTTCGGTGGACCAAACCAAATGATCTGTCCAAAGGTTTTTACTCCTGCAAAAGCGTTACATTACTAGCTTTAACCCATAGTTCGGCAAGAATTGGCATACTCTGTTTACATTTATCGTACCAACTTGTCAAGTTTATTGCCATGGTTATTTGTACGCATTCGAATGAATGCATATAATATGCCACGTAGGAGAAGAAATTTCACGCATTAGTTTTTAGACTGAAAGTACTCCAGAACAAAATTGATTATTTAAAAATGCTACATCTATTCTATATTAATATATGGCTCAGAAACATGGACACTAAACAAACAATTAGAAGACAAAATTGATGCCTTTGAAATATGGATATATAGAAGAATATGGAGAACGTCATGGAACGAAAAGAAAACAAACAAAGATATTCTAACTTAATATGAAGAAAGAATTGTTAAGGGAAATAAAGATCAAACAAATAAAATATTTTGACACATTAAAAGACATGACACCTTGTTGAAGAACTTACTTGAAAGTCGAAGGAAAGCGAGCAAGAGGTAGGCAGAGATACAAGTGGAAAACATCACACGATGGACATTCTAGCAGAGTGCATCACCAAAACAAGAGACAGGGGATGTTAGATGTCTGTGGCTGCCAACTTTCGTTGCGGAGACGGCACTTGATGATTATGACTCCAGAACAGCGTTACCACTCAATATTTTTAAAAAGTCAAGTTTGAGAGCAAAAAATATCGGTAAAACCCAGCATATATTATATCAGAGACGTATATACGTCTTTAGTAAGGGTTCCTGGGGAAAATGTCACTCGCATAAATTGCTGAGCAATTCCCTCCTTTCCATAAGAACTTTGTTTATCTCTGTAAACAATCATGGAGGTTGAGTTGGGGAGTTAGCACCTTGTGACTAAAAAGCTAGTGCTAAATGGCATGTTCTGATTTTCTAGAGGTGGGTTTAAACACCTTTACCATTAAAATAGCAAAAATGATGATATCAGGAAGCAGATATCAGTTGCATGGTTGGATCACTAACAAAACAGTATCCAAACAACATAGAGTTAAATAGTTGGATAAATTAACAAAACAACTTCTGAACAACATAATTAAATAATTGGATCATTCAACAAAACAATCTACAAAAAGTACAGTTAATTTTTACAGCTGACAGGAATTCAAGAGTTAAATGGCTCGGTCATATAACCAAACAAATTCCAAACAGTTGAGTTAAATGGTTGGGTCATACAACGAAACAACCTTCAAATAACAGAATTTATTGGTTTGATCACATTCTACAACAACCTCTAAACAGCTGAGAATTAAATTATGGTGACCTGACTATACAACCGAATTTGATCTGACATGTCCGACTATTTACATCTGAATTCTGTGCCAAGCAACCTTTACATGGGGATTTGTTCCATATATTGAAAATGTTGTATTAACCTTTACATGGGAATTTGTTCCATATATTGAAAATGTTGTATTAACCTTAAATATGCGCTCCTTTATAGAGTATACCAGTAAATTCATTAGGTAATTTCATGCTTCCTACTTGAAATAACGTATATAAGTTATTTTTGTGAAGAAAATTTGTTCTGTTTCTATGTTATTTATGTTTACAAGTAGACATATCGATCCTTGTAGTACGAATATGGATATTCTATGTTTGTGGTCCTGATGATACTTCAATATTTTTACGGGATGTTCGTTGTTGTTGAAATAGTCATTGTGTTGATTTTTTCCATTCTCAGTGACTTGAGTACACAGGTTGAAAGCCTTGACGAGATGACATATTTTGCGGATGGGGTTGGTCAAGTACGTGAAACATGTTTACTTGAGTTGCAATGCGAATCGGTGCCGCTAAAACAGACATGATTCAATTCCCGTCAGTTTTAAGAATGTTTACCAACAATATATTTTATTTATACAGAATTTGGGGTCAGGAATGCAGACATCATTTGGGAGTAATATATATTTACTTTTTGGCTGAAATATAGAATCATCGTTGTGGAAGTCATGTATGGACAAAAATATGGTTTCGGAAAAGAACGTGGAACAACTGATATGATCTATGCTGTAAGAAAATACAATAACAACAATGTGACCAATAAGCAGCATTCATAGACTTACGAAAATCATTTGACATAGTAAGTAAAAAGGGACTATGAAAGATTATGTCAAAATATGGATGCACACAAAACGTTAACACAATGGTGCAGCAATTGTGTGATGGAATGCAAGCTAGAGCTCAGGATGATGGGGCGTTATCTGTTACTTAATTAATGGAGTTAAATAATAGATGTGTATTTGTATCTACCCTGTTTAGCATCATGTTTTCTGCTATTTTGATTATGTTTTTATAGAAGTGGACTTGGGAATAGAAATCATATATTGCATTGATGGAAAATTGTTCAACCTACGGCGACTTTGAGGAAAAACAAAAGTAAAATCACACATAATCAGGGATCTCCTATTTACAGATGACTATATACTAAATTCCAACTCTGAGGTTGATCTACCAATTATTATAGACAGATTCTCCAAAGTCTATATAAACTTTGGGCTAACTATTAATATGAATAAAACAGAAGTCATGTTACAATCAGCACCTGAAAAAATCTATCACGAGCCCTGCATAAAGATAAATGACGTAGCACTGAAAGTTGTAAATAGATTCACATGTCTAGGTAGTACACTATCACAACATGTCACTATTAGTGATGAAAAGTATACAAGGGTCTCCAAGGCAAGCAGAACTTTTGGCAGATTGTATACAAATGCGTGGCATAGAAATGGCATTAGCCTGCAGACTACGCTGAAAGTTTACAGAGCATTTGTGTTTCCAGTGCTGTCATAGGCTGATAAAACATAGACTGTGCATAGGTGCCATTGAGGAAACTCAATCATTTTCACACAACTTGTCTCAGAAAAGTTATATCAGATGGCAAGACAAGATTCCAGGTACCACCGCCCTTGGCAGATATGGTATCTCTCTCCAGCATTGACACTATTCTGATGCAGACAGATTCATTTGGCAGATCATGTGGTATATATGCCAGATCATCGTCTGCCAAAGATATTTCTCTATGGTGAGTTGAAGAAGGGCAGGAGACTAAAAACATCGCTACAGTGACTCGTTAAAGACCTCACTGAAAGCCTTTGAATAGACAAAGATACATGGGAAGATTTTCCACAAAATAAAGCTACACTTTGCTCTACAGTAAAAAAAAAAAAAAGGCACAGCATCTTGTGAAAAGAGGTTAAATGCAGCAGCTTAACAGTGGAAAGGAGCTAGAAAGTTACGGGTAGATGAAAAATCATCTACAGTGGTCATCCCATTCCGAAACTATTCAAAGACATTTGCGACCAGGATTTTGCTTATTAACCATCTACGTACTCATAGTCAGGATATAACTCTGAATTTCAAAAGTGGATGTTAAAAAAAATGGTCATCATCACTTGTGATGGACGCATAACAATGAAAAAAAATACTTGACAGAAAAATATTGATATAAACTTGCACAGCTTATGATAATTTTGTTTACAATGATGTCGTTGTATTAATATATGTCTATGTATTTGATATACAATTTGTAAATAAATGTAATAAAATAGTGAAATTATGTGTTCTTCTTTTCTTGAAACCCGTTTTCATATCTTCCTTTTTTTTAAGTCTAAAAAGCAAGAAATGTCTTCCTTTAAAAGTTATAACTGTTTTTCTTAAATTGTTTAGACACATAACAAAACAAATTCCAAACAGCAGTGTTGATTGGTTGATAATTCAGTGGTCTGTGTGCTCATGGTTTTTTTACCCAAATAGCAGAGTTAGTCGTTTGGTTAGTTGGTTGATAATTCTGTGGTCCGTGTGCTCATATTTATTTACCCTAATAGCAGAGTTAGTCGTTTGGTTAGTTGGTTGATAATTCTGTGGTCCGTGTGCTCATATTTATTTACCCAAATAGCAGAGTTAGTTGTTTGGTTAGTTGGTTGATAATTCTGTGGTCCGTATGCTCATATTTATTTATCCAAATAGCAGAGTTAGTTGTTTGGTTAGTTGGTTGATAATTCTGTGGTCCGTGTGTTCATATTTATTTACCCAAATAGCAGAGTTAGTCGTTTGGTTGGTTGATAATTCTGTGGTCCGTATGCTCATATTTATTTACCCAAATAGCAGAGTTAGTCGTTTGGTTGGTTGATAATTCTGTGGTCCGTGTGCTCATATTTATTTACCCAAATAGCAGAGTTAGTTGTTCGGTTAGTTGGTTGGTTAGTTGGTTCGTTAGTTGGTTGGTTGGTTGTTTGGTTGGTTGTTTGGTTAGTTGTTTGGTTAGTTGTTTGGTAAGTTGTTTGGTTAGCTGGTTGATAATACAGTGATCTATGTGCTTATGTCCTTTGATGCACACAGTTTACCACACAGTTTACCACACAGTTTACCACACAATTTACCACACAAAAACACTGACACAGAAATGTAATTAATGAGGATAAAGAGCAACATGTTGAAAAGTCCTGACTTTGTGGGATAGCAGAGACATTGAGCAGAAGAGAGTTGTGGTAAGAAAGTCCTTCTTACCCTGAGGCTGAAAGGAAAATCAGAATTGCTAAACATAAGTAAAATCTAGTTTATTTTGCTTTCATTCTTTATTCTGCTGGTTTTAGTCCAGAGAACAGCTCGTGTGTTGCCGGACCCCAAAAGGGGAGCAAAGAATAGCAACACTTTTACCTTCCACGCATGTCGTAAAAGGCGACTAAGGAGGTAATGGGATAGAGTTGGCTGTCCCATCCCATATAGGGCAAGTGACCCAAAGCCATGCTGAAGTCAGATGTGTCAGGCCGAAAGGCGCAGATATCGCAGCAATGCTTTAAATCATGACACAACGCATTCTGTTCTCCGGACTACATCCTGCTAATCTGCAGGAGTTTGAGAACGAACGCAGAAGAAGAAATACCTGCTAATCTGCAGGAGTTTGAGAACGAACGCAGAAGAAGACATACCATATTAAGAAGGAAGTTAGCTTTTTCGACAATGTGAAGAGATATGATGGCATGGAAAGAGTTTTGTTGTATGGGGGGGGGTGATAGAAGGCGGCAGAGGCAGAGTCCGATCAAGAGATATTCAGAAAAGCATGTACATGACACTAGAGGAAACGAGACAACTTGCCAGAGACCTCGGAGATTTCAGGAGATGCATAAGGAAGACTACGTTCTGGAATGAATATGTCACATGACACACACACCTTTGACAGCTTGTATATGATATCTGTATCTTTTGATTCGACACATCAGCATGGCATTTTTTTGGATTTCTACTGGGAGAAATAGTCAACTATACTCCTAAATCTGCTTAATCACCTCTTGCAACATTCATGACTGATCACAGTGTTGTTATTCTTTGCTCCTTTTTGAACCCTCAGCAGTATTTTACCTTGGTTAGATCTTATAATCGCGTATGTATATTTTCTGCTGTGAAACATTAAAGATTTACTTCTGGCTTTTACAAGTGTCTGTCTAATGTCATGTGTAGTCAAAAATAGACTAACATAATGATGGTGATGTAGATAACGGCAGCTTCAATGATGATGATGATATTATAACGCCAAGGGAGTATGCATTTACCACTCACATTTTCTATGCCAGGTGGTGGTGAGGTTTTACTTTCAGTTCCAGGTTGTTTAACTGACATTTTTTTAATTGTGAGGTTCTACGGAACTTCTTAAGTCCCAGATGACTGACTCAATATAGTTGTA
This sequence comes from Meghimatium bilineatum, assembly GCA_034231615.1. Taxonomy (NCBI): domain Eukaryota; kingdom Metazoa; phylum Mollusca; class Gastropoda; order Stylommatophora; family Philomycidae; genus Meghimatium; species Meghimatium bilineatum. The sequence continues at coordinate 73,328,275 of CM067319.1, read as the reverse complement.
GAGTATATTACCATGAGCCGGACAGTCTTCAGATGACTGACTCAATGTAGTTGTAGAGTATATTACCATGAGCCGGACAGTCTTCAGATGACTGACTCAATGTAGTTGTAGAGTATATTACCATGAGCCGGACAGTCTTCAGATGACTGACTCAATGTAGTTGTAGAGTATATTACCATGAGCCGGACAGTCTTCAGATGACTGACTCAATGTAGTTGTAGAGTATATTACCATGAGCCGGACAGTCTTCAGATGACTGACTCAATGTAGTTGTAGAGTATATTACCATGAGCCGGACAGTCTTCAGATGTCTCATGGAGTCAAAAGGCCTTTATAAAGATATGAACATAACTTTTCTACTCGTCTTTTGATGTTATGTGCATATCTTGATAATGCCTTTTGGTTCGAAACATCGACTGTCCTGTGTATTGTTATTTGTATGATTATATCCTGTGTTTTGTTGTATGTATTATTTCCCATGAGCATGTGATAACACAGATACTAATGATAGGAACACAGATACCAATGATGGCAGATGTTTTATTTATCAAATATACATTTACATGAATACATCTTTATATTTTATAAATTGTAAGATGGCAACGCTGTCTTTATATTCATTAATAGTAAAGTACATAGGAATTATTTATTGCTCACGAATGTCAATGCACTCTTAGTAATCCCATAAGTTCCCTAGCAGATGTATCCATGATGATAGTTCTCTGTGGATAAAAACACTTCTTTATGTCTCGCAGGTTCCTATACTTACTCATGCCCCTAGTAATACTAAATTCTCCAAATCGAAACCTAGAAGTGTTATTCTATTACACCATCCACTTCCAGCAGGCATTCACAACGTAAGTTCAGCACTGTCTCCATATTGATGCTCAAATCACCAACCAGACAGAATAACAAAGTAAAACTTGTATTTTTGGGTGCTTTAGTTTTTAGACCCTGTATCAGAGTATTTTTGGGTGCTTTAGTTTTTAGACCCTGTATCAGAGTATTTTCGACTTGCAGATTCCAAAAATGGAACCAATTTGTGTTCTAATAACCTCTACTTTTTTAGGTAAGGATGTACATATATGTCTGTGTGTATATAATGGTCTATGTAGTGTCTATAAAGTCCCTGTACAATGACATCACACAGATTCGAACTAAATACTAGTAATTCATATTATATAGTATCACCATCAATGTAAATAAGTGAACCTTATTGTATCCATTGTTGACACCTGCAATTATAAAACAGTGACTTTGTTGACACCTGCAATTATAAAACAGTGACTTTGTTGACACCTGCAATTATAAAACAGTGACTTTGTTGACACCTGCAATTATAAAACAGTGATTTTGTTGACACCTGCAATTATAAAACAGTGACTTTGTTGACACCTGCAATTATAAAACCGTGACTTTGTTGACACCTGCAATTATAAAACCGTGACTTTGTTGACACCTGCAATTATAAAACAGTGACTTTGTTGACACCTGCAATTATAAAACAGTGACATTGTAGACACCTGCAATTATAAAACAGTGACATTGTTGACACCTGCAATTATAAAACAGTGACTTTATTGACACCTGCAATTATAAAACAGTGACATTATTAACACCTGGAATTATAAAACATGTTTGGTACTCCAAATGTTAGATCCGTTTCTGGGTATATCTGACCTGCATATTCCAATATGGAACCAAGTTTTTCCCTATTAGCTGTTATTTTTTTAACAAAGACATACTGATAGAAGTCTTTAAAAATACCGGTGCCATTTTTTGAAATAAAGAAGTCAAATATACCAAGAAACAGAACTAAGGTTTGAAGCAATTAAAAGTGTTCCCTAGTAATACAAATTTTGTTGATGTGAGACTCTACATCTTCTTCCTGTTCAGTTTAACATGTATACACAACAAGTCCAGTTTTCTTAATAAATGTTGCTGTATGAAATGTTACAAATTTCTGTGGATATCCATCTCTTTCTGTGGTGAGCCAGTGTTCCTTCCTTAACATGTTTAGTGTAATGCAGTCTTGCATGATATGTTCTGCTGTCTGTGCAGCTTGCCCAGAGACTCTACATCAACTATACATCAAAATATGGCTCACAAACATGGATAATAAACTTGTGACAATCACTATGCATCAAATTCAATATTTGTAATGTTTAGAGCTATTTGTTTTAGTTCACTGTTGGTTACCTATGTGGTTTGCAGAGACACTCCTCTGGGCCAGACTGTCAATATGTGAGCAGCAAAGCTGGAACAGTCCTGTGTTGTTTGGCCCCTGCTGTTTCTTTGTATGGCCTCGTTCTTGAATGACATTTTTATCACTTACCACAGCAAAGCTGGACAGTCTTGTCTTGTTTCTTGCCCCTGTTGTTTCTTTGTTTGACATATTTATCACCTACTGTTTTATGTGTATGGAGCATAGATTTTATCATATCGCATAAATTACTTGTCTATTAATGAATACATTTTGCACTGGTGTTCTCTAATTAAGAACATGACTTGTGCTCTCTAATTCTTCTTCTACTATGTTTGTTCTCAAACTCCTGCTTGTTAGCAGGACATAATTCAGAAGAACAGTAAATGTTATCTTCTTTGAGATATCTGCACTTTTTGACCTGGCACATTCAACTTCAACATCGTTTTTGAGTCACTTGAACTTATAGAATGAGGCAGCCAAATTTACCCCAAAACCTCCTTAATCACCTCTTATGACATGCATGGAAGGTCGCAGTTTTGCTTTCCTTTGTTTTCCATCCAGACCCTGGCAACACATGGGCAGCTATTACCAGACACTGACATGACTGCAGTTAAGCTAAGGGAAGAAAAACATATCTCTCTGCAGAGCGGAATCCCTAATGTCCTGGCATAGGTTCTATCGAAGATTGACAATTAACTCAGAAGCCAAAATACAAGCTTTACACATTAAAAAAACTGGCAGTTGAGAAAATAAAATTAAACTAAACAAACAACAACTGGCCTGGTGAAAAAAAATGTAATATTTTAAAAATGCATACAAAGAAAACACCATCACCAAAAAAATTACATTACAACAGCGCCAGTATTGTTGATGAGATCAAATATGAGTGGCCGTTATCATTAATATATACTGGACAAATCTGTAGATACTGTGATCACCATCTCATAAAATCCACCAGACTAGCGACTCACACTTCCTGTTTGACGTTGATTATCGGTCTCTTTTTGTTTTGTGTGACATGGTCTTCTGTCGCAGATTTCAATGTTTATCTAATGGATAATATTTGCTGTCATTTGGAGATGTTTCGTGCCCCAGAGTTTGTATGGCTCCTTTAGGTCAGAGTCCTAATAGTGGGCAGATGTGAACGATATGTTATATCTTATATAATGTTTCTCTTTCTGGGCTGTTTCCACCTTCATTCTCATTTCCTGCACTCATATGCACAACCATGATTCACATGAAAATCCTCTGACCAGGCAGAGTCTCTCAGAGCAATGGTTATGTCAGCACGATCCACTGATATTAGTTTCCAGTACTGTAGAGGATTCCAAATAAGATTCAGGCAGTCGAACCACTCTGAAGCAAGGGCAAACTATTAAATATAAATGCCTAGATGATCAATAGTAAAAGAAATTATTGATTTATTGCCATGTCCTATATAAGAAATGCAACCAAATAGCAAATAGACGATTGCTGAGCAATTGTTTGTATGTTCTCTTATCAACAACTGACATCCGCCCTATAAATTGTTTTGAATCCACCCTGCCAACTCTTTAATTACAAGAACTCCTGAGTATCCAGGTCAATAGGATACAAGCAAAGTTGCAATCGAGTAATTATTAATCCAGCACAAGTAGCCAATCATGAAACACTATAGTGTTCTGAAAAAAATCACTCAAATATTGAAGATAGCATCTGGTGGCCAACCAATCAACATGCAGCAGGAGAGCTCATAGTAAATGAATACTCGCAAAGTTCTGACTCTGTCACCTTCATTATTCTGTCTTCAAGGCCACATAGCATATAAATCTGTGGAATTATTATCAAGATAATAGTTTAAGACCAGAAATAGTATAACCAATCAAACATAATAAATACGTTGACCAATCAGAAATAATGTAAAATATAACCAATGAAAGAAATAATACAAGGACCAACTGAATAACAGTAAATTTATCTTCTTTTTCTGCGCTCGCTCTCAAATCAGCATGAGTATACATGTGAATTATTGAGTTGAGAGACTGAAGTACATTGTGCTTATAGTTTTACAGAGGAGCTGCATTATTTGCAGCTCTGGGTCAAGCACATATGATTTCAGCATGTTTTAAGTTCAGGTGATCTTTCTTAGCCTGTGACATCCTTCTTATGTGTTGTCAAGTAACTAATGTGTGTCAATTCTACATTGTGACTGTTTATCACCCATTGTACTCTTGGACTTTACAGATCAAAAGCATGTCCTGTGTGGCACTTTCAGAGGAGATGGTTAGCAAGGATTTAGACTTGGGTCAACTATGTCTATCTTGTATGAGGTGTTTCGCTATTAGGGAGCTTGTCTCATGTAATATGATGGTCAATATCCTGTTTTCTCAAGCACTGACCCGTATCTTGACTGTGAGTCTGATTCTGGTATAGGAAATTGCTCCCAAAAAAGTTGGACTAGAATTGGTTCTCTCTCTTAGTCAAGAAAATTGTGAACACCTCATTCTTCTTCTTCAGCGTTCATTCTCAAACTCCCACTGGATATCTCTTGTAGCAGGACCATGGTCCTAATAGATTTCCAGAAGGATGTAGTCCAGAGAATGGAAATGTGTTGTGTCGCCGTTTTATTTGCACCAATGGCCCGACACATCCATCTTCAGTGGTAACACCTCATTCAAGCTTGAGCTTCTACTTACATTTTTGTCATACCAGGATGGTATTGTATCCTGCCTTTACCTTTTCACACGATCTGCTGTTAGAACAACCTGCTGTTAGAACAACCTGCTGGTAGAACAACCTGCTGGTAGAACAACCTGCTGGTAGAACAACCTGCTGGTAGAACAACCTGCTGTTAGAACAACCTGCTGTTAGAACAACCTGCTGGTAGAACAACCTGCTGGTAGAACAACCTGCTGCCATAAAACAACTAAAAACTTGCTTATGAGCATAAACATTGCTTCAGTTATGCCTTCATTTATCTCATTATATTTTGCACGTGGTGTTTGATGGCCTCTTTGCATGCATTTCTGGCTCACTGTTTTCATCTTTATGAGCTTTCAGATATGCCAGCCCGACAGTCGGGGCCAATCATTCATTTGCACTGTGCTTTGACATTTTTTGGGATATGGGGGCTGAGAAGTTCTATTCAGAGATATTTGTCTTGTACAATCAATTCTCATTCCATCTCACTCTATACTGCTCAGACACAATCAATAAAGTGCTTGAAGCAACCTGTTTCCAAGATGCACCACAAGGAGGCACTTTTAGAATATTGGTTACATACTAACCCTGAGATTGCATGAGTGCAATGCATAACCTTTTGCACCACAGTGAGTATATGACCTTCTTTTGCTGTGATCAATGATTATGCATCTAATCTGATATTGATCATGTACAGAGAAGTTAGATTTAGATCACTGTAGGTTCCACAAGACTTGGCTTGCAGAACTGCTCCTGTGAGCAAGATTGTCATTCTATGAATAGAAAAGTTAAGACAATCCTGTAGAATGTATTGTGTTGTCACTTCACAGATGAAGAGAGTAGAGTCGCTGATGTCACCTTGGTGTAAGTATGCCTTTATGTGACAGTAAACCTTTTCTCAGTAGAAATATTTTGACTTATTCATTTATGTTCAGTTTGTTGATGTCTTGATCAGGACTGTAATTTCTGTTCAGTTTGTTGATGATGTCTTGATCAGGACTGTCATTTCTGTTCAGTTTGTTGATGATGTCTTGATCAGGACTGTCATTTCTGTTCAGTTTGTTGATGATGTCTTGATCAGGACTGTCATTTCTGTTCAATTGTTGATGATGTCTTGATCAGGACTGTCATTTCTGTTCAGTTTGTTGATGATGTCTTGATCAGGACTGTAATTTCTGATCAGTTTGTTGATGATGTCTTGATCAGGACTGTAATGTCTGTTCAGTTTGTTGATTATGGAGGATTATCGGACTGATAATGATGACTACATACAATTAAAATGTTATCAATAGTAAAAATGAAATAATAGGAATGAAACACAAGTACAGATATTTTACTATTTTATCATTATCTATTGTTCTCCAGTGCTGAAATCAGTGTTCTCCAGTGCTGAAATCAGTGTTCTCCAGTGCTGAAATCAGTGTTCTCCAGTGCTGAAATCAGTGTTCTCCAGTTTGTGCGATGTGAGACACATCGTCATACCCTCTTTGATGGCTGTTCTGCAAAGAGTTTCTCTTGGTTGAGTCTTCCTCTTTCCTTTACCATATGGTACCCATTTTAATGCTTGTAGTGGCTGTCTATTTTTATTCATTAGCACTTGGTATAGCACAAGGCTTATTCATTTTCTAGCCATACTGGTGAAAATTAGGTTATAAATTTATGATTTGACATTCCTGTGGGCGATCCCGACAATGTCTCTTGACATCCGACTGTTTTTATCAAGATGTAGTATGTCCTATTGTATAACTAGATGTCTGTGTTTAATCTTAGGAACATCAAAACAAGACAATGACTTTGACCTCTCACCTTTGATTTTCTGGAACGCCCAAACGGACATAAAGCGTTATCACCATCCTCCATAATAAGAACGTGCTGACCCTTCTCAGATATGATCTTTGACTTGCGTCCAAGAATGACCGGAGAATGAGGAAAAATCTCCTGACTGACCTTCTCAAAAGGGCAAACATTGTAGTTATACTGATCCACTTTCAGCTGAAAACAATGTTTGCTTAATGGAAAGAAGACTCCGTTTGAACCGTATTTCTGAGAAAATAAAACCAAAATAAACGTATCATATGTTATTTACACACTGTAGGACTATCAAGAAAGATTCCAAATTTTTTATTTTTTGGTTTCAATCCCTGAGAATTACAAGCAATTGATCTCTTGTATCCTGTGCACTGGGGAAGTTTCTCCAAAGCTTTATTACATATCTAGAAGGCTCCAACTATCAATGGTGTACAATGAGAAGAAGCCTCTTGCTCAAAGGAGGTAAAAACATAATTGTATAGATGAAATCTTGTGGGGGTTTCCCATAACAGGAATGTCTCACTACATATACATGTCCATCAACTATGATTTATTGTTGCATGATAGTTGATCTGGTGAGACCTTCAGATCTTGCACATGCTGTGATTTGAAGAATAGTAGATATATGTGAAGAAAAGATAGTGCTATATGAAGGTACATGACCGTATTGAAGCCATGCAGTCATGTGGTCTACTGTATATTGAAGCCATGCAGTCATGTGGTCTACTGTATATTGAAGCCATGCAGTCATGTGGTCTACTGTATATTGAAGCCATGCAGTCATGTGGTCTACTGTATATTGAAGCCATGCAGTCATGTGGTCTACTGTATATTAAAGCCATGCAGTCATGTGGTCTACTGTATATTGAAGCCATGCAGTCATGTGGTCTACTGTATATTGAAGCCATGCAGTCATGTGGTCTACTGTATATTGAAGCCATGCAGTCATGTGGTCTACTGTATATTGAAGCCATGCAGTCATGTGGTCTACTGTATATTGAAGCCATGCAGTCATGTGGTCTACTGTATATTGAAGCCATGCAGTCATGTGGTCTACTGTATAATGAAGCCATGCAGTCATGTGGTCTACTGTATATTGAAGCCATGCAATCATGTGGTCTACTGTATAATGAAGCCATGCAGTCATATGGACTACAGTATATTGAAGTCAAGTGGGCTACCGTATATTTATGAAATAGTCATGTGGGCTACTGTATATTGATGAAATGCAGTCATGCGGGCTACTGTATATTGATGAAATGCAGTCATGTGGGCTACTGTATATTGATGAAATGCAGTCATGCGGGCTACCGTATATTGATGAAATGCAGTCATGTGGGCTAGTATATTGATGAAATACAGTCATCTGGGCTACAGCCTATTTTAAAAAGTACTGAATTGGCATTGATAATTGGCATAGATAATTGGCATCATTGTACTCTGGGTTTTCAAATATGTACTCCTTCCCTCTCAACAAAGTGCCTGCCAAGAGTACCACTCACAGCACGTAACTCTGAAGTTTAAAGTTTCTACATCTCCAGGAATCTAAAAACAAAAAAATCCTATTTGCAAACAAGACATTATGAGCTGGATTTAAACCTGAAACCTCTTGAGCACAAAATGAATAGCTTAACCACTACACCACAGAGAATACTTGAAGAATCAGTGTATCACAAAATATATATGAGTATGGTTCTTTTCTATAACAAATTTGTTCAAAGCGTTTAATCTGTATATAAGCCACATTGATACTATGAAAAAAATTTCTACAATAAAAAAAATCAATTAATTTTCTACACTGAAAATTGCTACAGACAAAAGTAAAACAGCCATCTGTAACTTGTAACAGCTCTAGATAACCTCCCCATAAGAATACCAGAGAAACACTAATATAGAGCTGAATGTAAAACTCGACCTCCTTTAATGACATGAGGAAAAGTCTGATGTTGGTGATGTACAGAGAGGTTGGTTGGTTGGTTGCTGATCCAGCGGTCCATGTGCTCATGCCCTTTGACCCAATGTACAGAGAGGCAATTACTATACATCTAGCCTGATATTGGTGATGTACAGAGAGGCAATTACTATACATCTAGCCTGATATTGGTGATGTATAGAGAGGTTTGTTTTTGATGCTGATGTAGATTCCTCACAACTTGGTTTGCAGAGATGCTCATGTGGACCAGATTGTAATCCTATTCAGTCGTACAGCATGTTCTATGATGTCTGTGTTACTACTCCACAGATACAGGCTGTAGATTAGATGATGATGATTCCGTGTGTGTCTTTAGACAGAAGTTGGTCTGTCCAGAGGATACAAAGCTATGGGGTAGTCACTCTGAACTTGAGAAGACAGTGGGCTTTGACTTGGTGACAGGATTGACAATATATAATGACCAAAGAAGCTGAACGCAGAAGAAGATGATAGTGTTATTTTCTCAGTCAAAATATTGAGACATAGTCAATTATGCTCAGTTTATTGATATTGTCTTGCTCAGGTCTGTAGAGTTTATTTAGCTCTCCCCACTCAAGTTGTCAGAGATGTTATAGTGAACTGGTATCCATTGTTGTAATAACATAACCTTCCAGGATAATTTAGACATGTGATAATGAGCTGGTATCCATTTTTGTAATAGCATAACCTTCCAGGATAATTTAGACATGTGATAATGAGCTGGTATCCATTTTTGTAATAGCATAACCTTCCAGGATAATTTAGACATGTGATAATGAGCTGGTATCCATTTTTGTAATAGCATAACCTTCCAGGATAATTTAGACATGTGATAATGAGCTTGTATCCATTTTTGTAATAGCATAACCTTCCAGGATGATTCAGAGATGCTGTGCCTGATGTATTAAATTTGGTTATCTTGTTTAGTGTGTTGAATGAAGTGTAGAACTGATTTTTAATGAGTGAAGATTTGGCTGAACTTTCAATTGTTCAAAATTTGAATAGCTTGAGTATGGTTAAAATTGCCATAAAATTGTGTATATTTTATTTTTGTGGCACATCATTTTTCTTTTGTGATCCCTGATTTGATATTTCTATGATGCACAGGACAGATGTATTTTTGGGTTATGATTAGTGAGTGTTCTATCCTTAGAATTCCCAGCACTCAGTGATACTTAACACAGACAAGGATAAGCATCAGTCCAAGTGTTGCTGCGACACAAAATTGAAGGATAGAATAGCGACACTGTGACCTGCCATGTATGTCTAAGAACAACTAAGGAGACTTGGGGTGGATTTGGGTGGATTGGTAACACTATGTTACTAATACTAAACATGGACAACGACAGTACAAAATAAATGTAAACTTGTGACAGCTGAAATGGCATGCTTGCGCAGAATCCTAGGAATATCATTAAGAGACAGAGTGAGAAATGAGGAAATTAAGATGTAGAACCGGTACCACTCCAATCTTGGAATATATTAAGAGACAACGGATCAAATGGTTTGCACACATCAGCAGACTACCATCAGACAGCATACCACAGCAAGCTATGCTACACAGATACAGTGAAGGCAGACCTAGAGGCCGACCATGAAAACAATGGACCACCAAAATAAAAGAAGCGACAAACTCTACAATATACTCAGCACACATGAGGGTCATCTCCAGAAAACTCTTCTACACCTGACGCTGAAAGGCAACAAAGGGTTTAGCGAATAGATAGATACCTTAGGTCAAAGTAGCACAAAAAGCATGCTGAAATCTGATGTGTCAGGCTGAGAGAAGCAGATATCAAACCAAGGTGTAAATTATGACACATCGCATTCCGGTCTCTGAACTGCATCCTGTAAGCAAGCAGGAGTTTGAGAATGAGAACAGTAGAAGAAGTAGTACAAACAAAAACATGTCTAGATTATTAACATTACCTGTCTTTCAGTATTTGTAAGTTCAAGGGAGGCCATCCTCAAGTACTCTTTCTGTATTTCTCTTCCCTTTGTCCTCACAGATTCCTCCTGGTTCCGTATATTTAAAATCTCAGTACACTTATCTGGGCATGGGGCATGATAAACAGCCCCTAATGGTGAACCCACTGAAAACATATACAAGAGACAAAATTATTCTTCTGCAATCAGTTTCTTATGTTCACTCTAACCATCTATACATCCACATTACAAGAGCATTCATTCTGTTTTCCAATCACTATTGAACTGAATATCACCTGTCTCATGTTGGGGTCCAAAACGGGAGCAAGAATAGCAACAAATGTGACTTGTCATGCATGTTGTAAGAGGCAACTACGGAGATTTTGGAGGTGGGGTTAGCTGTCCTATTTGATAGATCAAATACATTAGTTTACGACAATATTGTTTGTGTAGAATATATCCATGTTGTCCGAGACTAGTACAATGGCAATGTTAGTGATATCTATGTGTTTCGTTTGTTTTCACTGACAATATGTGTCTGGGCGAAGAGTCACCACACATACGCGTGCCTGGCGACAGATAGGGAGGCTGTCACAGGCTAGGGTAGCCCACCCGAATTGTCAAGGCATGCCGAAATCGGATTGCTAGGCCTACAAGGCGTGTAACGGTAGCACAACGCAAACACGCTCCCGGCGGAAATCGCACATATATCCATGCTGATTACAATGGAGCGAACGCAAAACAAACAAACAAACTGACAATATTATGTAAAGAAATAACATCAGAATTATGATAGGCCTAGGCATTTAGCATCATTTCTTCAAGGAATACATCAATCAAACAATATCACATGAGTCAGTCATTTAAAAAAATAAATGTTGCATTTTTCATTCTCACCGTTGTCTCACATATCATTTATACACCAACAAAACTGACATCATTAGATTCAGTAATAAATTCTTTATTTCCATTTTTAAAATGCATACAAAAATCTCTAAATATAATAAAGTTATTGCATTTTCCAAATACCCACCAAAATTATGCAAACTGTCAAAAATAATGCGGCTGCAGTGGGAAAGTTACATAATTTTTATTGGGAATGGTAAAGGTTAAACCAAAAAATAATTAAAATTTTATACATTTTCTAAATGGTCAACACAATTTTTTTAATTGTCAAACATAAATTGTATTGACAGTAACACTTTAAAATAGCCTAATGTGTCCATTTTTAAACATGAAATGGCCAATGTGGCAACCTTGGTACCTATTTTGTTCAAGACTTCCTGGTCAAAAAGTCAATTTGTGTTTATATGTGCAACATAAAACTGCACTTTAACTCATCTTTCCTTTTTGTTTATAGTCATTTGCTATACAGTGCATGAGTAAAGTACACATGTTACTGTGTTGTCTTGTATGAGCAGCAGTTTGTGAGATACACCACCAAGCAACAACAACTAGACACAAACTCAAATCACATTCTTTACTACATAAAAGATAATAGATGTCCAGCGGTTTCAGATGATGACCGCGGTTTCAGACTTGTATTATTACATCTCTATGGTGTGTGCGATTATGACTGAAAACTCCAATGGCTGCCGAATCCCATCATATTTTGGACAGGTTTGATCAGAATTGGGCAACTGTGTGTTTTTTGTTATGTATTTTCAGGCAGCACACTGTCTCTACTACATTGCCGATACCGAATTAAGCATTAAATTCATTGAAATAAAATGTACCTTCAATTCTCATAAAATCAGGAACTTGTGTTCCAAACCATTCATCACTGCCATCACAACAATCGCAGATCCCATCATTCACTTTGCTTGATGTTATGTACTGAGGAGGAGATCCTGCAATTTGCTTTGTGCAATAGAATCTATAAATGAAATAATGTTACGAATACATGGAATTGATGATGATGATAGTCGTAACAACGATAAAAATTATGGTAAGTTAAAACTGAAAAACAACAAGTAATTAAGTTTTATGCGAATCACTGAAAGCACTCAAGAAAATACATAAACATTTCGACCAAAATGTCTTTTTGCAAGACAGTTGAGCATTTACGGGATAATTTTGTGCTATGAAGCTGGTTCATTACTCAATTATTTACGGGATAATTTTGTTCTATGAAGCTGGTTCATTAATCAATTATTTACAGGATAATTTTGTGCTATGAAGCTGGTTAATTATTGAATTATTTACGGGATAATTTTGTTCTATGAAGCTGGTTCATTAATCAATTATCTTTCTCTTTATCTTATTGCAGAGAGTAGAATACGTGTTCTTTAAAACAACTAAAGCTGTTATCTTTGCTCATTTTTTGTGTTATTGATCCTTGACTTGTGAAGCTTAATCACATCTTACACAAAAATGTAGGGTCGGCAGACAATGTCACTCATTTTTCTGATTCGAGTGATCCATGTTTTACATTGGTCATTGTGCATACTTCTTGTAGCCAGACATTTAAAGGCACATATTATGACCACAGATGTCCACTGTTCAGTAGAACTGGTAAAACATTTAAAGTACTGGTTACTAACATTAAAGTCAGATGTATTGGTAGATTGGTACAATAAAAAAGGGTGATATAACACATCTCAGTACTCTGGAATATATCCTGCTGGAAATCTAGTAGTGTCATTATCCACCTACAAGAGAGATCCAGCAGGAAACATAACACATCTCAGTACTCTGGAATAAATCCTGCTGGAAATCTAGTAGTGTCATTATCCACCTACAAGAGAGATCCAGCAGGAAACATAACACATCTCAGTACTCTGGAATAAATCCTGCTGGAAATCTAGTAGTGTCATTATCCTGCTACAAGAGAGATCCAGCAGGAATGTGAGAATGAATGCTTATAATACAAGATCAAGTTGGATCAGTCTGATGAGTGACACAGCATGCTCCATATTCCGGAGCTGGCTGTGGCTATACTCAGCAAAACTATACAACAAAAATTCCCAGACTATCCTTATTCTTCTTCCTCATTCGCCAGTTGGACTCTCACTGATACAGATATCCTCAATGAACAGTACTGTCATCAGTCCGCAACTGAATCGTGGAGTTTATCCATCAGAGCTGTGTCAGATGGTCAGTTTTCTTCTTGTCTTGTAGTACAGTGGGCAATTCTGTAAAATATTGAACTGTTTGTTGTGTTGTCTGCAAATTGTCCACAGGGGTCCAAAGGTACTTCAATCCTGTCTCAATAAAGCAGTTTCCAAACTTTTTGATAAATCCAAAAAGTTTGAACAGGGTAATGCATGAAGTTTTGCCAATCACTTGAAAAATTACAAAATAACACACACAAATCAATGTTTTGACCAAAAGGCCTTTATCAAAACTACATACACAACTAAAAACGACGAGCAAGAACGACACTATCAACGTCCACATGGACATGCTATATGTGGAGATGTTTCCAGTGATTAACAAAAGTTCATTACCCTGCTCCAAGCTTTTCCTGTTGGAATTAAGTTTTGCATAGTGAGCACATATTCTAAATAAACATAGTACAGCAGCTGACAGTTCCACTTCAATGCTGATTTATCACTCTCTATGTATATCATATTCTCCTTCTGCATTCGCTCTCAAACTCCTGCAGATTAGCAGGATATATTCCAAAGAACGGAATGTGTTGTATCATGGTTTACAGCTTAGCTGTGCCTTTTGGCCCAACACATACGACTTCAGCAGGACATCTGTGTCACTTTGACCCAAAATGGGATGGAACAGATAACTCCACTCCAAAACCTCCTTAGCTAAACTAGTGTTTTATCATTACATGCTTTTCTGTTAAGGAGTACAGTGAGAATTTTAGCAGCAGTAATAAATGTTTGCGGAAGGCAAGTGGGGAAAATCACCACCGTACCATCCCTAGAACAATGTTTCATGGAGAAAGGTGAGTGACTATGCCACTCGACATGACACTTGATTGACTGATTGAAGGTAAGTTTCTTTGTCATTGAAATTGTTAAAATTTGTAAATTTAAAATTTATCCTCCAAAAAAATAAAAACTCTGCCCTTACAGTAATTTGAACACGTATCACTAACTAATGTGTCCTGGTATTCTAATCAATCAGCACTTGGTCCACCAAATAAATACCATTTCTGAGTACAACAGAGAATGACATGAACTGATAAATGAATATTTTTTTATTGGTACACAAATCCAAATATGTTTCTCTGAATCCATTTTTCACCTCCAACTCGAGCTACTTTGTATCCCTAACTAACCAACTCACAGCCACCAATGCTTCTCAAACTCATCGCCCAACTCTCACCAGCCATACGGTTGCATCTGTGGGTCTCACCAATGGCTCACTAGATAAACCACCCATGCAACAGAAAACCTTAGCAGATGACATGCCTTTATATTGAGGTTATCTTCTTATAGAAGCTTCATGGCACGTCATCTATACAATCCCGTAGTCGTAACCTTCGATAACAGTTACCATGTTGTTCCAACAAGCCGACATTGTGCTTGAACTAGTTGCGGGCACGGCATGGGTGGACGGAACAACAAAAAACCTGTCGCAATGGCCAGAGTTGTGCCCTGATGTTGACGTCTGTTTCGGAGGCATTAGACTCGAAACACCATCGTGTCTGACGGCTGCTGGAACAGAGGGCGGAGTACTTATGGGAATGCTCCACGTGCTGTCAGGCTAGTTTCTAATCAAGAAGAATCACCAGCCATTTTGCTCTTCAACTCCACTTAGAGCTACTATGTTTTTCTGAATCCACTTTTCACCATCAGCTCAACATCTCAAATTCCACTACTTACCAACTTACAGCCACTATGACAAATGTACTAACCTACTGTTTGGGCAGGCAGAAGTCCCAGGCTCATCAAAAGAATCAGGGCAGTCACAGAAGTCATCATTTACTTGAAGAAGAGAAATCCGCACCTGGAAAATGAATTTCATTAAAAACTACAAAAAAGGGAAATAACATATCGGTACATAACATGTTGGTAAATAACATGTTGGTAAATAACATGTCGGTAAATAACTAATCGATAAATAACATGCAGGTAAATATACCTGTAAATAATACAATGGTAAATAACATGCAAGTAAATATACCGGTAAATAATATACCAGTAAATAACACTCAGGTAAATATACTGGTAAATAACTATCTATCTATTCGCTAAACCATTTGTTGCCTTTCAGCGCCAGGGATAGAAGTGTATTCTGGAGATGGCCATCTTGTGTGTTGAGTATATTGTGGAATTTGTGGCCTCTTTTATTTCTGTGGTCAATCATATATAAATATATATTGGTGTTTCCTTCTGTTCTTCCTATCTTCATTACTTCGGTCTTTTCTATATTTATCTTCATGTTAAAGGTTTGGCATGTTTGATGTAATCTGTCTATTTGTAGTTGCTCTTCTGATGATGCTACTAGTGCTTGGTCGTCTGCAAATAGCAATTCGTTTAAATTATCCTTCAGATTGTTTTCTTCCGTTGTCTTTGCTACTTTGCAGATGTGATCTATGTATGTTATGAACAATAGGAGGAATAGTACAGATCCTTGTCTCACTCCCGAGTGAATTTGGAAATTATCGGAGATCTTGAGAAAAACTCTCCATTTTACTACGAGCCATTGTGTTCTCACTGATGGTCAGCTAATCCTGTCTCAGTGTTGTATCAGGAAATTCACATGGCTACACCATGATCTCTAACTAACACATACAAAAATAAACCACATATTCCATGCAAATAGTCCTGAAACATTAAACTGGACTTCCATTTGTGGTCACAAGAAATAACCCAGCTGTCACTTTACGCCTTTTTACCAGAAGACGTAAATAACATACAGATAAATAATATGCACGTAAATAACATGCAAGTAAATAAAATAAATAAAAGTATAGTGACACTGTGACCTGCTATGCAAGTCATAAGAGATAAATCAGATTTTAGGTTGGGGTTGGCTGTTACATCAGATACAGGGTTAAGGTGACACAGAAGCCATGTTGAAATTGGATGTGTTGGACTGAAAGTTGCAGATATCACAGCCAAACTGTAAACCATGAAAACGTCATTCTGTTCTGTTGACCAGCAGAATTATCTGCTGACCAGCAGAATGACCAATTATAATGTACGCACACAATTTTTTTAAATTAAAAACAGGCGAAATATATAACAAGGTAATAATAATACATACATAAAACACTAGCTTGGTCAAGCTTTACAATGAACTATCAGACTACAGGGTACGAAAAAATAAAAACAACAGTATAGCAGACAGTTTCAATGTTTCAACCAACCTTACGGTCTTTTTCAAGAAAATAAGACAAACTGTGAACAAGCAGTAAAAATAATGGCACTATCACAAGAGAGTATTAGATGGAAAGACATTTAACGATAGCGACATCAAAGATAACAATGATGTTCATATACACAAATGTTGTCAAAGGGACGAGCATTACTAAAATTATATGAATAATGAAAACGAAATAAAACGAAATAAAACAACTATGCCTGAAAGCAATATCCCCCATATCAGCATATCCCCCTCTTCTTTTTTTATTCACTTCCTATGAGTGGCTTTCTTCTGTGCACCCTGAACTAGTCCTGGCCCCTGTTGCCTCATGAGTGATACTATCTGTATTCATTCATTCATTTTCCATTTGTGCTAAAGTTAGTGCATAGCACAGAGGTCAGATCTCTCCAATTCTGTCTGTTCAAAGCTATTCTGTGCAGTTCTTGAATAGTATGAATATTGGTTGTTTTACTTTCTCTAAGTATTGTTCCTCTGAGTGTTTCTTTTGGTCTACCCCTTGCTCTTTTGCCTGTAGTTATCCATTCAAGAGATTGGTGGTGTAATCTGTATAGAGAACTTAATTAAAATACTAACGGTCAATATGGACATATTAAACAGAACTTGAGTATTTTCTGTATGAAATACAGAAAATCTGTACTAGCTGACACATATGAAGGCTCACCTCTGTTGATGTATGGCATGCCAACATCTTCTTGTCATCAGTTTTGTAAAGATATTTTTGTGACTCAAGAACTCCCAGCAAATTAGCATTGGCCGAAATCAGACGACTGTCTTTGGTCATGTTAAAAAAACTGGACTGTTTCGATGGTCTGACGTCTTGACATGGGGTTTCATTATTTCCATTTTCTAACAAATTAAACACATTACTGTTGCTGTGATATTTAACTTTTTCCTTCTCGTTTTTCAACTTTATTTTCTTGTATTCGTAAACACTATCCTCCTGTTCATTATCTTCAACTTTACCAAAACTATTTTTAATTTTGTCAACATTTTTATCGTGGTCTTTGTGTATATTTTGATGTCTATCTTCATTTCTGTCACTCTTTTTAATATCAAATAGACCTTTATCTCTCTTCAAATTATCAATGTTGTCTTCGTGAAAAACTTCTAACTGTAAGTTCAACTTTGTTTCTGCAGCAAGATGGCTTAACCTTGACACAGTGAAACATTGTAGAAGATAAAATAAAATAGCGACTACGACCAGTAAGACAAGAGTGCGATATTTTCTGCGAAAGAGAGCATGCATTCTTTCTCCACTTAAATCTGACGTGAAGTTACTGGTAATCCTTGATAATCCAATATTGAAGCCATTTATGGCATGTCTGTAAAACAATTGCATTTGATGTATTACCATCGACCAGTTGTGCTGTTAATCTAGAATTTACATTTTAGTTAAATTAGGACTGGATATCATCAGAGTATGGTATACCAGACATGTTCTATTACTTTATATCACTGAATTATCAGCATAAGTTTAGTTAGTTTATAACTCGGCCAGTCCTACTTAATGTCTTAATATGCCTAAAGTATGTGAGTTATCATATATGGAATGAGAATGATGACCGCATGTTGCAATCCCAAGCACACTTATCAATCACACTGCTTCTATATGATGAAGTCAATACGTTGAACTAAAAACTTAAGCTTAATGTTTGTTATGAAATTAATGAAAGGTTTGCGTTGCTCACAACACTACACTACATTACGGATCACTGTTTACTGATGTTGACAGTAAAAATTTGATAATTAATACCATTTTGGCATTGGGCTTCTGTGGAATTTAGTAATTTAGTATGCCTTAGCCTAGCCTAGGATTCCACTATGATCCTATTTGAGTGAATCGAACCAATGATTGATAATCAATTTGATTACTAGTAAAGATAAAATAACTAAATTTAGTAATTTACTAACTTAAACTAGCCTAAATCCTGCCATGCATTCTGTTTCAACTATGACGCAAGTATTGGATAATTGCATAAAGACGTTTGCTAAAAAAAAAATAGCAACCCGAAGGCATCTGAGTATAAAGCGAACTTTATATAAATTGTTGATAACTCAAATCATGATTTCTTATTGTAAAAAGCAGCCATTGGAGTTTATGCAAAATTCTACTTGTTTACATTTTCATTGGAAACAAAACAAATAAAAAGGACATGAATCACTTCAGATCCGTGTTTTTAGTGTTCCGCTCATTGTCACACTCCTTGGCTTTTTTCCCAAATTCTTGGCTTTTTGTTCATCAAATCTTTGGTTATTTTCTAAAAAAATAACTAGGTTTTTGGGCCAATTTCTTAACAAGAAAAAATCTTTATTAAATTATCTCTAATTGTTCTGCAGTAGTCCTGTTGACTGTTTTTGTTAGTTGCGTTTTAGTTTTGAATTACTTTCCCTCGTTTATTTTAATTTACTTCGTCTGCCTTCCGGATTTCATTAACCTTTTATTGTCGTTCTGAAAGCTATACAATAGTACAATATGTAACAATAGTAACAATTCTCACTCATCACTTAAATAAGTATATCAGTCGTGCTTTAAAATGATCAAATCATTTTACCCGTAGTCGTAACCTTCGATAACAGTTACCATGTTGTTCCAACAGGCCGACGGTGTGCTTGAACTAGTTACAGGCACGGCGTGGGTGTGTGGAACAACAAAGAAACCTGTCCCGAGGGCCAGAGTTGTACCCTGATGTCGACGTCTGTTTCGGCAGAATTATACTCGAAACACCATCGAGTTGAATGGCTGCTGGAACAGAGGGCGAAGCACTTATGGGAATGCCCAACGTGCTGTGAGGTCAGTTTCTAATCAAGAATGATGAAATAGTATGACTGTGTTGTTTATTTACTGAATGTGTATATCTCGTATAATTATTAAGGATATATTCTATAGAAGGAAATAAACCATGTGGTGGTTCAAGTATTTTGTCATCATCATTGAGTCCGTGTAAGAGGCGTAAAACAAGAAAGACATGGTATAAGCAACCATTCTATAGTGGATGACTCAAAGAAAAAGAGCTAAAGGAATGGATACAATCTGATCCAACGGACACATACATTGTAACTGTGTAATATTAATTTTAGAAATGCGACCAAAAGTTCCTTGATGTCTCACAAATTGACAAAGAAACATAGTGAAATTTTTTATTCGAAAAGGAAAAATACTAACATAACTTGGTTTTTTTTTTTTTTTTTTTTTGGTACCTCCAAAAGAATCGACATTGCAAGAAAATGTTGTGAATGCAACATTGTTGTTGACGGCATTATGGTGGACCATCACATGCCCTTTTTTACATGCTGATTATTTAGTGGAGTGTTTTAAAAATCATTTCCAGATAGTGTCATAGCTAAATCCATATCACTGAAACGGACTAAACCTTCCTACATAATGCAAGACTTTATTGCGCATTAAGAAACGAATGATATCACAAGATATGTCAGCAGAGAAAATGTGTTCTTATTATCGACGACAGTACTGATATTTTAATAAGTCAAATTTTAGCCATTGTTGTCAGATAATATGACGACACAACGTGTAGAGTCAGCGACACACTTCCTGATTGTGTAGAAGTTGAGGATGCAAGTGGTGCTGGTCTTAATAAAGAACTGAAACAATTGTCTGCAGAGAAATCTATTCCATTAAGTAACATAATTGGGTGTGTGAGTAACAACTGTTCAATCATAACAGGAATTAACAGTGGATTTATTGTGTATCTAAAAAAAAAGATGTACTATCTGTATTTACCATAGGTTGCATATGCCATTATTTCACCATGTACTAATCATGCATGCAGCTGCTTGCCCTTGAAATGTTGCTTAAACATGTTTGCTGCTATTTTACTCGTAACATCAAGCGACTTCATACATTTCAGATGATACAAGATCTTGTGAAGACTCCTAATCGATGAATGGTGAAAAATTCTCAAACACGTTGGTTTTCAGTGGGCAATGTTATCACCCGTATTCTTGTCACTCGTGAACACCACCACAAACTCTAATTGCTGACAGTACAGAAGGATAACGTTATAAACGTTATGTAGAAAGAGGGGGAAATAGGCAGAGACAGTTAATTTCAGTAACACTACTCAAAGATGGCAATGTGAATGACTATGATTCAATTGTTAAGGTTTAAACTGTTGTAACTTTTGTTTTGAAGTTATTTTTAGTCTTCAAGCCAAGCTTACTACAAATACAGTGCTTATTTTAGCATATCAGTTGTTCATATATTGCGAGCATATATATATATATATATATATATATATATATATATATATATATATATATATATATATATATATATATATATATATATATATATATATATATATATATACAGTATAAGAATTTGGCTTATCTTGGCTTTTTTTTTGTTCTCCGAACTTGGGACTTTTCAAAACGTTGGGTGGTAACTATGGTTCGGCTACTATTTTGTGCTTCATCATAAATAGTTATCTTGATTATAGTCGTGGATCTTACATATAGTCCTCCTAGCTGAATTAATATGGACCTCATTCATTATGTTTTTGATTATTGTTTGACATTTAATTGGTCGTTATTTACATACGTGTAGTCACATGCCAAAAATAGCCAGGGCCAATGAATAGATTCCACGAAAATCTAAGCCTAGTTTATGTTTACGTTTTACTGCCTCCTGTGCTCCCGACCGCGCTATAATACGTAATAGTCTATATTAAATCATTGCAGTCGTGTTTTCCGACCCATAAATGTGAGCAAACCATAAGTAACACTGCATTATATCAGGCATGTCGTAAAATGCTACTACGGTGGGTCGGCTACCCAACCAAGTAAAAGATAATGAATCGCATGCGGAAATCAGAGATGTTATAAGGCGCAGATATCAGTCTAATCATGTACACAAACATTGAATGACCACTGAAGTAGGTTGTGTCGAGACATTTGGAGCAAACAAAACGGTGGCACAATGCATGTCTGTTTATGGACTACTTCCTGCTGTATAAGACTAGTTAGTTAGACACCGGATCATCATCACTGCAAACTGGATACGCCCATAGTTGCTCCGATCTCTCCCTGGGTGTTTCCGCTTCTGCTGACAGTACAGGTTCTATGCTGGTTGACCATCATTCTTCTGCGTTGTCCAATATTGTCACTTTTAGCAACACCTCATTTCAAACCCTGATCTTTAATCCTGGCCATTGAAAGGGAATCATCATCCACACTAGTCTAACTAGCGTGCTATATTACGCTATATCTCTTATGGAGTTCAAAACGTCAGCTCGATCCATTGCCCCATCGCCCTGTGCCACAATCACTGTTATAAGACTGCTCAGAAGAACTCGAACAAAATGAATTAATTGACAGAAAGGCGTCATAAAACAAGCGTCGTACAATGTTGCAAGTTATTTTTCGATATCTTAGTTCCGAAGGTCATCGTGAATGAATTATCAGAACTGTTATTTCCACTATTTTTTTAAAATAATTGTAAAGCTCTGAAATAACTAAATTGGACTAATATTCGGGGTTAAAATGAGAGTGCATCACCTTAAGATGTACATTTTACTAAACCAAGTGCTGCATTTACTGTGAAACAGAAGACACAATGGCCACCTGCTACATCCCTATATACACTTTGATCTTTGCTTCGTCTTATCCCTGAAATCAAGTGTGAACGGGCGAGAGAAGTGAGGATGAAGACATTGCGCAACTCCCCCTCACTCTAATTTAGTTCCCTTCCCGCAAGTACATACACTGTACTGTCTGTGCTGGTCATGAACAGATTCAATCTTTTCATCTCGTCTGCCTGAGAAAGCTTCTTGACCTTCGACTGCAGGGATTACATCCCAGATACGAAGATCCTCCAAAAGTCTAAGATGGAAAACATGTATGCTTTGTTTAGTAGGTCTCAACTTCGCTGAGCCGGTCACCTCATCCGCATGTCATTCCAAAGATACTGTTCTGTGGTTAGTAGTGCGTAGATAAACGTTCAAGTACAGGCCATAAAAACGTACTCGAGCACTACAACATTTACCAAACTCTTGCGAAACCACAGTTCTTGATCACCCAGCCTTTCGTGGTCATATTAAGTGCGATTATTAAAAGCTTGGAACAGAATACACCACTGCAGACTATTCGAAAAAAATTAGAACGAAAGATGGAGTCGGAATGCGTTCCCTCATCACAGGACCTTCGTTATTTCTGTTCACACTACAACAGGTTTTTTAGATTCGGGAATAGAATTCTCGGTCATCTGAGGACTCGATTCTTGCTTGATTAGGACCCAGCAACACAGAGCTGAAACATTTCCATAAATGTTCAGATCGCCGCCGATCCATCAGCCATCTAAGAGGGTCATTAACCCACTTGTACCAATCATTTGTTGGTTATGTATCTTCAGATCTTACTAGATAAGATACACGTTCTTACCTCTTCCTTGAACATTCTCGTCTCTATCATTCTCTGAACATGAACATTGTCTTTTTCATCTTCCTCCTCGTCACTTTTTAGTGCACCAATAAATGTGTCTTTTCATCTTCCTCCTCGTCACTTTGTAGTGCACCAATAAATGTGTCTTTTCATCTTCCTCCTTGTCACTTTGTAGTGCACCAATAAATTTGTCTTTTTCAGCTTCCTCCTCGTCACTTTGTAGTGCACCAATAGATGTCCTAATTAACTCGGCTAATTCTCTGACTAACCCATCTGCTATAACATTGCCCGCCAATGCATTAGCTCTATCGTTGCCTTTGACTCCTGCATGACCGGGTAGTAAAATATATATCCAATTTCTCCACAGACATTTTAGCAAATGAGTTGAGTCATACAACATAATAGTTTTATTACAACTTTCATAACAGTTACAGTTTTGTGTATATATAATCAAAATGTAAGCGGATGTACACATTTAGTTTTGTGATAATGTCTTCATATGTCATCATGTGCATAGTTCTACTAGTACTACTATTTCATGGTAGTTTCCACAGACCGGAAGTAGTTTAATCATTAATTGTTGTTGTTGTTGATTCAGATAATAGTTTAATCTTGAATTGTTGTTGTTGATTCAGATAATAGTTTAATCTTGAATTGTTGTTGTTGATTCAGATAATAGTTTAATCTTGAATTGTTGTTGTTGATTCAGATAATAGTTTAATCTTGAATTGTTGTTGTTGATTCAGATAATAGTTTAATCTTGAATTGTTGTTGTTAATGCAGATAATAGTTTAATCTTGAATTGTTGTTGTTGATTCAGATAATAGTTTAATCTTGAATTGTTGTTGTTGATTCAGATAATAGTTTAATCTTGAATTGTTGTTGTTAATGCAGATAATAGTTTAATCTTGAATTGTTGTTGTTGATTCAGATAATAGTTTAATCTTGAATTGTTGTTGTTGATTCAGATAATAGTTTAATCTTGAATTGTTGTTGTTGATTCAGATAATAGTTTAATCTTGAATTGTTCTTGATGATGCAGATTGCATTGAGTTTTCAGCCTAAGCAAGTAAAGTGTTTGTATCTGGGAGGATATAATAAGAGATATTTTCTGATAAATTGGTAGCACTCAGATTTTATATAAACCATATAAGAAAAACATAAAGTGAAATTACTGTAACACCTTCTATATTTGTCCTCATTAAAAAGCTGCAACAGCTTTGAGATAAATAATAATTGTTTTCCTTTTGAATTCCTGGGTTCTCAAACAAACAAACAAACAAACAATAATTTGTGACCATATATCCAGTAGACTAATTATGTTTCACTCTTTTTTCTAGTCAAAATTTTGACTTTCTTTCTTGTGACTATTTTTCCTAGTCAAAAATGTGACTTTCTTTCTTGTGACTATTTTTCCTAGTCAAAATTGTGACTTTCTTTCTTGTGACTATTTTCCTAGTCAAAATTTTGACTTTCTTTCTTGTGACTATTTTTCCTAGGCAAAATTGTGACTTTCTTTCTTGTGACTATTTTTCCTAAGCAAAAATGTGACTTTCTTTCTTGTGACTATTTTTCCTAGGCAAAATTGTGACTTTCTTTCTTGTGACAATTTTTCCTAGTCAAAATTGTGACTTTCTTTCTTGTGACAAATTTTCCTAGTCAAAATTGTGACTTTCTTTCTTGTGACTATTTTTCCTAGTCAAAATTGTGACTTTCTTTCTTGTGACTATTTTTCCTAGGCAAAATTGTGACTTTCTTTCTTGTGACTATTTTTCCTAGTCAAAATTGTGACTTTCTTTCTTGTGGCTATTTTTCCTAGTCAAAATATTGACTTTCTTTCTTGTGACTATTTTTACCAATGAAAATCTTGGTGTCGTCTGGAATATTTCTCTAAATTATCATCATTGAAAACATTGAATAAAAATGTCATGTTTCAAAATATCGTGTCAGCCGCTGTAAAGTTCTACAGATGACTAATTTGAATATTTATGTTGTCACTATCTTCCCTAGTCACAATTGTAACTTCCTTTCCCGTAACTTATTTCCTATCGGAATTCGTTTTCTGTTTCTTTATTATCTACTCCTATAAAATATTTGCCTAGTCAAATGTGGGACTTTTTAGTCTGTGATTTTATTATCCTTTACCCTTTAGCAAGGAGTGGGGAGATACCTACAACAAAAAGCGATGTCTCGGCTTTTGTGTGTATTTTCTTTTTCGTTACAGTTTCAGTGGACATTTAATGAGCCATGTGACAACAATTATGATGCGAACTGTAATGAAAAGAATATGAAGTAAAATCAAACCAGATGGGAGATGAGCAATATGGATTCCTAGAAGGCAGAGATACTAACAATGTTGTATCAAGACACATCTTGAGACTATCGGGAAGCTACTCTCGATAATTTTAATTTATCTTGCTTCCTACTTGAATTTACTTATATATTTTGAGAACGTTAACAGAAAGAATGACGAAAGTAGAAATCTGTATTTGTGCTTTATTAACGATAATATTGAATATTAAAGAATTTAAACATTGATAGTAACGATCTGAGAATAATAAGGAATTTTTGCAACAAAAAACAGACATGAGAATCGATAACCAAACAAGATAATTCCAACACATCAAACGACAGTGTTCGACAAGGACGTGTGCTGACACCTGATGTGTTCAATTTATACAGTGAGAACCATACAAGATATGCCAGGAATATGTTGGGTGGCATATTATAAACAACCAAGGATAACCTCATAAATAAAAACACAGAAGAAATGATGAATATTATTGCAAAAGAAAGTCAAAACAAAGTGCTTAGTCTGAATAGCAGAACAACTGGTATCAAAAAAATACATTTCCATTAGAATGCAACGTAAAAGCAGATGGGACCAGTCTGAAACAAGTCAACATATTTAAATTATTGAGTGAATTAATAACATCAGATGGAAGATGTATCAAAGAAGTCAAATGTAATATTGCCCAGGAAAAATCAACAGTTCACACAATGAAGACCATCATATGTAATATATCTTTGTCAATTGATGTAAGAAAGAGAGTTTTTAGAAGGTATATAGAACCAATTCTGATGTATGGAAGTGAATCTTGGACACTCAGCATAACAGTGAAAAATTATATTACTGCAGCAGATATTTTGTTTTATAGAAGAATCTTTAAGAACATCAGGACAGATAAATAGCGTAATGAAAATATCTTTACGAAGTTACTTCAAAACGAGAGCTGCTTACTCGCATCAGAAAGAGACAGTCCACATCTTTTCAACACATTATGAGAAGAGGTAAGATAAGATGATTGACAACCTGGTATTGTGGCACGGGAGAACATCGGTATGGGAAATGATTAACATGATATCACACTAAACAGACGGCCGTGGAAAGACATCAACGCCACCACACGGCACGGATCATAAGACGAAGAATAGAGTCATATTTCAAATACGCAGCACTCAAGTGATGACACTTTCTTGGCAGTTGCTTCTGTCATGGTCGAGAACAGAAATTATGCAGACTACAGAATGATGTACACCAACTCACAACCAGATTAACATACTTAAAAAAGCATCGATGACTTATAGAAAAAAATCAGATGACAGCAGACAGGATTTCGACCAGCTCCGCTCTGGCACATATTGGCCTTGAAACTTGAATCAAAACGTTTTCCACATTTGATAAATTCGCATCCATTAAAACAATACAATTGTTAGAGATATTGATTGGTAGAATGCGTACAAAGTGTTGACTCAATGTACGAGTCGAATAGGTGTCAGATGAACGGGCCTGGTTTAAATTCAACTAAATTGCCCGATTAGTTAGAAACAAAATAGCAGTACTAACATATTATAAAATGTTTCTAAGAAAAAACAATAACAAACATGCAATAACTCGTTATCATGTTGGCGCCACATTAAATTTATTTTATTGTATTTTTTTAATTGTCATGTTTTAATGGGCCTGTGATGCAACGTTTGATGCTAATGAAGTGTTTTAGACTTTTTTTCCCCTTTTTTTCCCTTTTAATTCCGTTAAAACGCTTCCCGCTTCTAACATAAGCGCTTGTCACGTGTTTGAATAACATTAGTTAAAACTAGGATTAGAATATAACTGAATTAATATCAAAAGTACACCTCTTACATTAAAAACAGCAAATTTGCCTCATTTATTTGTGCCACTAAAATTGGTCAGTGTTCTCTAAAGCTCTATCGCCACATCGTCCCACTCCGTCTACTTGACCTTGAATTGCCTTCTCTAGTCTCTCATCGTCTCCCAGCAAGTGTTTGCGCCCAATTTGAGAATCCCTGTTCTACAATGTTTCCATACCGATGTTGAAATTTTGAATGAAATAGAAGTTGGAGCACTAATTGTTATTATCTGAAGCTCATCATTAAAGTTCGCAGCAAACAAAATACAATCTGTCATGTACATTCTTAAACGTCTTTTTAAACAAAATAAATATGTACAGCAACAACTCAAAAACTGTCAAATACTGCCTGTTTCCTGTTAAAGAGTTGTAGAGAGGGATTTGTAGCTGACAATAATAAGTATAGATATAAACCATTAATTAGGTTAATTAATAAGTTTATAATATAATAATTTTATCAGTTCCAATTTCAATCTTTGTCGTCTAATGGGCTACCATATTTTGTTAAATCTGCTGCGATAATCTCCCCAGTATCTTCAGGTTTTGTGTCCACCTTTCTTAATTGATTTGCCGCCGCGTTGTGGTTTGGAGCGCTCCTTTTAGTAAGACATCGAAGAGGGTTTGCATACAATGTCAGATCTGCAGCTATTTGAAACTCTTCGTGGTCTGTGTCATTGTGGGATGTTGTTTTCGCTGTTTTATTATCTTTCTTGTTGTTATGCGCAGGGGCAGCATCAGCTGTGGAGACATTTTAAAATGAGAAATTACTAAATAAATTGCATTGCATTGGGAAGAGATTTATTTAGTAATTAATATACTCGATTCTAACAAATGCATTACGCATGTGGTTGGGTCTGTGGGTCTCATCAATGGCCCACTAGAATACCACCCATACAACAAAAAACCTTAGTGGATGACATGCCGTTATATTGAGGTTATCTTCTTAGAGAAGCTTCATGTCACGTAATATATACAACTATGCCTTTATTTTGTTGTTGAAATGTATTTCATGTTTACCTGAATATATATGTATGCACCCTCTGCGGTTGGGAGTGAGCGAGAGATGTACTGTGCAGTACTGGGATGGAGGAAACTGACAGCACTGTTTTTTCCTATGGCTGAAACCCATCATAGAGGAACAGTGAGTCAGGACGTGACAATCCTTTTGACTTGAACATTCGGTTGCATGCCTGGAGCAATAGAGAAGCTCGGCATAACCAGTAGTCAATTGGTGGCGGGGAATGAGCACAGTGAACCCTATCTTGGCTAGAGTGGCTATGAGCATTGCATAGGTTGAAACCTACCTTCCTGGAGGTGTGATAGTTATTCTCTGACTCTGTCCCGGGGTGAGCCGAAAATTCACAGACTTTCCAGCAATATAATGCCATTTAATGGCATTAGGTCAAAGGGCATGAGCCCATGGTCCGCTGGATCAGCAACCAACCAACATATTCATGCTAGTCATATGCATGCTAAATGTCGGCTTGGTAGTGGAGTGGTTAGTGCGTCCGTTTTACAAACACACTCGGTTTTAATTCGAAAGACACCTGTCCACAGTGTTGTCGGGTGTATTAGTTGCGCTTAAATAAATACTTGTTATTATATACTGAAGCACATTTAAAACGCACCACCTGTGTAATCCAGGAACGGAATGTGAAATGTAAATATAAGTGTTTACAAGTTGACATATTTGGGATCTTTATTCATTTTTCTATGAATCCATGCTAGCCATTCATTCTTCCATTTGATTGTTATGATGTGCAGGCAAGAGAGAAAACCAAAATGGGAATCGATAATAAAAAATATTTCACACTAATCTCAGTATCTGGTATCTCAAGCGTGTGCTTGTAAACAAGCTTGGTAGTGGCTCCTCGTGGAAAGCACAAGTCTCTGAAAGAAATTTCCAAAAATCAAGTCCCATTCACGTGTAAGAGCAGCTTCGAGCTCTTGCAAATTTACTGGAGATCCTTGCCATTAGAATCAGCATCCACGCTAGTCCCACACATGTTCTATATAGGGGACATGTCTGATGATAGAGCAGGCCAATCACTCGTCATAATGTTCTGTTGCTGTAGATAATGATGTGTAATGCATGCGGTGTGCGGGGTGCGTTTTCCTGCTGGAGTAGATGCAAGTCTGGATAATTTGTGATAATTCGGGAACAACCAATGCACCCAGAACTGCATCTCTATATCTCACAGCATTAATATTTCCACGGAAGACGTACAGCGACAAGCGATAAAAACTGAATCCTTCCCAAACATGAATACTGCCACCTCCAAATCGGTTGTGCTGACGAACACAGCAATCAGCAAAGCGCTTTCCACAACGTCGCCAAATCCGCATACGTCCATTAACAAAAGATAGTTTGAATCTGCTCTCATCTGTGAATAGGACAGCATTCCACCGCAGTCTAGTACATCTGCCATGTTGCTCTGTGCATTGTAGGCGCGTGCTAACGATGTCTATGAGTCACGTTTGGCACAACATAAGTTCGTCGTGCAGTAAGGTCTGTATCCCTGAGCCGTCGCATGACTGTCATTCAAGAGTTTTGCCTATGTCTACCCCCTATTGCTCTTGCTGTTTGACTTGCCATAAGGGAACGATTCCTTAGGTGACTCAGCACAATATAACGATCTTGCGCTGGGGTAGTAATTCGTGGTTGGCCACTACGAAGTCTATCCCGGGCACTGTCAGTGGTTCCGTAACATTCATTGAGGCGTACAATAGTGCTTTGATGACAATTCATCTCCTGGCAATGACCCGGGAGCTCATACCTGTCTCCAACAAACCAATGGCTCGTAAGCGGTCGTTTTCAAACAGTCGTGGTATTTCAAGCACATTACTGAGTGTTTTGTCTCAATGGCCTTTTTATAGCGAGTATACTGCTACAATACCTACCCATTTTCAGGGACATAGCTGTTGAAAACACAAACCCGCAGGTTGATTATGTACTTTTCCTTCCGATAGCCATTCCCTCTCTACCTCATGACACGGGGAAAATTCATTCTCACAATTTTTTCGCAGCTTCTGGAGCAACAGTTTATATACTAGTTGTGTGTTTTTAATGTTCTTCTGTATATAATAACATTGCACATTCTGTTCTACGGAGAATTCTGTGGACTTTTTCTCCTGGATATGGGAGAGTCCGCGGCTATGAAAGAGCCTACACAGTAGCGCTGAATACATCGATACAATGAAAATTAGTTATTGAGATAAATGCAGAGCCGTCGATACGCTTTCAGTAAGGAAAAGGGAGGGGGTCCGTACTTTCTTTGCGCACATTTCCCTCCTTTTGGTGAAGAATTCGATGATTATTTTGCAAACAATCGTAAATGGGTGTGTTTAAACTACCTTTACAAACAAGCGTAAAGGGGTGTGTTTAAATTACCTTTGCAAACAAGTGTAAAGGTGTGTGTTTAAACTACCTTTGCAAACAAACGTAAAGAGGTGTGTTTAATCTACCTTTGCAAACAATAGTAAAGAGATGTGTTTTATGTACCTTTTGGCTGAATTCCTAGTACTAAAAGTCATTCTCCGATTTGCTGGGGGGGGGGGGGGTGTTAAACACCCTTCCCTCTTCTCATCTACGTATTACACGCGATAATGGGCAAACACCTTTTTTTTTAGGTAACACCAACACCCATTTTTTTACCGTATCTATATACCTAATACTGGAGAAAGATAATTGTGGAGAAATTTTATCACCAACATCAGCGGCATGGCACTTGATGATGATAATTGTGGAATTTTCTGATCACCTACATCAACGACATGGCACTTGATGCTGATATTTATCTAGGAATATTATTTTTCTCTTTTTCTTCTGCGTTTCTCCTCAAACTCCTGAACATTAGCAGGACTTGATCCAGCGACGAAATGCAGTTTATTCTTCTTCTTCATCGTTCTTCAGTCAGATATCAGGTTACAGCACCAATAGCTTCGATGAATTGTGTCAGGTCATCCATGGAACCCCTCAAGTCTGGAAGCAGTGACGTCTCAGAAGGCCATATTTTCTCCCTCTCTTCTGGGTAGAGTTGACAGGCATGAAGAATGTGTTCTGCAGTCTCTGGGCTCAGTCCACAAAATGCAGTGTATCATGATCAACAATTTTGATGTGGTATCTCCGCTTTTCTGTCCAGCACAGCAAACTTCAACATTGTTTCTGAATCATTATGAAACTCTGTTGTGTGGGTGAGTTATTCTTAGGACCACCCTCAAAACGTCCTTATTCGACTCTTACGACGTGCATATCTGGTCATATTGAATCATCTGCCCCCACCCTCCCGCACTCAGATAAACAGGGGCACAACCTATCGACAAATACCGAACAGGGCACACTTAACATATTCAGTTAATGTATTTTAATGATAGCCGCAAGCCACGCATGATTTCTCTAATTACAGGACCAATCTCTCTCAGCACTTCTAATATCGATTTGGGAGGGAAAATGGTTGAAATCGATTCTGTTACGGATGACTCGATTTCAATATAGTTATACGTATACACTAGTTTCAAAACCTATGGTTTTTAGAACAGAATACACAACATTCTAAATGGATGAATACTGAAGATAATATTGTTTGTGAAATTGGAAATATGCAGTGTCTGTGGTGAGACATAAGCGATTACATACAACCTTTGTAATAGCAGCACGTATGACCATTTATACAATTAAAAATAACAAGGACTAACACACAAAAATTGCGGGTGTCATCCTACTCAAGAAGAGCTCAATACAAACCGACGACCAGTTAAAAGTTGCCTCATGTTATGTTTTAATTTTTTTTTCAATTGTTTGTCTTGATAAAGACCTTTTGGTCGAAACGTCGATTTGTGTGTGTGTCATTATGTGTGTTGTTAAGTATTAGCAAAACTTTATTACCTCATTCCTGGATCTACCTGTTAGAAATATTTAGTTATAAAATATCAAATGTGAAATAACACGTTTTTCTTATTATTATTCCTCCTTCTTCCATATATAAGTACCCGGATACGTCGAAAAAGTACGGTATGCAATAACACAGGCAAGACGGTGCGGTGTGCAATAACAGGCAAGACGGTGCGGTGTGCAATAACACAGGCAAGACGGTGTGGTGTGCAATAACACATGTTAGACGGTTATGTGTGCATACACACCCTTAGATTGTTGAGATGTGTACTTAATCAGAATGTCTCCTATCTCATGTTGTTTGTCCATCACAAATGATGATGACCATTTGTTACATCCACTTTAGAAATTCAGTTAGATATATGTCCATTCCTATGAGTTCGCAGATGGTTAATAAGCCCTATTCGAGCAGTAAATATACTTGGACAGTCCGGTTATGGAATGACCACTGTAGGCGGTTTTAGGTCTACCCGCTACCTTCTAGCTCCTCTCCGCTGTTGAGCAGCTGTATTTCTCCTCCTTTCACAAGATAATACGCCTTTTTGTTTTACTGTAGAGCGTAATTTAGATATATTTTGTGCGAGTTCTTCCCATGTATCTTGGCATATTTCAAAGGCTTTCAGTGAGGTCTTTAACGAGTCATTGCCGCGCTTCTTGTGATCACCTTAAAATCTTGTACCCTTCTCCAGTTCACCATAGAGAAGTATCTGTGACAGACGATGATCTAGCATACGTACCAGATGACCTTCCCAACGAATCGGTGTCGGCATCAGCATAGTGTCTATACTAGTCTCATAATTGTGGTTCCGAATCAAGAATCAAGCTTTCGTTAAGTTCAAATATCATCCCAACATTTAAGGCTGATTGTAATTGCTTCCCGATATGTAGCAGACTATAGAAGATTTGAACCAAATCCTCTCAAATAACATCAATTCGACACACAACTTCAGTCAATACTGTCTTCAAATTTCAGCCAATCTACATCCCTAAGAAAGATACGAAGACGCCAAGACATCATGTGTGTGTGTATTATCATATTTCTATGAATGTATACCGTTAGATTTAGAAACTTAAAACTACACGCAAATTTCACCGGTATGTGTTGTTTGTCTGTCGAAGTCAACGAAAACAAATTAAGCTCAACTTGGGTGAAGAAAATGATGATTATGACTGCAGTGTGTCCGACTGTGACTAATGAGTCCTTTTCCACCCTGTGTGGGGTTAGTCTTTGAGACATTAAGCAACTCTGATCTTTTTTATGGCACGTTCTTTTTTTAAACCAGCAGCTGATCAATTAAATTTCCTAAAAATGTAATTAATCTTAAACATCATCTGCGTCTTGTCTGGAACAGATTAGGCACAATCTAAATATCGAATTATAAGTTTAATAGATTTCCTACGTGTTCGTGTGTTTTCTTTTTTTTTTTTAAAGTAACTAACTGATACGTTTTTAGCAACATCCATTAACGAGATTACGGTGAAGCGATGTTTGATAGTGGCATGCTAATGGAGATGGGAATGAAGTTAAAGATAAAGGAAACTGAAATAATTCAAGTAGATTCGAAGATGATAGCAAGAGAGAGAGAGAGAGAGAGAGAGAGAGAGAGAAAAGTCTGATAAAAGAACAGCAGTAAGACAGATTCTCAAAAGAACAGTAGTAAGACATTGATTCTCAAAAAGTGACTCACTGCGCAAGAGTACATCAATATCAGATAGTGTGCGGTAAGATAGAGTAATTTCTATTAAAATTCCTCGTTTCGGTTAATGTGACAGTTCCTCAAACTTAACTCGGTCAAACGATTTCACAGTTAGCAGCAGAAATGGTGCCAGTCATGTTACTTCAGCTTACTCTTGAATATATGAGAGAGAAATCAACATTTATAACGATTTATTGATGGAGAAACCCTCACGAGAATACGAATTTGTCCCTCGTATTTTTTGTACCAGGAAAAGTTTTATTTTCAGTTTTTGTTTGATTCTTTTCTGGGGTTATTTTTTATGGGGGCAACTTACCATAACTTTTACAAGCGCTAGATGTCTCCACGAGCTGGTATTGAGTCTTCTTCTCTCAAAAGGATTTTGTTGTTACTTTCTTGAAATCGAAAATGTAGGAGGTAAGGATAATATGATCGCAGTCCAACCCTCGCTGCGCCAATTAATGCATAACTGTGTGATTATTTCCCCTGGCTATGTTTATCATTTGTTAATTTAAATATAAGTATATTTAGGGTTAGGTGTAAAACATAACTGCACCTAACCCTAAAAAATGAATATTTCAAATTATTATTGATTTTTTTTATTGATATAATATTTAGATAAATTAACCACAAAATACGTAAGTAGGCACTAATGGAATGGGAAACAAGAACAGAAACAGGGGTTGGACTGTGACCACTGTACCGAGGTAACTCACCTTTGTGTCGCCGGGGTCTAAAATGTGAGCATAAAATAGCGACTGAAATTAGTGTAAGAGATAACTAATGAGGTTTTGATAGTGAGCTTGACTCTCCCAATACATAGAGGTTCATGGTGACGAAGAAGCCACGCTGTAGCCGATTATCTGGTCGAAAAAACGCAGATAACGCAGTCAAGCTGTAAACAATGACGCAACTTATTACGTTCTTCGGGTCATATCATGATAATTGCAGGAGTTTGAGAACGAAAGAAGAAGAAGAGTATGAGGAGAAAACTAGGGTCTAATTAATTCAATATTTTTTTAAGAATATCTATTATGGTGAGGTTCTTTCAACCGCGACATAAATCTTGCTTCGTTTTATCAACGTAAATTTAAGTAGGAGCCAGAGGACACTTTAAAAAAAATTTTGAGTCTAATGGGAATTGAACCAAATCGCGCACCATTCCTAACCCAAACCCTAAGCCTAACCCTAAACAAATTAATAGTTAAATTAATAAAACATTGCCAAAGGGAATAATCAAATTAATAATCACATCCGAGGACACGGATTGCAAACAAGAACCGAATTATCTATACTAAATTTTCTTCAAAGTAGTTCCCTTTGTCAACTACACACTTTTGTCGTGTAGATGACGTTAACATCGTGTAGATGACGTGCAGATGACGTTAACATCGTGTAGATGACGTGCAGATGACGTTAACAACGGCACCAATCGCCTAGCAACTATTGCACACGCGTTCTTCCGTACTTGACTAACCGCATCTCCAAAAAAAGATGCGATTTTGTCAAGATATTCAAAGTGTGCACACAAACTCACCAGAACGGACCAATCGAGACAAGGACTATTACAACAACAACAAACATCCAGTACAAGTATTGAAATATCCTCAGTAACAACAAACATATAACATTTAATATCCGTAGTAGTTATACAAGGGCCGATAGGTCTTCTTGTAAACATGGATAACATATATAGCCATTACAATTTTGCTTCAAATAATTACTTTTACAAGTAAATTTAAGTAGGAAATCAGAGGACAATTTTTAAAAATTCTTGAGGCTAACGGGAATTGAACCAGTACTGGTTCAATACTTTGTTTTATCAGAGCTGTAATCATTATATACAAGGTAGCTTCAACGTGTTCAAGAAATAATTGACCAGTGCTTGAATGAAAGATCATCTTAAAGAGATTATATGTTTAGAAATTGACAATGACCGTGACGAAAGACGACATTGCCCGACATACTCTCGAAGAGAAGATACAGATATTTGTTTGTGAGTTGTCGGAGTTGAAAAAGTCCTTGATTGAACACCGTACAAACGCCATACTCTGTGTTTTGTTTGAAAAGATACCCTCAAAGACACTCAAATTGCTTAATAACTCAAATAGTGATACCGCAATGAAAAGACCACAAGTATTTCTATGACACAAGAGTTTACGTGAAGGTGTGTTAGTCTCGATGATGATGCACTAGTGGGTGGATGTCCGTAAATCTTGATGGTTGGTTGGTTGGTTGCTGATCCAGCGGTTCATGGGCTCATTTCCTTTGACCTAATGTCATTAAATGGCATTATATTGCTGGGAAGTCTGTGGATTTTCTGCCCACCCCGGGACAGAGCCAGAGAATAACTATCACACTTCCAGGAAGGTAGGTTTCAACCTATGCACTGCTCCTAGCCACTGTAGCCAAGATAGGGCTCACAGGGGGTGTCATATATATTCAGGTAAACAGGAAACACATTTCAACAACAAAATAAAAGCATAATTGTATAGATGACGTACCATGAAGCTTCACTAAGAAGATAACATCAATATAACGGCATGTCATTCACTAAGGTTTTCTGTTGCATGGGTGGTTTGTCTAGTGGGCCATTAGTGAGACCCACAGACGCAACCACATGCGTGTAAACCCTGATCAATATTAAAATAGTGAGCGTATTCTGAACGTTGTTAGTGCAGACAGATGACATAGTATGGAGAAAATAATCTCAGAAGTTGGAATATCTATTGGAAGTTGTCCCAGTACTCTCCGCAATGAAACGCACGTGCATCGTGTTTGCCAACACATGATTCCCAAAATGTTATCCTCCGAACAGAAAGAAACGATACTGACCCCTGCATCAGAGATAGCAATTTTCTCAACAACATAGTAACATGAGATGCGACCTGGTGTTTTTTACACGATCCGCAGGAAAAAAATTAGGTCTCGGAATGGCTTAAAGAAAATATGCATCTCCACGGACATTGATATTTGCTTGGACATGAGCAAAGAAAAGAGCAAAGTTGTATTTTTTTTTATTCCTAGTGTATTGTCTACCATGATTTATTCCTGAAGGCTAACCGGTTAACAAAGAGATGTACGTTGATATCCTCTGTTGCCTAAGAGACGTAATCAGAAAAAAATCCACAAGAAAAATGGAGAACAAACAGTTGGATTATGCTGCATGGCAATGCGCCGACATGTCGATCCCTACTGATTTGGTGATACCTCGCAAAGCACAATGTGATAATCTTGGAATAACCTTCATATTTTCCCAACCTTGCACCGGCTGATTTTTTCTTGTCACCTCGACTGTAATCGGCACTGAAAGAACTGTCATTCAAGGATGCAGATGACGCTATCGAAGGCGAATGACACTATATATGGCGAATGCGAAGGAGCAGCTGAGAGAGATACTAAATAATGCATATCACGAATGTATTCAGCAGATGCATGAACATTGGCAAAAGTGTTTAGTTGACAAATGGAACTACTTTGAAGAAAATTTAGTATAGATAATTCGGTTCTTGTTTGGAATCCGTGTCCTCGGATGCGATTATTAATTTGATTATTCCCCTTGGCAATGTTTGCCAATTTATATTTATCAATTATTAATTTAACTGTTATTTTTTTTAGGGTTAGGCTAGGGTTTTGGTTAGGAATTGTTTCGTTTTACATAACTAACCCTAACCCTAAATAAATTTATATTAAAATTAATAAAGGATAAACATAAATTGACAAATATTGTCAAAGGAAATAAACACATCGGGGGGCACAGGTTCCAAACAAGAATCGATAATTCTATTGCTATTTAATTCTAGACAATCTACTAATTCCGCATTTTGAAACTACCTCGTAGAATGGAGATCGTTGTTCGAGTAACTCTGTCACCACGACCATCGAGAATATTTATGAAGTTAAATCACTGCCCCTTTTGAGCTTTTGTTATCTTCCAATATTGAACATATTTATTGTTTAAATCTTTTTTCAATCAGATCTCTTGACCACACGAGGACATGTTTATGAGATTTGTGTGTAATTCACCGATCAAATAATGACAGAGTTACGCTAAGTAAGCAATTAAGATAAAAGCCGAGGGAGCTTTGTTTACTCGCACGCGAGATTTGTAACGTTTCTGTACACTAGTAATCTCCCCTGTTTAGCTGACAGAATTGGGTAATTATTTAATGTGTTCGCAATTTTTTTTTATAATGATTTTTTTTATAGAGATGTCTACAAACATGGTCCGTGGGTATGTGGATACAACAGAGATTGATGGACTTAATAAAATAGAAATCTAGAGTGAAACAGGCTATGAAATCAGATCTGAATACTGAAGAAACAAAACTACACAAGATGATTGCTTCAGGTGACCAACGCAGTTTCTGACTCCCAAAGTGCTATAACAAATCTCTTGAATGGATACCTACAGGTAAAAGAGCAAGGGGTAGACCAAAAGAAACACTCAGAAGAACAATACTTAGATAAAGTAAAACAATTAATATTCATACTATTCACGAACTGCACAGAATAGCTTTGAACAGACAGAATTGGAGAGATCTGACCTCTGCTCTATGCGCTAACCTCAGCGCAAAAGGAAAATGAATGAATGAATGAAAGTGCTATAACTCTATTTTCTTTCGAGACTATACGGTGTGGCCCTTGTTTGCCTTGCGGCGTCAGGGGTAGAAGAGTCCTTGGGAGATGACTTTCTTGTATGACAAGTTTGACAGTCTCTTTGTCAGTCTTTTTGTCATTCTCTGGCAGAATGATATTCATTGTTATAATTCTTCTGCGTTCACATTCAAACTCCTGCATATTTTCAGAATGTAGTCCAGAAAACGGAAAACGTCTTTTTAAAATATTCCAAGATTGAAATTGTGCCGAATTTTTGTCTAATGTCCTCAATCCTCACCCTGTCTCTTAGCTATATTCATATTGCTTGAATTATGTCTTGAATTCCTTCTTAAGACAATAGAGAGGAATGTGGCTCTCATGTGCGGCTGTTGGGCATTGTATGGTTGTTGTAACGCCCATGTTCTGCACAGATCTGTAATAAGTATTACACTTATTGCCCAAGTGCGTTACATTATCGTAACGTACAGATCTCTAATAAGTGTTGTCCGTTGTAGTTGCAATCTCTGTTTTTATCTGCAGGTAGACCTAGCTAGTTTTCCCACGGTGTTTGTCTCTGCCCTACGTGACCATATAGATCTCCCATTGCAAATAGATCGTTTTAACCGGTGATGTCCGGTGATATCTGACAGCAAGTCGAAGCATTTGTCTTTTTCTTCTGTGGTGTGTCCGTCGTTTGTGTATCCGTCGTCGTTTGTATGAGATCCATATTTTGTTTTATTTTTCCTACTAGTCACATGACTGTTATCATTTATGATATGAATTATATTTTGTTTATCGTCCTGGCTGTGACTGGGTTGATAATAAATCCAAATCCGTGTATAGCTCTCTGATTGTCTTTCACAAAGTTCCAGGATAATACATAGTGGTTATGATTAGCTTCGAATTACTACATTTCAATCTACTATCAGCTATTCCCATGTGGAAATCCTGTGTTTAAACATAAATTCAATTGTTTCTGGTTTTGTATTCTTGATGCCACAGACGTTCCAAGTACCTTCTTTAACTCTGGTGTTTTATTGCGGATTGCTACTTATGCCATGCGAACTATTGTTATTCCGTTAAAGATTGATTTTCTGATTTTCTTTAGTTCTAGATATCTAGATTGCGGTGTGTTGCCGGGGCCCGAAAGGGGAGCAAAGAATAGCAACACTGTTTACCTTCCGCGCATGTCGTAAAAGGCGACTAAGGAGGTTATGGGATGGAGTTGGCTGTCCCATCCCATATAGGGTCAGTGACCCAAAGCCATGCTGAAGTCAGATATTCAATCACCGCTTAGGAAATCAGAACTAGACATTTAGTACTAGGAAGAAAGGGAGATAGGGAGAAGGGGATTGGGGTTCAATCATCGCGTAGGAAATCATAACAGGACAATTAGTACTAGGAAGAAAGCCCAAAAAGGGTAACCCTCTCCTTCACCAATAGTTTTCCAGAAAAGGATCACTAAAGATTTCAAGAAAATGAGGAAATTTCTCACGAAAAGGAAACAACTGCCAGTGTAAAATTCACACTTACCGAAAAAATGCCTATGCCCAGGTCCAATCTATTACAGTATCCGCATCCAGCAGGTGTTCGCTAAGCAACATCGGGCAGAGCGTCACCCGTATCCACCTTCAGGCACCACGTCACCTTTATCTAACTTCAGGCAGAGTGTCACCCGTATCCACCTTCAGGCACCACGTCACCTTTATCTAACTTCAGGCAGAGCGACACCAGTATCCACCTTGAGGAAGAGTATCACCCGTATCCACCTTCAGGTAGAGTGTCACCCTTAT
This sequence comes from Meghimatium bilineatum, assembly GCA_034231615.1. Classification (NCBI taxonomy): domain Eukaryota; kingdom Metazoa; phylum Mollusca; class Gastropoda; order Stylommatophora; family Philomycidae; genus Meghimatium; species Meghimatium bilineatum. Next base: position 73,287,883 of record CM067319.1, on the reverse strand, counting down.
CCCCATAGGCCTAAATATAATTCATATGTACATTTGACACACATCTATCTGCTTTTATTTTAAAATATATATATTGCCTCACTGTCAGGAGGTAAGAAGCAGCTACATATACAATCCACATATACATCGATTTGAATCACATAGTGAGTAAAAAAACATACAATCCACATATACATCGATTTGAATCACATAGTGAGTAAAAAACATACAATCCACATATACATCGATTTGAATCACATAGTGAGTAAAAAACATACAATCCACACATACATCGATTTGAATCACATAGAAAGCTCTGAGACGATAAACACATTTTGATTACGAAAACTATACCTCTCTATGGTGAGGTACGCTCTTTTCATTCACGGACCTTATTCCAAGTAAGTTATATCAAAGCACAACCATAAAACAAACAGTGAAGGTGGCGATTCTGGTAAACCAGTCACCAAGATATCCAAATATAATAACTCACTTCAACTGAGATAGACACCGCAGGAAAAAGAAAACATGTTGACCTAGAGAAACATTGAAAATGTCACTGGCAATAGATCATGACCTTTTTAAGAATTGTTTATTATGGAGGGGAGGAAGGGGGCTCCTAAAAAACGAATGTTTTTTTTTATTTGAAAAGGGGGGAGGGGGACCTTTTAGGGGAAAATATTTACTCTCTTTCTTCCTTTTTTTCTGTCCATGAAAAAACTTTTACAGACACCCTGAATAATTATTATGTTTGCCGTATGGGTATCTTAATTAATTTCAGAAGATCTGCACTTTTTTTCAAGAAGGCACTGAGCTACTAAAGGTATATTCTTCTTCTGCCATGAGTTTCCTATGCTCAGAAGTCTATGCAATCAGGAGGGACGTCTCCAAGAATTCAGTCGGCAGCAGGAGGTTGCCCCACAGCTTCACCTCCAGATATATCTCCCGGGGCCATATTTTAGTCCTCAATTCGCCGAAGAGTGGACATGTATGAAAAATGTGTTATAGAATCTAGGGACCCTATTTACATGCACATTGGTTAGTTTTGACAATCTTTATTTTGTGGAGATGTGCTTGTAGTCTAGTGCCCTGTGCGGAGCCTAAAAAATGGTAGTTTGGGGTCCGGTTCGTCCAGGTGTCCGGTCACGGACGTGAAGAGGTTGCCATCTTCAGGTATCTCGCGTCTCAGGTGTGTGATTATGGCGACTCGGAAGGTGAGATTAGGCTTGGACTCGGGTTGTGGGGGTACAGTTTGGAAGAGTAAGATCGGTATTACAGTCGTAGTTGGTCTGTTCAAATCACTGGTTTGCAAGAGATGCTAAGATGAAAGGCATTAACCTCCTTCCTGAGATTAGGAAACTTCTCAAAAAGATTTCTGGCCAGATACACTACGAGAGCACTATGTGATTTCTGACTTCATGTGATTAGAATCACTCATAAATGGGTATTTAGAATATGAAATAGTATGCTACTTCGTAGCTCTAAAAATTATGGATAAAACTTTTAACATACAATTTCATAACAACATTTCAAATATAAATGAAACTCACCTGAAGCAGACATCATACATGGACTAACGATGCAAGACTACATACGGTACTAAATCCTGGCTAATATTCAATTCCCTGGCACGGCTCCTGTTTGCCTATTTGCCATTAACACAACAAAAGAAGGGATCGATTTTTCCATCCACATAATCGTTCGCGATTATGTCCCTCAGAGTGATTGGTTCTCCTGTATTTGGGTTTGGTAATTAAATTATCCTTTTGTTGGGAAATATGGATAGAGTAATGAATATTATTAATTATTTTTAGATGTAGCCTATTGTCTATTTCTGCTTTTTTTTTTTTACTTTAACAAGCTCTATATGGCCACGGTTAAAAGAAGTGTGGATGGATGTATTTAAATGTGAATGTTAAATCTATTATTATGCTCTTTCGTCAAATAGTCAATCTCCAAGCTTCTATCCCGTGTGGCAACCTGAGGCTGTATTTCTATTTCTTCTTCATCGTTCATTCTCAAACTCCCGAGGGATATCTCTTGTAACAAGACAATGGTCCTACTAGATTTCCAGCAAGATGTAGTCCAGAGAATGGAAATGCGTTGTGTCGCCGTTTTATTTGCGCCAATGGCCCGAACCATCCGTTTTCGGCGGGGTATTTCTAGTTCGAGGCACAAAGAATAGGATCACTGTCTTATGGCATGTCGAAACCGATGACTAAGAAAAGTTAGGGGGTATACCTGTCTAGTGGAAGAAATTGTCACTGTCATCTCTCGATTTCTTACTTTTGTCTTCTGTTAAGATGTCATCATGCTTGGTCCAAACATGTATTCCAGCGGATTTTGCACCTTTGTGCCAAACTCAACAGCGGACTTTACACCTTTGTGCCAGACTCCAATAAGATAGGGAATGTTAGGTGTGACATCATTGCAGATTACAGGTGACAGAAATGATGGAACTACCTGGGTAGTTGTCCCAAAATTGTATGCTCCACTCCTGACAGGACATGGTGATCCTGCTGCACTGAAGTACCCCCCTCCTGCACTAAACATGCATCCATAACCCCCACTCCACCCCTTCCCCCAGCAGATATGCCTTTGAAATTACAAACCGTACACGAGTTTAAGTGTCAACTCAGTTACTCATTTAGGGCACATGTGCTTTTTTCAGAAAGACTATGGACTATAAATAGTTACCAGCTCACATCCAAAAATTTTACTTCATCATCATTATCTGTAATCTTTCTTCTCTTTTTTCTTCATTTCTTTTCTTCTTTTACTGCTACTAGGGCCTGCTGCTAGTATTGCTGATGATACCACTATTTCTTCTTATTATTGTTAATATTTTATAGAAGGCTGATGATTTTTGGTCATATAAAGAGACATAACATGGACAAATTAATAATGGAAGGTATAGTTCCTGGCTCAGACATTATAAACACATTGAATATTCCAGAGTGTTGGTTACTAAACACAATAACAAAAAGAAAACTACGCCTGTTTAGTCATATAAAGAGACACAACTGTTTAGAGAGACAAATAATGGAGGGAAGAGTACCTGGGAAGAGGAGAAAGGGCAGACCAAGAAGACGATGGACTGACGAAGTTAAATATAACATGAATACATCGCTAGAAAATGCAAGCCACATCGCCCAAGACAGAGAGAGGTTCAGAGAGTTCATTGGGAAGACAACGTTCTGGAAGGAATACATCACATGACACATAGTTCCTGGATGCAGGGGCAAGGGCCACCCAAGATGACGATTGCAACCCTTAGACATCTCAGGTTGTTTCAATATGCCTTTCACTGCGGAAGGGAAACTCTTCCAGAATCGTGAGTTCAGAAAATCCATAAAGAAGACTATATTCTGGAAAGTATGTCACCTGATAGATATTGTGATTACTATTATTCCTTTGAGTTCCCTACTTTCATAGTTAACTGTTTGTCGAAACATTAAACCACAGGATAATGAAGATTTACAAATCACTAAATGCACACAAGAAAATAAAAACCACGTTCTGAGCAAAAGGTCTTTATCAGGAGCAAAACAAAATTCAATGAGAAGACATTATTACCTGTACACTGGTGTGCAATATCATATTGGAAAATAATAAAATGTCCAAAACTCAGATATAATTATGATTATCCTTTCAGTTCTGGAGGCCACATATCATTGCTACTATGATGTGTCAAACCACTAACAGCTTTATTGTGTCCCTTCATACAAGTTTTCATTATAAGAAAACACTATAACATTATATAAACAAATGTGACTGTAAACCATTGACCTTGTACGATTGTTTCCCTTGATTGTTGATTCTAAACAGTAATGCTGTAACCTGCCATGCATGACATAAAGGTTAACTAACTAGAATAGTAATGCTGTAACCTGCCATGCATGACATAAAGGCGAACTAACTAGAATAGTAATGCTGTAACCTGCCATGCATGACATAAAGGCAAACTAACTAGAATAGTAATACTGTAACCTGCCATGCATGACATAGAGGCGAACTAATTAGAATAGTAATGCTGTAACCTGCCATGCATGACATAAAGGCAAACTAACTAGAATAGTAATACTGTAACCTGCCATGCATGACATAGAGGTGAACTAACTAGAATAGTAATGCTGTAACCTGCCATGCATGACATAGAGGTGAACTAATTAGAATAGTAATGCTGTAACCTGCCATGCATGACATAGAGGTGAACTAATTAGAATAGTAATGCTGTAACCTGCCATGCATGACATAAAGGCTAACTAACTAGAATAGTAATGCTGTAACCTGCCATGCATGACATAGAGGTGAACTAACTAGAATAGTAATGCTGTAACCTGCCATGCATGACATAGAGGTGAACTAACTAGAATAGTAATGCTGTAACCTGCCATGCATGACATAAAGGCTAACTAAATAGAATAGTAATGCTGTAACCTGCCATGCATGACATAAAGGCTAACTAAATAGAATAGTAATGCTGTAACCTGCCATGCATGACATAAAGGTTAACTAAATAGAATAGTAATGCTGTAACCTGAAATGCATGACATAGAGGCGACTAATGAGGTTTGGGGGGGAGGGGGGTGGAGTCGGCTACTCCATTCCATAGGTCCAAGTCTCTTCTCATTGTATTTCCCACTGCTCAGCAGCAGATTCTTGAGTTCTGTCTCTAATGCTGTTTTTTTATTTCTTTGAGTTCTTTTTTAGGTGATCATACTATTTATAACCGTCTATATAAGAATTAATTGAAGGAAGTTTGCTAGTTTGATTGCTGCCTCTACTTTCATATATTTCTTCTGGTATCCATTTTCTAAGGTTCGGTTTACTCAAGTCATTAATGGTTCAAATAAATTTGGCTCCAAATAGAGATTGAATCATAGAACACCAGACTAAGAAGAAAGTAAGCTATCCTCTGCAGCAAAGCAGTTTTTATCATGGAAAACTTGGCAGCTATCAGTCGATCAAGAGTTCTATACCATTGATAAATACTAATCTAATAATGTTACTGAATATTCTAACTATCAAATAGTAAAACAAATGTAAAATATAAACAATGGAACAAGGACTTTTTCAACATTGCAGTTAAACAGGGACCTTTTCCAAGAAACAAATACAAATGGGAAACAAAAACATAAACTTATTTAACTATTTAAAAAAATAAAGAGATGTCTAAATAACCATCAATGTGCATCAGAAATGACAAAAACGTGAAAGACTAGCCATTATATAAGTTTAGCACCGGTGCACACAAACAACCTATACACACTATTGATAGAAAGAAATAGACACAAGAGAAATGGCAAAGATGAAGAAATTATGAGTGTTAGACCTCCGCTGAAGACAGATGTGTTGGGCCATTGGCACAAATAAATACAGACACTGTGCATTTCCATTCTCTGGGCTATATCCTGTTGGAAATCTAGTAGGGGTATTGTCCTGCTGCAAGAGAGATACAATGGGAGTTTGAGAATGAATACTGAAGAAGAAGAAATCAGACCAAGTGAAAGTTTCGCATCAAGGATGACAACTGCAAACACAGACCACACAAACACACCAAGTAGTGTGTATATGGAAGATCACATGAGAACAAAAACAGAGTAGGATGCTACCAATAAATAATGTCAAGAATATGAGGAGGGAAAATGGGTAGTTGACAGTGGTGGAAATGGATGCTGAATTTAACACCAAAAAAACAATGAAACAAAAGAAGAATGTTGATATATATAAATAAATTTACACAATTAAACACATATACATACCATACATATACATAATATATATATATACACACATACACATACACAAAATAATTTAATCTACTTCAGTCTGTTTCAATCTACTTTAACCTACGTTAGTCTACTTCAATCTACCGTAGTCGACTTAATCTACTATAAGCTGATTCAATATACTTTAATCTACTTTCTGCTCCCTGTAAAACTGTTATTTAACTTATACGTGTTGCAAAAATTATATATATTTGTATATGTACTTTTTTAGAATATCTAGTAACTAAAATATAATATTTTTCGTTGCTTTATTTTTTTACTGCTGCACTCTCCACTTTGTTAGACATCCTCGGATACTTTGGTTATTTATATTTCTATACTGTAACTTCTACTAACTGAAAGAAGCACAGAAGTTGTTTTAAATATAAACATGATTTATTTCACAAAATCAACAATAAATCACTAGAAATAATGTGAAAATAAGCAAGAGAAAACATGTGAACAAACAGCACTACTAACATCACAGACAGACAAGATACACCTTCAAATCTCTCACACAGCAGTCACATTCAATTCTCTCTCACGGAAGACATTCCCTCACATCTTCCGCACACAGAAAACATATCCTCGTCTCCCACACACAGAACACACATCATCAAATATTTATATAACACACACTTAAAAGTCTTTCTAATACACAAATAATACATCCTCAAATCTCCCATACACACAAGTCATGCCCTTAAGTCCCCCACACACAGAAGACACACCCTTAAGTCTCCTGCACACAGAAGACACACCGTCAAGTTTCCCACACACTGAAGACACATCCTCAAGTCTTCAACTCACAGAAGGCACACCGTCAAGTTTCCCACACACAGAAGACACAACCTCAAGTCTCCCACACACAGAAGGCACACCGTCAAGTTTCCCACACACTGAAGACACATCCTCAAGTCTTCAACTCACAGAAAACACCACCTCAAGTCTTTAACACACGGAAAACACCCCCTCAAGTCTTTCTCATAGTAATCATAGTATTGATTTCCCAAATTATTGATCTCATGCTGTCGATGACTTCCTTGAGCTGCTGGTTCTTCAATCGGACTTGCTGTAAGACAAAACATCACAAGGTACCATCTAAATATTCACACAATCAAATGATAGTGAAATGAAATTCATGAGATTCATAGTTCAGTCGAGCTGGTAAGAAAATCATTGGGACATAAATAATACACAGCAGTGCATGTTACATGAATGGGAGATAACAGGAGCAGTGTTTGAGAGATGACATAAGCAGTGTTTGATGCATGAATGGAAAATAACACGAGTATTGTTTTGTAAGATCAGTGGGAAATGACATAAACAGTGTTTTGGAAATACCACCAGCTGTGTTTGGGAGATGAATTGCATATGACATGATCTGTGTTTTGGAGATGACATGAGAAGTGTTTGGTAGGTGAATGCAAGGTGATGAAAACAATGCACGATAGATGACTAGAAGATGGTTGAAACTTTCTATGCAATGTGGTGGTGTAGTCAAACTACACCCGCCTCCTTAGTCACCTCTTACAACATGCATTAATAACATTCAAATACATCAGCATTTATTTTTTTAAAGTGGACTTGCATGTAGACATTTCAACCCTTTCCCTCTGTACTCACCCACATCTGCTCCGTACCCACACAGTGTACACATGGGGTGCTATATTGCTGTCCACCACAGTTACCTTGTGAATAGATATGCTAAATTTAGCACTAACGTGATTACCAGTAATAGCAGCTTCCAGTGTATTTTCCTGTACATTTCTAACAGCTGTCATATAGGAACTGTGAGTTATCGAATATGACCTTCAAATTTCATCAAAACTTGGTAAGAATGGACCTACTTATGATTCAGAAGATGATGTTGATAGGCAATATTTTTAATGGAATCTTAGAGAACGTGAATGAATCAGATGTTGAAGGGGAATTAATTCATTATCTAGTAGTGAAAGTAACAACGATAATCAGTAGGCCTAATGGATGATGTATTGAGTGCCGTCCTGCTCCGCACACCATAGACCTAGTAATGATTGAGATAGTCAACACATCTAATCTATGTTACACATGTGTTTGCGTCTGTGTGTCTCACCAATGGCCCACTAGACATACCACCCATGCAACAGAAAACCTTAGTGGGTGACAAGCCCTTATATTGAGGTTATCTTATAGAAGCTTCATGGCATGTCATCTATACAATTATGGTTTTATTTTGTTGTTGAAATGTGTTTCCTGTTTACCTGAATATATATGTATGCACCCTCTGTGGTTGGGAGGGAGCCAGAGATGTACTGTGCAGCACTGGGAAGGAGGAAATTGACATCACTGTATTTCCTATGGCTGAGGCCCATCATAGAGGCACAGTGACTCAGGACGTGACAATCCTTTTGACTTGAACATCTGGTTGCATGCCTGGAGCAATAGAGAAGTTCGGCATAACCAGTAGTCAATTGGTGGCGGGGAATGATCACAGTGAACCCCATCTTGGCTACAGTGGCTGGGAGCAGTGCATAGGTTGAAACCTACCTTCCTGGAGGTGTGATTGTTATTCTCTGGCTCTGTCCCGGGGTGGGCCGAAAATCCACAGACTTCCCAGCAATATAATGCCATTTAATGGCATTAGGTCAAAGGGCATGAGCCCATGGACCGCTGGATCAGCAACCAACCAACCATCTAATCTATGTCAATATTGATCAATTTCATGAGAAATCTGGTCCTGCAAGCTTCTTATCCATATTACTCTGATTATTACTCTGTCTATCTTTCACTATTTGTATGTGAGTCGATCTTTGAAGTAGATGCAAAACAAGCCAATGTGTGTACTGGTATCAACATTTTTGGGAAAGAGAGATCCTTTTTGGAAATCTGCTGGAGCAGATATATAGGGTTTCATTTATGTGATAAGGCTTATATGTATGGAGTAGCTAAGTTACAAAATGATGTTGTCTATGGTGAACTGCTTTACAGCTTTTCATTTGAACATTTATCAGCAAACAAATTGACACAAGTAAATGAAGCCCACAAGAAACAGATGCTATTTTGTTTTTCTCTTGCATATTACATGACAAGTATACTTGTCTTACATGACATTCACAAAGATATGTTCACAGATCAGTACCTCTTCCATTTCTCTGTTAATTTGACTTTGATAAAATTGATTGCAAATTGCATTTTTTATTAATTTTCTTGCACAATCAACTCTTATTGTTGTGGAGTTATTCCCCTTGTCCAGGCATGAAACCTGGAGTTTTTTTCTGATCTGCCAGGATTGAAAAGGTTAAACAGCGAATGATAAGAAGAGAACATGCATAGCAATTGGCAGTGTTACTATTCTTTGCCCCCCGTTTCAGAATCTTGTAACACACCATACAAAAAAAACTGTAATAGATACACATAATACTTTCATAATAACTTACTTCAACCATATTTCTGTGTTGTTCAACAACGTAATGATATGTATCTGAATATGGCTGTGTCTTCTCTACCTCCTGTCCCACATACGGAACCAGTTCCTGAAAGTACATTAAAGATACAATACACTTTCATTACTGCATATTTTCCTGTGAAGGAGAGCAGCTGAGCTTTCTATGGGCTGTATAAATAAATACTGCTTTGCCATTGCAGACGCTGTGATATGTACAGGAAGGATTTTGATTGTACCTACGAAAGAAAAAATCCTGTCCCAACCGTGGATTGAACCCAGGACCTCAAGATACAATAAATCCACATAAAGAAAGCAGATGTGAGCATGGTTAGAAGGGCCAGGACTTATGGACTTATAGTTTTTTTGCTTCACAGTTCTGTACGGGTTTTCCTTGGTATAGTGATTAAGCCATTTATGCTCAAGGGGGCATGAATTCAATCCAAGTTTGTGACTATTTTTTACAAGTGTATTTTTAAGAGATTTGGAATTATAGCTTGAAGCTAGTTACGTGCTATGAGTGGTACTCTCGGCAGGTGGTCTACACGCACCGATTTGTTTAGTGGGGGAAATACATATGGGAAGAAAATCCAAATATAATAAAGTCAATCATCTATATGCCTATTGAACTATTTTTCTGTGGTGTTCTAGCAACAGACTTGTCTGACCAGTGAAGCAACAATCAACATTAATTCCATTGTGATTAAGCCTTATTAAAAACCCACGTCTGGACTGCTAACTACAGATTGTCTTGAGGCTGCAAGAAAGTCCCAAAATGTCCCTACGGAATAAGATGACTGTTTTGCTTGTGGTGTTGTACCATGCAGTCACAATAAAAACAGTGTTTTGCTTGTGGTGTTGTACCATGCAGTCACAATAAAAACAGTCATCTATTATTTGTTTTAAAAAAAATTATGAATAACTTCAACCCAGAAGAAAGACAGGAGATGTAACACTCGTGAGATCAAAGTAAAACTAAGCTCCACTGTCTTTACTCAGGAGCAAGAGTGACCAGCTTGTACTACCTAAAGGCTAAACATCAATGAAGCCAGGGCCGTAGATACATGATATAACACTAAATATTTAGTCATTTGTCAAATCTCATTGTGTAATGTCCACTTTTTATCATGAGAAAGTCAATGGCCTTTATGCAGACAATTGCTGGGGGGAGGGATGTTTAGAGGGGTGGCATTTAACACACACATACACAACCAACCCCCCCCCCTCCCGTTTATTTATGGGCTTGAATAAATACATACAGAACTGTAACATGGGTCAATAGCAGGGCCGTAGATACTTTTCCAGTAAGAATGGGGGTTTTACCTGAAAACAGATTTAAAAAAAAAGATTTTTCCTTTCTTCTACCATGCATCTTTTTGATGAGAAATTTGGATGACCTTTTATTTTTGAAAAAAAGATTATAAGGGAGGGGTTTTATCCACTTTTTGGCTACATTCCTGGAAATAGAAGTCACGTTCTGATTTGTTAAAACGTTTGGGGGGGGGGGGGGGGGGGGAAGAATATTTAAACACCCCCCCCCCCTATCTATGGACTTGGTACATAGCATCTACAATGGGGAATAAGATGCAATTAAGGGGGTAAGAGGCAATTAACAATGTCAAATGTGGGTTTAGCTAACCCACTTCAGACTGTGATGAATCATGCTGAAGACCTATACTGGGAAGGAATCAACTCCTATCAGCAGCATGCATACAAATATTGCTATAAAATCACAACAAAAAATAAATCCACCCCCCCCCCCCCCCACAAGAGTAGAAGACTATCCAACTCAACTCACAGTATTGCTATTTACTGTTACATTATCTCAGACATTTATAACTTGTAAAGACACAAGAAGAATTTTTTACAAGTTAAGAAACATCAATCTGAAGCTAAAAAACTTCACTCCCTGACATAGGGAACAAGAGTGACAAACTTGAACTGTTGAATGATTCTCTTGAACATCTTAGTTCTGTCATCACCATGCCACAGTAGAATGTTGATATATTTCTGTATTAATAATTTCCAGTCAACCCTTGAATAATTTGTTCATCTTCAGACAATGAATAGGACACTTGAAAATTCAACATTCTCAGGGATATACCTGTTCTGAAGGCATCTCCATCTGCTCGCAAGCTTCCTTAATTCTGCTGTAAAATATACGCAGCTTGCGGAAATTGATGGTTATCTGCCGCACTTGCTCATCGAGTTTGGTCTTGCGCTCAGCATATGTCTGTCCATGAAAAGTCACATTGTTTGGCAGCTGGAAATAAATTTTTTGAGTCACAACATGTTATTGAGTTAGAATATTTGACAATTGAGAAAATATTTTACTAACACAAAATTCATTCATCGCAGCACCTCCTGAATAGGTAGCCTGCGGTAGAGGAGCTAGTGAGACAGTCAAACACAACAACTTTCACACACTTGGTTTGTGATCTATACTCAAAACCTGGACAATGACAGTATAGATCATACTGTTTCAGGTAGCTCTGACAAGGTAATTTAAACATATAAACAGTGACTAAAAATTCAACAATAGTTGAAAATCAACATCTTGTTACAGGATTTCCGTTTATTATTATTATTATCTATATTTTTCGCAAATCACAGCTTAACATTCTCAATGCCATCGATGAGAATATAAATCAACTTCTGGTCGTATTCCGCTGATTGTCGCGGTAACAGAATTGTGCTAACACTAATCAATTTTGTATCTATGATGAAACATTTAAATTTGGCTCTTTCTTAGGGGCAAGTTACGAGTGTAGTAAAGGTTAACAAGTATCATTGGCGAAAGAAGAGGTAAAAAAATCATGGGCAGATAACATTAAAGATGGGACTGGTCAAGATTTTTACGAACTCATATTCACCGCTTAAGATATAAATTGCTGGATTTCTGTGGCAGACTCCTAAGTGACGGGGAATACTAGATATGCCATCACTGCAGATGGGCCCACAAATCTGACAGAAGAATGATGAGAAGAATAGCTGGTCCAGATGTGTGTGCTGTGACTTTAGCAGGACATGGTAATCCTGGGATACTGGCACACTGGAATGCCTTCCTTCTGGGACTAAATATGCATCCATAAACCCCTTCTCCCCCCCCCCCCTTACACATCCTGACCTTTGAGACCTTATATGAGTATGGGTGTCGCCTCAGTTACACAACAGAAAAGAACCCATGCTTTTGTCAGAAAGGCTATGGGCTGTCAAGCTGCTCACAGTTAAAGGGATATTTCATAATCGTCATCATCATCAACCTTCCCGGGTTTCAAAAGTAGGGATTTCATCTTTCCTTGGAGTAAAATCATAGGGTTTGGACAAAATGAGTAAGATATAGTCCCCATACCATTTGCTAAAATAAAATTTAAGAGACAACTAAGGAAGTTGGGGGTGGAATTGATTGTCCCAACCCATTTGTAAAAGTGACCCAAAAGTCTTACTGAAGTAAGATGCATGAGGATGAAAGGTGCAAATATCACAACCAATCTGTAAACCTCGATACAACACATACATTCTGTTTCTTAGACTACATTCTGCTAACCATCAGGAGTTTCAGAGTCATCGCAAAAGTATGTAGAACCCTTTCTCATTGAACATCAATGTGCATGTACAAAATATAAATGATGAACCATTGCTTATACCTGCATACTTTTTCCGAGACAAGTGAACATATCCTGTGCCTTGCTGACGATATCATGTACAATCTCCTGACCAGCCCTACACATATTAACAACATTGAGGTCCTTTGTAGGTGATATCATCTGGGAAGATGCTGGGCTCTGCATCATCGAATAGCCTGATGATAACGCTTCTCTTTGAAGTGTATAAGGATGCTGCTGAGGTTGTGATGATGTGTATGCACCAGGCGTAGCCATGACTACCATCTGTAAACAGATCAGTTAGAATGAGGAACTTGTTAAAACTACATAATTTGTTCAGCAATGGTTACTATATTAATTAAAAAAACATAGTAATAGTTTCTCATTATTATAATACCAGTAATGCAAGCTTATCCTGTATAAAACCAACAGATACAATGGTTTGGTCATCTGGAAAGAATGCCGTGCGATTCATTAGTTTATAAAGCATATACGAAGAGAGGAGAAGCAGAAAGAAGGAGCCAAGGGTAGACCTAGAGTACGCTGGATCGACAACATCAAAGAAACATTACACAAACACCAAATAACATTATCTGAAGATGCCAGAAAAGCGAGAACAAGAACATTGTATCTCCCTCGAACCTGTAAAGGGTAAAAGAGGAAGGAAAGAAGAAGATCCTGTATAAAAATACATGGAGAGATACTACAACAAGAAGAACATTAGCAATATCTCTGTCACATAATCATAAATGATGGCAGATGTGAAACAGAAGATTAAAGGAAAATAGGAATGGCTAAAAGTACTTTCATTGACATGAGGAAAAAATTGACATCTAAACAAATTACAAACACGCTAAAAATGATAATTATAAAATGCTACATCTGTCATGTGACGTATTCCTTCCAGAACGTTGTCTTCCCAATGAACTCTCTGAACCTCTCTCTGTCTTAGGTGATGTGGCTTGTATTTTCTAGCGATGTATTCATGTTATCTTTAATGTCGTCAGTCCATCGTCTTCTTGGTCTGCCCCTTCTCCTCTTCCCAGGTACTCTTCCCTCCAATATTTGTACATCTAATCAATATTAATGTATGTCTCAGAAACATGAACAATGAACAAACAACTACAAGACAGAATTGATGCCTTTGAGATGTGGATATACAGAAGAATAGGAAGAACTTCATGGAAAGAGAAGAGAACAAAGTTCTAACAACAGTTCATATGAAGAAAGAATTGTTACAGGAAATAAAGCTCAAACAAATAAGGTATTTGGACACATCAAAAGATTTTACACTTTATTGAAGACCTTTACTTGAGGATAAAGTCATCCTTTCTTATTCTGTCTAGTTTGGTAACCCTCTGCAGCTTCTCTTAGACATTTTATTTCACATGCTGCAATTGTTTTCTATTCTGGGATCGCCGGTGTGACAACCAGGAACTGGACTTCTAGTTCAGCGTGCAAAGAATAGGGCTACTGTTTTCTTTTCTGGAATGTCATAGTAGGTGACTGAGGAAAGTTGGGGGAATGTGTGAAAAAATCATCATTGTCATATCTTGTCTCAATTTGTTACTTTTGTCTTCTATCAAATAATCTCCATGAATGATAATGTGAACCAGAAGAAATTGCATCTTTTTCATGGAAGACTCCTAGGTGATGGGTAATGCTAGATGTATCATTACTATTGATAGGTCAACAAATCTGAAAGACGAATGCTGAGATAGTTGACCTAGAAGTGTGGGCTGTGCTCTTGGCAGGACATGGTAACCTTGAGATACTGGAATGTCTCCTTTCGGAAACTAAAACATGCATCCATAAACACCCCCTCCCCCTTACACAGCCCAGTCTTTGAGACACCCTTATATGAGTCTGAGTGCTGCCTCAGTTACACAACTGAGAAAATTCTGTGCTTTTGTCAGAAGGGATATGATCTGTCACAAGTTACATATTCACGCTAAACAGATTATTTCATCATCATCATTTAGTATGGTAACCCTTTGCAGCATCTCTTAGAATCCTCATTTCTCGTGCTGCAATTTTTGGTACAATTTCGGCAGAAGTGCCTAAAATTTTAACAAAACAAACCATTTAATTATTTAACAAAATTAAATATCCATAAAGATGCATTTTACAGTCGCTAGATGCATCGACCTGCACGCTACGCACTGATTTTTTAAAATCTCTGATTAAATAAACCACTTTGATAAGGTTTGATAAAAAGTTGGAATAGAGAAACCTTTTCCTGTATTGAACCCAATTTTTCTTTGTGTGAGATTGTAAATTACCATGTTTTGGCACTGGTCACAAAGTATTCGTATAAATATGCTACTTATCATCCCTCTTTTAATATTAGGCCTATGTATCACATTTCATTCATTTTTATATAAAATTAATAATTCATTCATTTAAAATTTTTAATTTGTTTATATCATTTCTGAATGAAATGTCCCGCCGAAGATGGATGTGTCGGGCCATTGGCGCAAATAAAACGGCAACACAACGCATTTCCATTCTCTGGACTACATCCTGCTGGAAATCTAGTAGGACAATGGTCTTGCTACAAGGGAGATCCAGCAGGAGTTTGAGAATGAACGAAGAAGAAGAAGAATGAAATGAAAAATTAGATGGCTTGTTGCTGGGTCAAATTATTTTTAGACAAAAAATGCCCAGAGACAGACATTTTTATACCACAGTATGATAAAAACTCTCTTAAATTTAAAGTTAAAAGGAGTGGTAAGCAAGAGGTAAGCAGAGATATAATTAGGAGGGAATCATGAGATAGACAAAGTACAGTTTACTAAAGTGTTCCACCGCCTACCCGAATTAAAGGCATGACGAAAACGGATGTGCTGGACCTCGGTCATCCAGACCACAAGTGGCCAACCAAGGTGCAAATAACACAGTTCTACTGTGGAACTTGCAGCACAACGTACTTCACGCTACCTGGAGGAAATCTCATGATGTATTCGTTGTGGCTATATGAGAGTGAACGCGGAAGAAGAAGAAAGTGTTCCACCAAAGCATGAGACAGTAAATAAATTATATTGAAGGTAAGTTGCAACTAAACTTGTATGCAGAGAGGGCACTTAATGATGATTCCTGCTTCTTTACTTCTACTTTGATCCAAGGAAAAATGGTACACAACTTTGATTAAATGGGTGCAACAAACAGCAAACAGTGTCAGTTGATTTCTTGTGTTGATGAAAACTTTGGAAGATTTGACCTTAATATGGAAAAAAAAATTATTCTTATCTGTTTAGATGGTATGTGGAACAAGTTTAAAGAATTATCATAAAGACACAGTTTAGATATCACAAAATTGCAATGGCTTTTTCAGCCTTTCTAGCTAGCTTTTTTATAATGGCATGCTGTATTTTACAGTGTAAAATAGAACCATTTTGAAAAATGTATCAATCGAGTAAAAGTAGGTGGACTAGTGGGGAGGGGGGGTTACAACATTTCAATCCACCACCTTCCCCTCCATCTACTGACTTGTTCTTGACACTTGGATTTATCTCTGGCACTGCCACTCATTTTGGCTGAAGCAACTGACTGTTGCTCAGAAAATTCGAAAACATTAACATTTCATTCCTATTAATTAAGTCATGAAATTAGTCAAAACATGAGAAATGGTCTAGAAATTATAAGAAATACAAGCAGAGTAATGTTTGGTGATCTGGGAGTGATTTTGAAAGCAATAGCAAATTACTGAAAGTAAATATTGCCTAGAAACGTTTCCAGTGTTCAGTCTACCTGTTACTGACAACACAGTCAGAGTCAGTGACAACAATAACTTGAATAACCATGAAGACGGTTTTTTTTTAAGTAGGGGAGTAGCATAGGTAAAAAAAAGGTTAGCCTTATATAATATTATAATATTATTTAAATTAATAATATCAATATAATAAAAATAATATTAATTATTAATAAACGGTTTTTTAACAATTGAGCCATGACATCAAATCAATATCTACACATTCCTTTCATTTCAGTTAATATTATGTCTATATTACTAAAAAAAAATCTGCACTCATTATTTATGAGAAGTTTGACGTAAACCTACTAGATGGTGTAGATTTTCATGTGAATCAGATTTTGTACACAAATTTCGTCCCATAAAAAAATTGTAGAAATGTTCAAATTGAGAATCGGAAATATTATAAAAAAGACAAAACTCATTATAAACGGAATAATGTCTACGACTTGATTGTGTGTGTGTTAGTCCATCATAAGTGATGATGACCATTTTTTACATCCACTTTTGAAAATTCTGTTTGAATCATGTCCATGCCTAATCGGGCCTATGTGCAGTGCCCCTTTCATTCTATTTTTTGCAACTTCTTCTTCTTCTTTCGTTCACTTGAAACATGTCTATATCTGTAATTCTGTCTCCTTAATAAAACTCACTGTCTTTTGTAGTTCATACAGTGTCCCATAGAGTTTTGATTCCAGTGTTGTTTCCTCTGGCCAATATGTCTGCCTCAGCGTTTCATGCTCAGAACACTCTTGAAGTATATGTTTGGCACTCTGTGCTGCCTGTCCACATGTACACATGGCCGTGTTGCCAATCTTGAACTTTGTATACATATGACTGCGGAGTCGGTTGTGTCCTGTTCTGAGGCGTAAAATTATAACTTGTTCTGATTATTTTTTGCAACTACTATTGTCTCCCCTCCTGTCCACAAAGCCAGATTATCTGCATACATTACAGAGTGTACCCCAGCTGGTAGCCCTCCATATCATTTATGTAAATTATGAAGAATGTAGGGGATAGTACACTTCCTTGCGGGACACCTTGCTCTAGTATTCTCAACCTGTTACGTTTTCCCTGCATTTGCACTCTGGGCGCCGTACCCGATGCGCCGTTTGAGTCTCACACCACGCGTTTGAGAGCAAGGCGTTCACGAGTTGAGCGACCTTGTCCCAATAGCGCCTGAGCCCATCAGGTACTGAATCCTTTCTCTCTGCAAGCGTATTTCCGGTATAGAAAATCTTGACAGTAGAGTTGGGCAGGACTGCCATCGTTGTCCCCTTCTTTCCTAAGCCCATCGGGTTCGGAACCCTTTCTCTTCGCGAGCATATTTCCGGTATAGGAAGGCTCGACATTAGAGTTGGTTTAGGACACGATCCCCAAATGATTTGGCCAGAATCAGCTCGAGCTGCTGTTTTCTGTTATCAGGGTGCACCACGAGGAGGTACATTCGGGATCTTGGTTATCTGCTAACCCTGGGTCCGCCTAGAGCAATGCGTTCCCTTTGCACCCCTGCGTGAGTATAATTCGCAGGCCTTTGCTGCTTGGAATATCTCTTTTATGTTCACTATCAACTGATTGCCAGTCTTTAGTATTTGTGTGATGAGCATTGACTCTCAAGATGCGTCCAAATGATGCTTGGTATATTTCCTCATAACTTTGACTTCTCCACTACCGAATCTGTCACGTGTATTTACTTCGGACAGCAACCAAGTGTGGATTTTCACAAATAATATGCCTGCCGGCTAAGGTTTTTCTGAAAGTGAAGTCGACGGTTATTACAATTTTCCACAGAAAACATTTAGATACTTCAATATCACAATCGATCTGCAAGTTTACTTTTAATTTCCGAAGAGAAACTAGTTAATTTTAGCAAACATTTCAATATCTCCCACCTTATGACATCTATGTCAAAATCGTCAACTTTGATTTGTCTTCCTTGCTAGGAATGGTAGTCAGCGTTGTGTATGTCTTCTCTCACATTCCTCATTATATTTTTTACGTAGATGTTGAACAGATATGGGGAGAGTGTGCATCCCTGCCGTACTCCGTTCTGTACCTCAAACCACTCTGAGACATCGCCCTCTAACTTTACTGCAGCCTTTTGATCTTCGTGAAGCTCTTCTTTTAGATGAATCAGATGTCTTGGGAAACCAATGTTGTTCATTATCTCCTATAGTTTCAGTTGTTGGACGCAGTCGAACGCCTTTCAGTAATATATGAAGCACATGTGCGGGTCAGTTGAGAATTCCCTACACTTTTCTATGATATGCTTCATACTAAGAGTGTGTTCTCGTTTCCCTGCCAGATGTGAATCCAGCCTGTGTTTCGTGTATCTATCTATCTATACGATGTGGCCATTGTATGCCTTGCGTGCGGCGTTAGGAGTGGCCTTCCTGTGTGCTGTTAAAAAGTTTTTTTCCTGTGGTTTCTTTGATTTCTGTGATCCATCTTTTACATGGTCTGCCTCTGACTTTATAGCTGTTATGTCTATGTGTCATGGTTATTTGTGGCACGCAGGAAGCGTGTGAAAACCACTTGATCTGTTGTCTTTTGATGTGTTCCAATACTGGTAATGTTTTGGTTATCTGTCTGACGTTATCGTTTCGAGTTATAACTCTTACACCGAGTATTCTTCGCAGACATGTCATTTCTGCTGTCACTATTTTTTTTCTTTAATTGTCCAGGTTTTGCACTGGTAGCACAACGATGGGATAATAATAATAGTCTTGTATAATGCAACTTTATTGTCTATCTCTTTATGTATCTCCATCTCTAATTTTAGTTTGATTATTTGCATTATAATGCTGAGAAAACCATGGACTGCCAGAAAAACTAATGTAGAGGTGTTGAATGAGTTACATGCGAAACAGACCTTAATCAACAATATAAGAAAAAGGCAATCTTCTTTTTTTGGGCCACTTCATGAGACAGGCAGGTTTAGAGAACATAATCACAACAGGCAAGATTGAAGGCACCAGAGACAGAGGGCGACAACGTGAGAAAATATTAGACAGTTTGACAACCTGGCACGGCAAGGAAACAACAACGATTTTGATACATAATACTGTGGACAGAGAGCTGTGGAGAGCCATGACCGCCTACGCCACCCGGCATGGCACCTGATGATGATGATTTGCATTATGATGTTCAGCATTATGTTATTTGCTCGACTTATAGTTCTGTAATTTGAGCAAATCTGAAGGTCGCCTTATTTTGGAGAGGGGTATATATAATGATTTATTTTCCATTTCTCCGGCCATGTGTCGCTTTCCCATGTTTTGCAGAAGAGTTTGTGGTACATCTTGATTCCGGCCTCGCCCCCTGCCTGTATCATTTTTGTTGTTACACCATCGTTACCTGGGACGTTTCCTTTCTTTTAACTTTCTATTGCTTCTTTCTTTGTAGGTTCTGGCGGGGTTTTTTTGTGGTATGCTACGGGTTCCCATGACAGTATGTGATATGGCAACAGGCGTGTTGCTGCAATCTGTATATCTCTCTTTTTCACCTTGACCACTGCTCTCCCACCATTCCACAATCTATTGTTTCTATTCTTATTTTTGTTCTGCTTTCGTTCTCAGACTCCTGTTGATTAGCAAGATGTAGTCCAGAGAAGAAGATGAAAATGTGAGTGAGCCAGATCAAGACTAAAGGGTAGATGGGGAAGTACAGTCCAACCCAATTTCATGTTTGCCAGACATGAGAAAGCGAGCATTGTCACAGAGATGCAAATCTGATTGATTCTTATGAGATCGAACTCTGCGGAACCGTCAATTTTATTAGTGTTTTGATGTAAGTTTGTGAACTGATTATCTTGTCATCACATCCAACAAAACTACATATTCATTGTTCCAAAGACAGTGATCATGACCTTTCCTGCTGAGGAAGAATGTCAAGAATACAGCATATCACATGCTCCGTAACTCTACTTACTAAAGCATTAATTCTCCGAGCCAAACGACCACTATCGACTGCACAATACAGTACATAGTTGTTTGTGAATATTCACAAGTTTCTCCACAATGAGGAACGTTATCAAAATTTGTTATTTTGTAATGTAAGTTGTTAAAAAGGAACATTATAACTGTTAGGTGTTTCTGTATTAATTGTTATAGCACAGTGCAATTTCATACACATAATCATAACAATCAAAATTTGAAGGGTACAAAATTTCATGTTTCTGTCTCCATTATTTTCTGAGAAAAATGTACTTCATTACTTTCTGACTTCCCTCATAAAACAGCAAAATTACAATCAAGACACATAAAAAAAAGTACAGATCATAAAACAAAAGTTCAGAAGAATCTGATAAAAACTTTATTATTTTCAAAGACATTTTTCAAATACAACTGCATGGAAGTATCCAATCTCATTTCAGTAAATAGAAAATATCTAAGAAATGTTCCTAACCATCTATGAGCAAAAAAAGTATGTTTGGAGAGCAATACATCTGGCTTCACCCCCATGAGTATCCTTTCTTCTTCTTCTTCTGTGTTCATTCTCAAACTCCTGCAGATTAGCAGGATGTAGTCTGGAGAACAGAATGCGTTGTGTCATGGTTTACAGCATTCCTGCGATATCTGCGCCTTTCGGCCTGACACATCCGACTTCAGCATGGCTTTGGGTCACTGACCCTATATGGGATGGGACAGCCAACTCAATCCCATAACCTCATTAGTCACCTTTTACGACAAGCGTGGAAGGTAAACAGTGTTCCTATTCTTTGCTCCCCTTTCGGGCCCCGGCAACACACGGGCGAGAGTATCCTTTAAATATTGCATTGCAAAATTAGTTAAACTTGTTAAGAGGAAATCCTAACTATGAATAAATATAGATGAAAAGGTATATAAAAAACATGCAATAGAACAAAACAAAAATTTTCAAAAAGTTTTATTGCATGTTTTTTATATACCTTTTCATCTATATTTATTCACAGTTATGTTTTCCTAGTAACAAGTTTAACTAATTTTGCATTACTATTTGTTCCTTTGGTTACTGCAGCACCTTCCACTTTGCCTGACACCCTCCAACCATTTAGTTATTTATATTTAAATATTGCAGCAGGTTGTTACACAAACACATTTCTTTTTACTAGTTTTCCTAAATAGCTGGGTCAGAACAATCATTGCAAGAATTAACATCAAAGTTGGAAAACGTTACCAGCAAGTACGGAATGGAAATCAATACAGATAAGAGCAAAATCTTGGTAAACAGCAGAGACACAGAAAACCAGACTAATATCATAATGAATGGACATAAGCTTGAGGAGGTGAATACCTTCAAATACCTCGGATCCAGTATATGCAGCGATGGAGAGGATATGCATGCAAAGGAGAACTAAAAATAAGGCTGGAGATGGCTTTAGCATCCTTATCAAGGCTAACTGTGATTTGGAAAAGCAACATCAGTGTTGGAGTGAAAATCAAACTGTATAAGTCGCTGGTGCTTTCTGTTGTGTTGTATGGTTGTGAGAGTTGGACACTCACTGCGGACATGGAGAGAAGATTACAGGCTTTCGAGTATAAATGCTACAGAAGAATTCTACGAATTTCCTATAGGGAACATAAGACCAATGTGTACGTAAGAAATAAAGTAGAGATGTGTGCAGGTGTCCAGGAGCCATTGCCTTCAATAGTGAAAAGACGAAAACTAGCATGGTTCGGACATGTATGCAGGCACGATTCCTTGTCAAAAACAATACTGCAGGGAACTGTTGAGGGTGGAAGAAGCAGAGGAGGTCAAATAAAGACATGGACAGACAACATCAAGGAATGGACAGGGCAAGATATTTCCACACTCATCCGCATCGCTGAGGATAGAATTCGCTGGAGGACTCTGTGTGCTGAAGCATCAAATGTGGTACCCCTACGGCCCTGAAGGGTTATGGGTTTATTGATTGATTGATTTCCTAAATGATTCTGCTCCTGTGCATAGTTTGGAAAGCACTTTTTACGGCTCAATAAAGACATTTTCATCACTGATTTACATTGTTCTTTTGTATTTAAGAAATTGTCTGCCATTGGTCTTTTTCCTTGCAGAAAGTTCACCATACAGTACTTACTTGAGAAGTTACCTTTAGACATTCTGCACATTTTTTTTACATGGAAAAGTAAAATAGATACAGCAATGGGGATCAACTTATATACATCTTTAGTAATACTTATTCTTTTTGTACATACATATTCACATATATATATACACACACACACACTCATTCATTCATTGAGTGCCATGCAGGCTGGCATAGGCAATCATGGCACTCCACAGCTCTCTATCTCCAGTATTATGTATCAAGATCATTGTTCTTTCTCTGCCGTGCCAGGTTGTTAAACTAATATTTTCTAATAATATACACATTAGAAGTAAAATAAATACTCTTGAAGGTAACAAGAACATCTGACATTGGCAAAATGTCACAAACGTGCAGTTTGAACACAGGATGATTCCCTTTCCAATTGATCTCCAGGGGACATGAGTGTTGGAGGAGGTAAACAAGGAAAGAATGGATTAGTAAAATATTAACAAATGGACAGAATTAACATTCTCCACACTCAAACAAAGAACAGAGAAGTGCAGAATTTTTGTGTTGACGTTTTCAAAGTAGCTCCTCTATGACACTGAAGGTTTATGGGTTAGATGATGCTACATGATCCAATTATCATAATCTTTTTAAAAAAATTAAATGTTAAAAATAATAACATTAAAAAATACAGTGGAATCAATAATGAACAAATTGGTTCAGGCTAATCAAAGCTTTAATAACCAAAATTAATAATATAAAAGTATATGCTATAAAGAATAAACTAAATGGTGATTAGGCTAGGTTAGGTATGTAGATTATCCTCTTCCCACACCCAACATGTCCTTAGATGCTCAGATCTCCGCTTCAGTAAGATATAACGGTTGATGGTTTCGGTTCTGTGTTCTTTTTTAAAATCTGTTAATGTTCTCTACAGGCCATGACTATCCTCAATGGGAACTATGTGTTAACTAGGGAATTTTGTTCTACTGCAGTAAAAAAATATTCATCAATCATAAGATATGATGATGATGTCTTAGAATTGTGGTGTTGCGATAACTGAAAAGTTCAATTCTGGCATGGTACATCCAAGTTGCGACATATAGTCAGTATTGTGTCCCTGCCAAGAGCTATAAGCAACTAGTTATTGTCTGTAGACACCAAGATCGAAAGAAAGCTTAGGGCGGAGAGAGAACTAGATGAATCGCAACTAACCACTTCCTTTCAAGATCAGATGTCATTGTATGCAAAACCACAACAACTCAGAAGTCGGGTAACTCTGGCACTATATGGGATGTGACAGCCCACTTCAACCTAAATCCTCTTTAGTCACCTCTTACGACAAAGTGGAAAGTAACAGTGTTGCTATTCTTTGCACCCTTTTTGGGCTCTGACAACACTATCTTGTATAGCCCATTGAACTCAAACATCCCTGGGTAGAAAAATTGATCCAATATGCAAAAAGTGACAACATGGGGATAATAAGGTTTTACAATTCACTACAATTTGGGGGGAGGTGGTGATATGTACAATTTTATTGCCACGTGTGTTCACTTATGTGTGTTTATCCAATGAACATAGAAAGTTTATGAAAGAGCAACAGAAAACAACAAAGAATTATATATCGCATTCGTAGACCAAGAAAAGGCATTCGACAGAGTAGACAGACAACAACTATGGAAAACACTATCAATATACAGAGTACCGGAACATTTAATCAACATATGCAAGGGCATTTATGCAAATAGCCAATGTGCAGTAAGAACAAATGCAGGTGTGTCCAATAAGTTCCAAATTCAATCAGGAGTCCGCCAGGGGTGTGTCCTATCCCCTCTACTTTTTATAACATATATCGACCACATCTGTAAACTAACAAGTACCAACGAAGAAGATAACATAAAAGACAAATTGAACGAACTACTCTTTGCAGACGACCAAGTACTAATAGCAACATCAGAAGAACAATTGCAAAACCATATGAACAGACTCCACACATGTCAAAAATTCAACATGAAGATCAATATTGAAAAGACCGAAACAATGGCAATAGCAAAGAAAGAAAGAAATATCGCTATCTCCATCGATGATAAACACCTTAAACAAGTAAATGAGTTCACTTACTTAGGAAGCATTATATCGAGTGAAGGGAAAACAAGTAAAGAGATACAAAATAGATGCAACAAAACATACCAGATCCTAGGACAGATGACACGCATTTTCAAGAACAAAAATGTAAACATAGACACTAAAGTTGCATTATACAAGACTATAATTATTCCATCACTATGCTACCAGAGCCAAACCTGGACAATGACAGCACAAGACAAAAGAAAAATAGTGACAACAGAAATGACATGTCTACGAAGAATACTCAGAGTGTCATTAAGAGATAGAATTAGGAACGATAACATCAGACAGATAACCAAAACAATACCAGTATTGGAACACATCAAAAGACAGCAAATCAAGTGGTTTTCACACGCTTCCAGACTACCGACATATAGCATGCCACAAATGGCCATGACACATAGACATAACGGTAATAAAGCCAGAGGCAGACCATGTAAAAGATGGATCACAGAAATCAAAGAAACCACAGGAACAAGCTTACAAACAGCGCACAAGAAGGCCATCTCCAGAGAACTCTTCCACCCCCTGACGCTGCAAGGCAAACAAGGGGCACAGCGTATAGATAGATAGATAGATCCAATGAACATAATTGAATAAAGTAATGGCCTCAAAAATCACACTTGTACATTTTCTCTTCTGCGTGTGTCACTTTGTGTTGTGTCAGATGATCAAATTCAGAAAATTCTGCACCACAAATATCACATATGTAAGGCTTCTCTCCTGTGTGTGTTGCGTGTTTGATCAAGTTCTCTATTTCAGGAAATCCTCCACAACGAACATCACATTTGTAAGATTTCTCTCCTGTATGTGTCCTTTTATGTCTTGTACAATCACCAGATTGAAAGAATCCTACACCGCAAACATCACACTTGTATGGCCTCTCTCCGGTATGTCTTCTCATGTGTGTTTTAAGGTGGTTAGATTTACAGAACTTAGCACCACAAACATCACACATGTAAGATCTCTCTCCGGTATGTTTTCTTCTGTGCACTGCCAGATCACCAGCCACAGAAAAAACTGCAATACAAAAATCACATTTGTACGGCTTCTCTCCTGTATGTCTTTTTTTGTGTACTGTCAGAGCACTGGCTGTAGTAAATGCTGCATTACAGACATCACATTTGTAAGGCTTCTCTCCTGTATGTATTCTCCTGTGTACTTTCAGACCACCAGACTGAGAGAAAGCTACACCGCAAACCTCACATTTGTAAGGCTTCTCTCCTGTATGTATTCTTTTGTGAGTCTTCAGGTTTCCAGCAACAAAGAATCCTACAGAACAAACATCACACTTGTAAGGCTTCTCATTCACATGTGTTTTTCTGTGTATCTTCAGGTCATCAGAGTTTGAGAATACCACACCACAAACATTACAATTGTAATGTAGCTCTCCTGTATGTATTCTTTTGTGTTTTGTTAGAGCATAGGTATGAGATAATTTTAAACCACAAACATCACACATGAATGTTTTCTCACCCGTGTGTGTTCTACGATGCACTGTGAGATGAGTAGATTTAGTGAAACTAGCACCACAAACATCACACTTGTAAGGTTTCTCACCAGTATGTATTCTTTTGTGCGCCGTCAGGTCCCCACCTCTAGCAAATGCTGCACCACAAAAATCACACAAGAAGGGCTTTTCTCCTGTATGTGTTCTTCTGTGTATCATCAGGCAACTAGATCTAATGAATCTGGCATCGCATATATCACACATGTAAGGTTTCTCTCCTGTATGTGTTCTTTTATGTACTTTCCGGGCACCGTATGTAGTAAATATTTCACCACAAAGATCACAATTGTAACGCTTTTCTAATGCATGTGTTTTTCTATGAACATCCAGATCTATAACTGCACTAAAAAATGCACCACAGATATCACATTTCAAAGGCACATCTCTTGTATGTAACCTAATGTGTACCTTCAGAGTCCGAGCTCTACTAAACACTGCACCGCAGTAAGCACATTTGTAATGTTTCTCTCTTACATGCATTTTACTGTGTATTTTCAAGAAGGTAAAATCAGACAATCCTAAACCACATATATCACACTTGTAAGGCATCTCACCTGCATCTATTATTTGCAGCAACTTCTCAACATTTTTCAAACGTTCTGTTATTCTTTCTTTATTGTTTATCTTATCTACTGTTTTGTTTTTGTTCTCGGTCCCATCTTCTTTGTTCTCAATATTTCTCAAATTTTCTGTTATACTTTCCGCATTGACTGTCTCATCTTGTGTGTCTCTCACTATATTTCTCATCCGGTCTGCTAGTCTTTCCTTATTATCTGTCTCTTCTGGAAGATTCTCTAACAAAACATCAGGTCTCACAAGTTGTAAGTCTTGAACAATGCTTGGACTATTCATTTTCCGAACATCAATCTGACTTTTGTTGATGTAGTTCTGTGTGATAGCACTGATCTCTGACAAGAAGAAACAATAAATGAAAACAGTTATAAAACACTTAGAAACAATAATCAGAGAGTTATAAAAAATGTAGAAACAATAAGTTGAGACAGTTATAAATAAAATAAAAACAATAAATTGAGTTATAAAACAAGTATAAACAACAAATGGAGACATAAAACAAGTCTATTGTCTTTCCACAGGTGAATGATTGTTGATCGCATTCAAACTTGCTGTTAAGCTTAGGGGTGGGAGCTTAAGTTGTCGTTCCAAGACCAGATGTGTCGCCGAGGTTGCATTTAGTCTATGTTTGCTCAAGGCTATCTTAATGTTTTCTATCCACCGTAAAACAAGTAAAAACAATAAATGGAGACATAAAACAAGTAGAAACAAATAAAGGAAACAAGTATAAGTCAATCATGAACTTTGTGATTCACTTCTATTAGTCATCACATCATATCAGCAATAACTTCAATGAAATGTGTGATTTATTTCTTCTGTCAATCATCAGGTTAACTTCAATGAAGTGTGTGATTTATTTCTTCTGTCAATCATCAGGTTAGCTTCAATGAAATGTGTGATTTATTTCTTCTGTCAATCATCAGGTTAACTTCAATGAAATGTGTGATGTATTTCTTCAATCAATCATCAGGTTAGCTTCAATGAAATGTGTGATTTATTTCTTCTGTCAATCATCAGGTTAACTTCAATGAAATGTGTGATTTATTTCTTCTGTCAATCATCAGGTTAACTTCAATGAAATGTGTGATTTATTTCTTCTGTCAACCATCAGGTTAACTTCAATGAAATGTGTGATTTATTTCTTCTGTCAATCATCAGGTTAACTTCAATGAAATGTGTGATTTATTTCTTCTGTCAATCATCAGGTTAACTTCAATGAAATGTGTGATTTATTTCTTCTGTCAATCATCAGGTTAACTTCAATGAAATGTGTGATTTATTTCTTGTCAATCATCAGGTTAGCTTCAATGAAATGAGTGATTTATTTCTTCTGTCAATCATCAGCAATAACTTCAATGAAATGTGTGATTTATTTCTTCTGTCAATCATCAGCAATAACTTCAATGAAATGTGTGATTTATTTCTTCTGTCAATCATCAGCAATAACTTCAATGAAATGTGTGATTTATTTCTTCTGTCAATCATCAGCAATAACTTCAATGAAATGTGTGATTTATTTCTTCTGTCAATCATCAGCAATAACTTCAATGAAATGTGTGATTTATTTCTTCTGTCAATCATCAGCAATAACTTCAATGAAATGTGTGATTTATTTCTTCTGTCAATCATCAGGTTAGCTTCAATGAAATGTGTGATTTATTTCTTCTGTCAATCATCAGGTTAGCTTCAATGAAATGTGTTATTTATGTCTTCTGTCAATCATCAGGTTAACTTCAATGAAATGTGTGATTTATTTCTTCTGTCAATCATCAGGTTAGCTTCAATGAAATGTGTTGATATACTTCTTCTGTCAGTAATCAGGTTAAAGCACACCAATAGCATGACTGAAATTTAGAATGGAATCCCTCTATACTGCATATGTGTATTTTCTCTTATTTAACAATACTTTTACAGCTTCCCAATTATTTGTATTCTTTATTTTTTTGTATATAGCAAATTTTTGTTATTAGGTTCATAAATATTTTATCGGTCCGGACCAAGTTCTTATAATGTGATTTGACTATAACAGCAGCATGGCCGTGAGGTTAGAGCATTTGCAAGCCTCCCTGCAACACCCTAATAGAAAAAAATTCAGTGTTGACAGTTTGACTGTATAATTCACTTGTTCAATCATTCATCAGATCACAGAATTTCTTCTTCTCGTTCACAGTTTAACATGGCTACACAGCAAGTCCGGTTTTCTTGATAAATACTGCTGTATTTGAAAGTTCCTCCCTCAACTGGTTTAGTGTAATGCAGTCTTGCAGGATATGTTCCACGGTTTATGCTGCCTGCCCTAATGGATACAGCGGTGACTGTGCACACATGTACAGCTTAACAATTACCTGAACAGAATACAACCACAACACACTCCAGGGTGCCGGCTGTGCACTCATCCATATGAAACTGTTGACCACCACCTTTTTGAATGTCCAGCGCTGGATGGTGTCAGGAAAATGTTTCTCCCTCCAGGGCCAGATAAATGGAACACATTATATGGAACAAAACAACAGCTCACAAACACATGCATATATCACAAAATGGCATTGAGTCAAAGGGCATGAGCCCATGGACTGCTGGATCAGCAACCAACCAACCAACCATCACAAACAACAAATAAAAGGTGTCTGCCTGTCATAAGATTGTCACTGATCACAAACAACAAATAAACCCACCGGTTTTTAATTTTCTCCCATAAGCTTCTCCAGATGGACCTGGTTGGTTGACTACTCCCAATCCTGTCACTATCCCATCAATGTTGCCAACTTCATTGACCTCCATTCTCATTACTTCATCACTGAACTTATTTGTAGATGCTTAAAAGAAATGACAAGAAACAGTTAAATTTTTGTCTTCAGTACATCACTTACTTAACCTTTTAGCTGCTATGCATAAGTTTTCTTGTTCCTCTATCTGCTAAAGATGAGCTAATCCATTTTCTTTTTTTTTCTATCCCCTCATTGCTAAAAATGATTTCACTCTAAAATTGCTAAGAGTCAGTAAATGTCATACATCCCATCCATCTGGCATACATTTTCTGTTGTCAATAAAAAGTCAGGAATCTTGTAGCTCTCCTAATTTCGTAGGACAAGAAAAGAAATCAGCACCAGGGAAATATTTTAGCACAATTGGGATTGGTTAATGAGAACAATGTAGCAGTTGAGTTAAAATTACTATTTGTACATGCACTCTTACCTGGGCTAAGAAAATATAAATTCACAAACTATTGGATCTAAACTGTAAAATATAAAATCACAAGCTATTGGAGCTAAACTGTAAAATATTTAATCACAAGCTATTTGGGACTAAACTGTAAAAATTGATGAGGAAATTATTATCTTAAGCCTTTGATATTGCTTGTTGAAAACTGTTCAAAAACAAAGTATATTTCCTGAGTCAGTGAAAACTTGTAATGTTTGACAAAAGCTTTCACTTCAAATGTAGCAAGCCTTTAATGTTGAGAAAACTTTAGATGGACAGCGACATTAACTTCAAAGGAATAAAAAATATATAATACATCACCTCGCTCTACTGAAATCTGTATGAGCTACACAGGACAGTGAAAATTATTCAATAGACAAAGTTGCACATTTCAAACCAAGTATAGAAGAAAAAGATCACATTTATGTCAGTTCTTTGATGAATCAATGATTGTATCTCACATTCTTATGAGTTCTTTGATGAACCTATGCTTGTATCTCACATTCTTTGATGAACAAACACTTGGTTAGTTGTCATTCCCAAGAATTATGAGAGAATAGCTACTGCTTCGTATGAGAAATTGAGAAGGTGGGGGAGTGGCTGTGTTTTTCCAGAGCTTTTTACCCGAGACTTTCGGTGTGCAAATGCCTTAAGTGCTTCCTTGGGTCACCAGAGATGACCCACTGTCACAAGATGAATTTCATACTTTGCTTAGGTCACTCACTAAGCTTCTTTGGACAAGAAGCTTCTCAGCAGGAGAACTACGGTATTCCTCATCTAGGAAGATGATTTTCTTAACCACTGTCCCAATTTACCTTGTAAAATCATGCTGGATAAAGAGGGTGTCAGTCAAGTTGGACTTGACAGATGAGGTCGCTTTAACCTGCAGCACTACAAAACACATCTGGATCCCCTGGGGATCTCAAGGCGTCTGAAATTCTACAATGATTTATGAAAACTCCCCAGCAGGAATGTAAGTCGTAAAAAAAATACTCATATAATTTGTTTCTAACAAAAACAATAGCAACAACACATTGAAAGATATAGCACTTTCTCCTAACAGGTTAGCAATCACTAGAACGGAGCCATAACACACTTATAGGTGCCAGCTGTGCACTCATCCCTACTAAACTGTTGACCACCATCTTTTTTAATGTCCAGCCTAAATTACATCAGGAAAATGCTTCTCCCTCCAAGGCCAGATAAAAGGAACACGTATATGGAACAAAACAGCTCACACACATACAGATATCACACAATGGCTAAGGGCCACAGGGCATGAGCCCAATGGACTGCTGGATTAGAAACCAACCAACCTGAAAGTCACTACATTGACTCTAAAGAGTAGTAGGTTAGTTGCTTTATTGAGTTTACAAAGTGAATTTTCAGGTTTCACTCCGCCTGTAAGTCAATGTTTGCTGTTGTTAAAATGTTTTAATTTTCATTTTAATTCAGTTAAAATCAATCTGTTTTCAATAATCCAATTTGGTCCAGATTTCAGATAGGGTTCAATTACTACCAACAGAAATGCATATTTTATTTGAGTGTACATAAAACATTGTAAGGCCATAAGTACTTTCAATATTTTTGTGCAAATTTCATGTTTTCAGTGTTACTTAAAGCTCTTTCACTCGACCCTACATTGCATCCCTGCTGTCTCATTTCCCTAAAGTGCATCCTTGCTGTCTCATTGACCCTTCATTTCACCCCTGCTGTCCCCTTGACACTACACTGCACCTGTCTCTTTGACCCTGCACTGCCCCCTCCCCTGTAGTATCTCAATCGCCCCAGTGGGTGTTTTTGCACACTTTCCTAATAATTATAAGACATTTGGGGAAGGGGGTATAGGCAGGCTACAATGAAGAAGAGAGACAATTATGCCTCAGGCATTTCAATTATACCTATACCATACCATCATCAATGTATCTATGGAAAAGGGCCTTCATAGGTTTCCCAAACCTGATGTCCAAGAAGTCCCATAAAAAGACACACATAACTGTGCCCAAGCTTTGTGCCCATAGCAATACCAGCAATCTGATCGAATAGGTGTCCATCAAATTCAAAAGAATTGTCAGCACCAGTTCGGAAATGTGGATATGAATGGGAGTGGATACAGAGGGATGGGAGCTCTTATCAAGAAGAAATTGCAAAGCTCCAAGACCATCAGAATGAGATATAGAACTAAGAAGTAAATAAAGAACAAACATCAAGTAAGAACAGACAGTAAGTGCAGTCAGAAAACAACTGAACAGAAGAAAATATAGTTAAAGCATGTTTAGTGTCTTATAAGAATGACGGCAGTTGCTCTACTAAGGGTTAGAAAATATTATTGAGGAAATCTGATGTGCACTCAGTGGAACAAGAGCAAGCAGAAACAATGTGTCTACCAGGATTAGATTCTCTGTGAGTGTTGGGTAGCAACTATCTTTTCATTGACATATATTTATGTCATCCATGATCAATTTATTTTCAAATGATTAAATAATTGAAATAAAAAATTGATAAAAACATAAATCGTGTAAAATGGGATATGGTGATTTAAAATGCAGAATTTAAACTTTTCATTATTTTCCATGATTGCAAAATCATAATAAATTAATAATATTATTTTATACCTGTAATTATATTCATGATTGCAAAATCATGAAAATTGTTAAATAATATTATTAATTTATTCTATAAGGAGCCACCGACCCCTAGATCTTCCCCAATTGCTTCTGAACCCACTATTGCCCGCTCCCCCCCCCCCCAATCAAGAAGGCTTCAGTGACCACTGGGGGGGGGGTGGTACCGCCCCGCTTTGGGAATCTATGATCTAAAGCAACAACTTGGTTCTCTCTCAATAATCATCTGTAGCTATTGATGTGTGTATTTCTTTGCTATTTTTTAAATTTTGTGTTAGATAGGCCTACCCCTCCAATCTCCATTTTTAATAGACTATTCTTACACAATATAGATCCTTTTTAATTATGGATAGTCATGTCTATTTGTTTTCTTTGATAGTATAGCCTACAGTACACATTTAATTATTATAAAAAATGCATAGGGGCCTAGTATGATTTTAGTATTATATGAATGATTACTATGCTTAGGCACTATACGGTACAATATAGCTATCATCTGCAGTCTCCTCTATAGATCTGTTTATTGCCCTGATTTATTGTATAATTATATATATAATATAATATTCTCAATCAGTTCTGGGAATTATTCCGAATAGTGAATAGTTTTCTACTACGTGGTGGAAATGGGCTTTTTTATGTGGTTTTTTGTGCACAGCTGTTTCTTTGTAATCTACCCAGATTACATCCTCAAGATCTATGTAATCAGAGTAATCTACCCAGATTACATCCTCAAGATCTATGTAATCAGAGTAATCTACCCAGATTACATCCTCAAGATCTATGTTTGTAATCAGAGTAATCTACCCAGATTAATCATTACTGTTGATTACATCCTCAAGATCTATGTAATCAGAGTAATCTACCCAGATTACATCCATTCATTTCAGGCTTTCATTCAGACGTAAGATTGATAGTATAATATGCTAAATAAATATAATGCTTACGGGTGGTTTCTGGCACGCGCATGATTTTTGGATCTTTGCGAGACCGAGGTACTGGTCTTGTTCGCGCTAGACAGAATGGAAACTCAGGGAAAATAGATGGGCATACATCTGCCTTCAGAACAGGACACCTTCGAGGAATTTCACATTGAACTCCATATTTATCAGTGAATGTATCCGAAAAAATAATATCACATTTATGGAAATGTTTACTACAAACACCGCTTGATTTTGTAGGTGACCAGTTGTTTCTTGGAATAGACTTTTTCCATCTTTCCCTCATGTGAGGATCAGATGGAAATTTAAATACAGACACGTATCCTGCGGTGGAATCGTAGTTAGATCTGCATCCCGGGACACAGCACTTTCTAGGCATTTTAAAATTACAATAATAATCAGAGGTTTGCCGGAGTGCGCCAAGTCGATTCAGAAAACGTATTATTAAAGTCTTTGCTATTGTCTTCGTTATTGCAAAACTAATCCGCCATTTTTATCATAACCAACCACGTTACCACCAAACATTTTGAAAAGTCCCAAGTTCGGAGGACAAAAAAAAGCCAAGATAAGCCAAGTTCTTATATGTGTCATGTGACGTATTCCTTCCAGAACGTTGTCTTCCCAAGGAACTCTCTGAACCTCTCTTTATCTTGGAAGATGTGGCCTGCATTTTCTAGCGATGTATTCATGTTATCTTTAATGTCGTCAGTCCATCGTCTTCTTGGTCTGCCCTTTCTCCTCTACCCATGTACCCTCCCCTCCATTATTTGTCTTTCTAAACAGTTGTGTCTCTTTATATGACCAACCAGGCGTAGTTTTCTTTTTGTTATTGTGTTTAGTAACCAACACTCTGGAATCTTCAATGTGTTTATAATATCTGAGTTTCTGATTTTATCCTTCCATGATATTCTAAGTATCTTTCTGTAGCATTTCAGCTCGAAGGCGTTGATCTGCTTTGTCGCTGTTTAACGTAGGGTCCATGTTTCACAGTCGTATGTTGCAACCGGAAAAATAAAAGTTTTTAACATTAGCACTTTCGTTTCTATTTTGTTGTTTTTCCATATGTTTTTCAACCGTGTTATTTTGCAATATGCCATTGCCAATCTCTTCCTTATTTCTACCATGCAATTTCCTGCACCGTTGATGTTTGCTCCTAAGTATTCAAATTTATCCACACATTCTATCTCTGTATTGTCTATTCTGATTTTTGGTTGTTGGGTTGTTATTGTATATATTTTTTCAACAAGGGAGAGGTGAGGTTTACCCTAAAAATAGCCTTTCGCCCAATTCAATTTATTTTGGTGACCATTTTTGGAGGTCCATTATGGTGGAGTTTTAGCAAGACTTTTGACTGAATTATTTGTACCAAAGGTCATATTCTGATTTTGTAAGGAAGGAGGGTACTAGCACAAACACTACAAATACACGATCACCACATTCAAAGTTTAACAATTCTTTACTTGAAAATGAAGAATTTGTTCCAACCATTACACAAATACTACAAGACTAAGCCAATTCACTGAGTACCTAGGGTGAGTATTGGGATTTGTTTAAAAAAAGTACAGTTAAAGAGATAACACAATCAATGGCAACACAAATACGAGGGCGAACTGAAAAGTTTTGCCTCCAGAGCCATAACTTTGACAACAGCGCTCCGAGCCACGTGCCACCTGTGTGAAAACAATCTCTAAGGAAGTGACAACCGTGACTTGTAATGTCATGCATGTACCTGGAACGTGACGCATACACACAGCAGACATAAAATGGTGACGTGAATGGAAATACGCTTGAAGCAACGTGCTGTGATTAAATTCCTGGTAGCGGAAGGTTGTGCGCCCATCGACATGCATTGAAGAATGACAGCGGTATATGGTGATGCCTGTGTGGATCGTGGTAAGAGACGTCAACCCAACGACGTCGAGCCTGCATAGCCAGGCACGCAGCGGACGCCCAATCACAGCCGTGGATGCACAGCACCAAACTCGCGTAGACGAACTGATTTGTGACAATCGCCGTGTCAAGCACAAATATATCGCCACAATGCTTAGGATTTCGACTGAGCGAGTTCATCACATTATCCATGCATTGCTTGGTTATAGGAAAGTGTGCGCGAGATGGGTCCCTCGCATGCTGACACCAGAAGTGAAACATCGGCGACAGCAGGCGTGTCAGGAACGTCTGACGCGATATGAACAGAAAGGTGATGCCTTTATTCGCAGAACTGTCACTGACGACGAGTCATGGGCACATCATTATAACCCCCTTTTGAGGGTGGAGTTTTATGCCCCATCGCACCAGAGGGTCAAAGTAACACAGAACCCATGCTGAAGTTGGATGTATGAGGCCGAAAGGTGCAGATATTGCAACGAAGCTGTAAACCATGACACAGTGCTCTCTGGACTACATCTTACTAATCTGCAGGAATTTAGAAACAAACAAAGAAGAACCCACACAGTTCTTGTCTTCAGTTTATGTGAAGAAGTTTTTTCATTAAGTTTTTAATAGTAGACCTGTGCCATTGTTTTATAAATGTCAGTGATGCTCTTCTTTTGTGTTTGTTCTTAATCTCTTGCTCGCCCGTGTGTTGCCGGGGCCCGAAAGGGGAGCAAAGAATAGCAACACGGTTCACCTTCCACGCATGTCGTAAAAGGCGACTAAGGAGGTTGTGGGATGGTGTTGGCTGCCCTATCCCATATAGGGTCAGTGACCCAAAGCCATGCTGAAGTCGGATGTGTCAGGCCGAAAGGCGCCGATATCGCAGCAATGTTGTAAACCATGACACAACTCATTCCGTTCTCCGGACTACATCCTGCTAATCTGCAGGAATTTGAGAACGAACGCAGAAGAATAATCTCTAGCTAGTTAGCAGAATGTTGTCAAGAGAACTTGTTGAGTAAACACAGTGACAATACAATGGATCTTGCTGATATTCAGAATACAATCACTGTATGTATTAAGGCTGGAGGGTGCTGAGCGTGTTCCTTCTTCTTTTGTCTGTCCAGAGTACAGAGTCTGGGAATGACGGTAAGAGTTGCGAGAAATGAGCAGCATATAGGGATCTAGAGAAGAGTTATCAACCAACACAGAACTGAACAGTTAGTTACCGTATGCTGAAGGATATACAGTGGAATCCGTCCATAGTTCATCCTTTTATAACAACACTGTACTGTTGTTATACCCTATACTGTATAACAACACTTTTCATAATCCCCAATCATATTTGTTCTATAATGGTTGTGCTATATTATAGCGATTTTCTGTCATTACATGCATATTTTGTCGGTCTGGATCCAATTTTTATAACGTGACTCCACTGTACTGAATATGAGATTGGAGATCATAGTCGCTCTGGAGAGTCGAGATTGGAGATCATGTAGAAAAGTCGCTCTGAAGTGTGGATCCTGGACATCTGAGATCATAACAATAGCACCTGGTCTGTCACAAGGATCTCCTCTGTCCCCAGTACTGTTTAATGTGTATACATTGAGAATTGCTCAATTGCAAACTCCCAGCAATTGTAGAGTTCTAACATACGCTGATGATATCCTACTATACAACATGGGCAGGAACAGAAGAGATATCGCTGACAGTGTACAAAATGGACTAGATCAATTGTCGATATGGTGCAGAACATACAACGCTGTGATCAATCCCTCGAAAGCAAAGGTCGTCTGGTACTCCTTAAATAATAATCTGGTTAATGACACACTGCCAGCTGTTAGTTGCATGGGCTCATTTATTGAAAGAGAACAGGACCTTAAATATCTTGGGATAATCTTTGATAGGAGTCTCTCATTCAACAAGCACGTCACAAATATGATTCAGAAGGCTAAAAGAGGGATCAGTGTTATCAAGGTTATGGCGACCTTCGACATGCAGCAATTGGTACTTTTTCTGCTCCTGCAAGTGGTGGTGCTATCTTAATAGATTATGGCCTCGGCCTACTAACTTTGTCACAGACACAAGTCGATAGATTGGAAAAAGTTCAAAATGAGGCAATGAGAGCGGTACTGGGGTGTACTGGAGATACACCCATCTCTGATATGAGATTTCTGCTTGATCTGCCCAGCATTAGAGTGCGACATCACGTAGCACAAGTTAAGTCGTACCTTAAATTGACAGAATACAACCACCACCCATTACACCATCGTCTAGATGAGTCAACGGGAAAACGAATCAAGCGTGGCAGATCATGGATGGCAGAGGCTGAAGACACACTGCGAATAGTATGTGAATTGGAAGAAATAGGAAAGGGCAGTGAATGGGTGGAGGTAGACACTGAGAATAAATCACTGACTAAAGTAATAATACAACTAGATAAAGCGTGTCGAAAATGGACGGCAGTCAGGGCTCAGGATACAGTGCAAGAACTCGCCCAACTACACTCGAAACCACAAGACATAATTAAATACACAGATGGCTCTGTTAGCAGAAACACAAATAAAAGCGGTTGGGGTTTTGTTGCCTACAGAAATGGCATGAAGTTGGTTGAGAAATCTTCAGCATATTCTACTGTCACATCGAGCATGATGATGGAGATAGAGGGAGTTACAGCAGCTCTTAATTGGTTGATGGCTGATACATCGACACACGGTAATACTCACAGACTCTCAAAGCATGTTGCGCAAGATAGAACAGTTCATGCTAAGAAAAGAATGGTGGGACTTATTGAACAACTCAATTGTCCAGAGCATTACATGGATATACTGCCCTGGTCATGCTGGGTTCAGAGAAAACGAGAGAGCCGACTTACTGGCAGGCAATGCGGCGATAGGCGACACATTCCTGAGAAGAAATAAAGCAGATTTAATAAAGGCAGTAATAAATTCATTTCAAGATGCAGATGATGTCAATGAGATTGAGAACGTACACATACAGAGAATGTTAGAAATGGGAGTATTCAGATGTGATGGGAGGAAAAGCAAATTTTTTGGAAAGTCCCGAAGATCACACAATCAACACCTGACCGGAACTATGAGTCTACATACACTGGGATGGCTGCTGGAGCGGAGGGCGGAGCACTTATGGGAATGTCCCGCGTGCTGTGAAGCCAGTTTCTAATCAAGAATCAAGAATTGGAGATCATATGAACATTCAGAGAGCAGTGATGATGGTCTGATGACTAACTAACTTGTCCAGAGAATGGAATGTGTCTTAATAATGGCAGTTCAGTACCGTTAATTTTAGTTACCTGTCGCTGGTTTTATGTTAATTAGGTAACTAACGGACGTGATTAATTTTCATAAGTATAAGTCTATGGGGAAATGTAAGGGTGTAGTGATGAAACCCAAATGTGTAAACTGAAAGACGTGGTAGAAATGTTTAATTTTGCAGACAAATAGCAGAGTCAATGCTTAAAGTAAGTCATCACCTTGAACAATACTTTCTACAGTTCTTCTTAGCGTATATTCTTTCCATCAAATTGCACAATGCTTTCTATAGTTCTTCTTTTCTTAGCGTATATTCTTTCCATCAAATTGCACAATGTTTTCTATAGTTCTTCTTTTCTTAGTGTATATTCTATCATCACCTTGCACAATGCTTTCTATAGTTCTTCTTTTCTTAGCGTATATTCTTTCCATCAAATTGCACAATGCTTTCTATAGTTCTTCTTTTCTTAGCGTATATTCTTTCCATCAAATTGCACAATGCTTTCTATAGTTCTTCTTTTCTTAGCGTATATTCTTTCCATCAAAATGCACAATGCTTTCTATAGTTCTTCTTTTCTTAGCGTATATTCTTTCCATCAAATTGCACAATGCTTTCTATAGTTCTTCTTTTCTTAGCGTATATTCTTTCCATCAAAATGCACAATGCTTTCTATAGTTCTTCTTTTCTTAGCGTATATTCTTTCCATCAAATTGCACAATGCTTTCTATAGTTCTTTTCTTAGCGTATATTCTTTCCATCAAATTGCACAATGCTTTCTATAGTTCTTTTCTTAGCATATATTCTTTCCATCAAATTGCACAATGCTTTCTATAGTTCTTCTTTTCTTAGCGTATATTCTTTCCATCAAATTGCACAATGCTTTCTATAGTTCTTCTTTTCTTAGCGTATATTCTTTCCATCAAATTGCACAATGCTTTCTATAGTTCTTCTTTTCTTAGCGTATATTCTTTCCATCAAATTGCACAATGCTTTCTATAGTTCTTCTTTTCTTAGCGTATATTCTTTCCATCAAATTGCACAATGCTTTCTATAGTTCTTCTTTTCTTAGCGTATATTCTTTCCATCAAATTGCACAATGCTTTCTATAGTTCTTTTCTTAGCGTATATTCTTTCCATCAAATTGCACAATGCTTTCTATAGTTCTTTTCTTAGCATATATTCTTTCCATCAAATTGCACAATGCTTTCTATAGTTCTTCTTTTCTTAGCGTATATTCTTTCCATCAAATTGCACAATGCTTTCTATAGTTCTTCTTTTCTTAGCGTATATTCTTTCCATCAAATTGCACAATGCTTTCTATAGTTCTTCTTTTCTTAGCGTATATTCTTTCCATCAAATTGCACAATGCTTTCTATAGTTCTTCTTTTCTTAGCGTATATTCTTTCCATCAAATTGCACAATGCTTTCTATATTTCTTCTTTTCTTAGCGTATATTCTTTCCATCAAATTGCACAATGCTTTCTATAGTTCTTCTTTTCTTAGCGTATATTCTTTCCATCAAATTGCACAATGCTTTCTATAGTTCTTTTCTTAGCGTATATTCTTTCCATCAAATTGCACAATGCTTTCTATAGTTCTTCTTTTCTTAGCGTATATTCTTTCCA
Source organism: Meghimatium bilineatum (assembly GCA_034231615.1). Lineage (NCBI taxonomy): Eukaryota > Metazoa > Mollusca > Gastropoda > Stylommatophora > Philomycidae > Meghimatium > Meghimatium bilineatum. Next base: position 73,247,588 of record CM067319.1, on the reverse strand, counting down.
TCAAATTGCACAATGCTTTCTATAGTTCTTCTTTTCTTAGCGTATATTCTTTCCATCAAATTGCACAATGCTTTCTATAGTTCTTCTTTTTTTAGCGTATATTCTTTCCATCAAATTGCACAATGCTTTCTATAGTTCTTCTTTTCTTAGCGTATATTCTTTCCATCAAATTGCACAATGCTTTCTATAGTTCTTCTTTTCTTAGCGTATATTCTTTCCATCAAATTGCACAATGCTTTCTATAGTTCTTTTCTTAGCGTATATTCTTTCCATCAAATTGCACAATGCTTTCTATAGTTCTTCTTTTCTTAGCGTATATTCTTTCCATCAAATTGCACAATGCTTTCTATAGTTCTGCTTTTCTTAGCGTATATTCTTTCCATCAAATTGCACAATGCTTTCTATAGTTCTTCTTTTCTTAGCGTATATTCTTTCCATCAAATTGCACAATGCTTTCTATAGTTCTTTTCTTAGCGTATATTCTTTCCATCAAATTGCACAATGCTTTCTATAGTTCTTTTCTTAGCATATATTCTTTCCATCAAATTGCACAATGCTTTCTATAGTTCTTCTTTTCTTAGCGTATATTCTTTCCATCAAATTGCACAATGCTTTCTATAGTTCTTCTTTTCTTAGCGTATATTCTTTCCATCAAATTGCACAATGCTTTCTATAGTTCTTCTTTTCTTAGCGTATATTCTTTCCATCAAATTGCACAATGCTTTCTATAGTTCTTCTTTTCTTAGCGTATATTCTTTCCATCAAATTGCACAATGCTTTCTATAGTTTTTCTTAGTGTTCTATCCATCACCAGCACTGTTTTTTATGTTTTGTCTCTAACTGTGTCAGTTTCTCCCGTGTGTTGCCGTGACCCAAACCGGAAACATAGGTTAGCGACAATGTTACTTGCCTGCCATGCATGTCATAGGAGGCAAATAAGATACTATCCCCTAGAAGGTCAAAGCTATCAAGAAGACATGAAAAGTGTCATGCTAACAGGCACAGAAATAACAGTTAAGGTGTAACCCTAACAAAGCACATACTGCTCTCCGGACCACATCATGCTAAACTGCAAGAGTTTAAGAATGAGAACAAACACAGAAGAAGAATAAGGTGTCTCTTTAGTTTTTTCTGTGAATTCATCATTGATTATCTTACTATACCATTAGTAATCATCATCATCAGGTGCCATGCTGGCTGGCTCTCTCTCTCCACAGCTCTCTGTCCACAGTATTATGTATCAAAGTTGTTGTTGTTTCTTTTCCGTGCCAGGTTGTCAAACTGTCTAATATTTTCTCACGTTGTCGCCCTCTGTCTCTGTTGCCTTCAATTTTGCCTGTTGTGACTATGTTCTCTAAACCTGCCTGTCTCATGAAGTGGCCAAGAAAAAAAGATTGCCTTTTTCTTATATTGTTGATTAAGGTCTGTTTCGCATTTGACTCATTCAATACCTCTACATTAGCTTTTCTGGCAGTCCATGGTATTCTCAGCATTCTTCTGTAGAACCACATCTCTGTTGCCTCTAATTTCCCACTTTCCAGTTTGTTTATTGTCCAAGACTCGCACCCATATGTTAGTATAGGGGTTATTGGGCACTGCATAACTCTCTTTCTCACCTCTAATGACAAGGTCATATTACACAGTATATTTTTCATAGTAATAACCATGGCACAGTAATAACCATAGTAATAACCATGGCACAGTAATAACCATAGTAATAACCATGGCATAGTAATAACCATTAGTAATATACTTACTATACCATTTAAAAACGTCAAAATTATGAAAGCATCAATTGAAAGTTGAAGGTTTGTAGTGATTTTCTTTTATTATGTAAATTTCATCTTAAGTTCTTGCATAATATCTAGAGCAGAATGAAAGTTTCTTCTTCTTCTTCTGCATTCGTTCTCAAACTTCTGCAGATTAGCAGGATGTAGTCCGGAGAACGGAATGCGTTGTGTCATTGTTTACAGCATTGCTGTGATATCTGCACCTTTCGGCCTGACACATCCGACTTCAGCATAGCTTTGGGTCACTGATCCTATATGGGATGGGACAGCCAACTCCATCCCATAACCTCCTTATTCGCCTTTTACGACATGCGTGGAAGGTAAACAGTGTTGCTATTCTTTGCTCCCCTTTCGGGCTCCGGCAACACACGGGCAGAATGAAAGTTTAATTACTAATGTTTAATCATTTTATTACTAAAATAATTACAGTGATGGCTACATAAATCTCTCTAGTAAGGCTTCTCTCTTGTGTGTGTCTTTTCATGTATTGCGAGCACCCTAGCTTTAGAGAATGATACGCCACAATAATCACAAACATATTGCTTCTCCACCATATGTGTTCTTAAGTGTTTCTTCAGCGAACACAAATGTTTGAAGTCATGGCTACATAAATCACACTTATAACATTTCTCATCTGTATGTGTTTTTTGGTGTTGTCTCAGGGTACTAGATTCTGAGAATTCTGTTCCACAAACATTACACTTGTATGGCTTCTCTCCTGTATGTATTCTTCTGTGTTTTTTCAAGCTACCAGATTCAGGAAATCCTACACCACAAACATCACACTTATAAGGTTTCTCTCCAGTATGTGTTCTTCTGTGTCTTGTCAGACAACCAGAAGCAGAAAATCTGACACCACAAACATCACACTTGTAAGGCTTTTCTCCAGTATGTTTTCTCCTATGTACTGTGAGGTTAAAAGGTCTAGAAAACCTGACACCACAAGTGTCACACCTGTAAGGTTTCTCCCCAGTATGTATTCTTCTGTGTACAAGCAAGTCACCAGCCCTAGCAAATGCTGCACCACAAATATCACACATGTTAGGTTTCACTCCTGTATGTATTCTTTTGTGGAGATTCAAACTACCCATTGTAAAAAATGTTGCACCACAAATGTCACAATTATAAGGTTTTTCTCCTGTGTGTTTTATTCTGTGTACCCTCAGGCCACTAGCTGTAGTAAACACTGCTTTACAAACATAACATTTGTAAGGTTCCTCTCCTGTATGTATTCTTTTGTGTATTACCAGACCACTAGATCTAGAGTACCTGGCATCACAAACATCACACTTATAAGGTTTCTCTCCTGTATGTGCTATACTATGCCTGGCAAGGATACTAGATCTTGAGAACCTAGCATCACAAACATCACACTTATAAGGTTTCTCTCTTGTATGTGTTCTTCCATGCAATTTCCTGGCAACAACTGTGTCAAATATGACACCACAAACATCACAATTGTAAAGTATTTGTCCTTTATGTGTTCTTCTATGTAACTTCAGATCTGCAGCTGTAGCAAATACTCTACCACAGACAATACACTTGTAAGGCACATCTCTTGTATGTATTCTTCTATGAACCTTCAAACTACTAGAATGAATGAATCCTGCACCACAAACATCACACTTGTGAGGTTTATCTTCTATGTGTATTAATCTGTGTGCTGTCAGTTGACCAACTCCTGTAAATGATGCACCACAAACATCACACTTGTGTGGTTTATCTCCTAAATGTTTTAATCTGTGTGCTGCCAGTTTACCAGGTCTTGTAAACACTGCAACACAAATATCACATTTGTAATGCTTCTCTCCAGTATGTGTTCTTTTGTGTCGTCTCATGCTACCAGATTCAGAGAACAGTGTCTCACAAACATCACATTTATAAGGCTTCTCTCCTGTATGAGTTCTTCTGTGACTTGTCAGACCACCAGACTGAGAGAATCCTGCACCACAAACATCACACTTGTATGGCTTTTCTCCTGTATGTTTTCTCCTGTGTACTGTGAGGTTACTGTATCTAGAAAATCTGACATCACAAACATCACACTTGTAAGGTTTCTCTCCTGTATGTATTCTTCTGTGTACAAGCAGGTCACCAGCTCTAGTAAAAGCTGCACCACAAACATCACACATGTTAGGTTTCTCCCCTGTATGTATTCTTTTATGTACATCCAGACTACCTTTTGTAAAAAACATGCCATTACAAACATCACACTTGTACGGCTTCTCTCCTGTATGCATTATTCTGTGTACCCTCAGACCACTAGCTGTAGTAAACACTGCACTACAAACATAACATTTGTAAGGTTCCTCTCCTGTATGTATTCTTCTGTGTATTACCAGGCCACTAGATCTCGAGAACCTGGCATCACAAACATCACACTTATATTTCTTCTCTCCTGTATGCATTCTATGGTGCATCATTAAATCAGAGGATCTAACAAACATTGCACCACAAACAGCACACTTGTAAAGTTTCTTTGCTGTATGTATTCTTCTATAAGCTTTCATGTTACTAGATTGATAAAATGTTATATCACAAACATCACAATCATAGGGCTTTTCTGTATTTCTTATACTGAGTTCCACCAGTTGATCGGCTTCAGAAAAACTAGCATCACTTAGATATCCTGTGGCTTTCAATGAATCTTTCATGTCAGATAGTCTTTGGTCTCTAGAAGGTAAACCTATATTCCCTGTCTTGTTGATTTTCTTTATGTCATCTTTTGTGTGTTCATTCGCTGTCTCATAATTCCATGCCTCACTTCTTGCTTTTTCATTTATCCTAATGTTTTCAATTAGTGTTTCCTTATTAGTGTTCTCAGTATTCCTCAAATCTTCTATTATTCTCTCTTTATTGTCTGTCTCATCTTTTGTGTTCTTGACAATGTTTCTTACTTGTTCTGCTAGTCTTTCTTTAGTATCTGTCAATTTTGGACAATTCTCTGAGAAAATATCAGGCATGGCAAGTTGTGAGTGTTGAACCCTGCATGTACTTTCCATTTTCTGAACATCAATCTAGCAGCTGTTGAAGTGGATCCATGTCCTAGCACTGATCTCTGATAAGTAGAAACAATAAATGGTGACAGTTATAACACAAGTAGAAACAATAAATGGTGACAGTTATAACACAAGTAGAAACAATAAATTAAGACAGTTATAAAACAAGTAGAAACAATAAATTAAGACAGTTATAAAACATACCAAAGTAAATAATTAATATACAAGATATCCATAAAGTCACTGTGCACATATACAAACAATTGTACCTAATTTACATCATAATTCTTGTACATTTTGTTATGAACATTATTTCCCAAATAAAGCATTCATTATCACACTGCTGTCGCATGCCAAATCTAATGCATTAACTCGGAATATAATGGTGGTAAATACTTCACACTGCTGTCGCATGCCAAATCTAATGCATTAACTTGGAATATAATGGTGGTAAATACTTCACACTGCTGTCGCATGCCACATCTAATGCATTAACTTGGAATATAATGGTGATAAATACTTCACACTGCTGTCGCATGGCAAATCTAATGCATTAACTTGGAATATAATGGTGGTAAATACTTCACACTGCCGTCACATGCCAAATCTAATGCATTAACTTGGAATATAATGGTAGTAAATACTTCACACTGCTGTCACATGCCAAATCTAATGCATTAACTTGGAATATAATGGTAGTAAATACTTCACACTGCTGCTATTATGCGTAAAACTTAAATTGCATTTTTGCAAATCGTATAATTCTCATGAAATTTGGCCTGCTTGATTTCCTGATCATACTCCACCATTATATGTAGGGTACACTGAATACAAATGCTTATGAAGACAATCCTCATAACTTATTGAGTTGAGGAATCTATTGCCACCCACAAGCAACAAATAAACACCGTTCACCCTTCAAAAGGTCTTCAATAATGTGAAGAGGCATGTCCAGACATGTCTTGATGCCCATGGTGTATGTTGTTTGTTTGCAATCTCCAGGAATTTCTAAACTTGCTCTTACATCCTATATGCAGTGGTGTAGTTTCTCAGAGCTTTTTTCATACCCAGGACTTCAGTTTTCAGCTTAGTGAAATGCCTATTGAAGGAGCCTTCTACTCAGAGTAAGTACATGTCACAAGACAAGCTAGTTTGTCTGGGTCACCCATTGTGTATTTCCAACGACGAGGTGCTTCACAGCCAGCAAGCTATTCCTCATGTAGGAAGATAATTCCATTACCACACTTCATGTCCCTAGATCCTAGACTTAATTTCTTCTGTATGAGCCGTGTTGGGCAATGGCGACAGTCGAATTATACTCAGAGTTGATACACCTTCCTAGATGAGGTGCTGCTTTACAAAACATGTTGGGGGTCTGGGATTTGACATGTGCATTTCTCATGCACTTGCCCCGTCCGTCTGTGATGACTTTCCAATACTTCATCAGATGCGTCCTGTGTTTTGACTCTCCGCCATTGCGTTAATTATCCAAAGGAGGTAGATTGCGCCTATCCTGGACAAGGAGCTTCACAGTCTGTAAACAAATCTCGTGTAAGAAAGGCATCAATCCCCTCTACGCCCTTGTGTACTGAACCTAATTCTCTCCCTTTGAGCCATATTGGGCAATGGCGACAGTCACGTTAGACTAGGTTTGTGATGTCCTCGAAGACAAAGGCTTGCTTCCTGTTTACATTGCCCACAGCGTCCAGAGTCTGAGTCTCAACACTGTTTCAGACTGAGGTTCGAAGAATGTGTTCCCCGATATTTGTTCTTCTTCTTCTTCTTCGTTCTCAAACTCCTGCAGATGAGCAGGATGTAGTCCGGAGAAATGAATGCGTTGTGTCATGGTTTACAGCACAGCTGCGATATCTGCACCTTTCGGCCGGACACATGCAACTTTAGCATGGCTTTGGGTCTTTGACCCTATATGGGATGGGACAGCCAACTCCATCCCATAACCTCCTTAGTCACCTTTTATGACAAGTGTGGAAGGTAAACAGTGTTGCTATTCTATGCTCCCCTTTCGGACCTCGGCAACACACGGGCGTACATACTTCTGAAAATAGGGCCTAATAGATATGGGATAAACAGATGTCAATTGTGTCTTGTCTTTGCGAATAAAACGTATACCGGGTAGTTTGCTTGTTGTATTATTGAAAATAACTAACATAACTCTGACATTATCAACTCTGCCACATTTTGTGGTCATAAGTTTAACTTATATTTTTAGCACATCTTAAGTTCCGTACACAGTTGTGACCTTTGTTCCTTTGCAGTGTTAGATAAGTTGCGTAAAATTAGAGATTTTGGTAAAGGGGAGTTAAAAGGATTAGCATTAGTTTATACATTTTTTTGGGAGGGGGGAGATGGGATAGAATCAGTGTTTAGAATAATAATTAATTCTCTAAGCATTCTCGCCTAAGGCGTTATTTATAGCACAACGGTGGACGAAACTTAATTTTTACCATATTTTCCTGTAAGCCTATGATATGTTTGTTAATGTTTCATGTAAAAGTAGGGCATAAAATTATTTGGGTGTCAACTTCTTTTTCAGGATGTGCATATACAGACTTGGTTGAGGTATCAATCATTTTTATTGAATTGTAATTTTCAGGAGCTATCTAATTGATCATTTTTAATGATGTAATATATAAGTAAATTACTACTACTACTAGTAATAAATAATAATACTATTTTGAAAATTTTGTCCAATAACTACATCAATTAGATTTACTCAGAACTCGATAATATAACGAGCAGAACGTACACTACAATACTACTACAATAATTGTTACTATATACTTAACATAATTATGCTCATCTTCTTACTTACATCTTCTTTCTTACTTAGGTTACATTACAGTCAGTCAAGTCGACTATAATAGTAGTATTAATAGTAAATACTGATCAATACTGACAAAACTCAATTATCCAATATGATGGGCTTGCCACCTATATACTATAATTATTGGTATGCATGTCTGATAATCCACTGATCTTATGCATATTAACTAATTCCCTACTTGAAAATCCAGTCATGGCCGTTTGGACAGATCATTCTTAGAATGAACAGCATTCAGATTGATTCTGAAAATCCGAATTTCTTCTAAACCAAACAGCCGTCATCTTTGAGTTCATATGGCTATTAAAACGTACACTTTTCTATCTATCATCATCAAATGCCGTCTCCAGAACGAAGGTTGGCTGCAACGGATCTCCAACATCCCCTGTCTCTTGTCTTGGTGGTGCACTCTGCTAGACTGTAACCTGTCAATCTTGTGATGTTACTCTCCCACTTGTATCTCTGCTTACCTCTTGCTCGCCTCCCTTTGACGTTACCCTCAAGTAAGGTCTTCAATAAGGTGTCATGTCTTTTAAAATGTCCAAAATATTTTATTTGCCTGATCTTTATTTCTCTTAGTAGTTCTTTCTTCATATTACGTGTCTTTAGCGCATCTTTATTTGTTTTCTTCTCTTTCCGTGATGTTCTCCCTATTCTTCTATATACCCACATCTCAAAGGCATCAATTCTGTCTTTTAATTGTTTATTTAGTGTCCATGTGTCTGAGCCATACATTAATATAGAATAGATATCTTCTTCTGCGTTCGCTCGCAAACTACTGCAGATTAGCAGGATGTAGTCCGGAGAACGAAATGCGTTGTGTCATGGTTTACATCATTGCTGCGATTTCTGCACCTTTCGGCCTGACATATCCGACTTCAGCATGGCTTTGGGTCACTGACCCTATATGGGATGGGACAGCCAACTCCATCCCATAACCTCCTTAGTCGCCTTTTACGACATGCGTGGAAGGTAAACAGTGTTGCTATTCTTTGCTCCCCTTTCGGACCCGGCAACACACGGGCGTAGAATAGATATAGCATTTTATAATTCTCATTTTTAACTTGTTTGTAATTTGTTTAGATGTTAATATTTCTATCTATCACAGCAAGAAAAGTGTGTGATCAGAACTGAATGGGTCACTCTTCTCAACAACGCGCAGAGCATTACGTGGATCTACTGTCCAGGTCATGCTGGAGTCAGGGGAAACGAAAGAGCCGATGTGTTTGCTGGTGAAGCCTTGGTGAACGGCACCGAGATAAGAAGAGACAGGATTGAATTGATTAGAGCAGTCACATATATCCTACTTTGGAGGTCGAACGAGACAATGCACATGTTCAGAGAATGGTAGAAATGGGAGTGACTAGAGGCGATTGGAGAAAGTACTCCCTCTCCGGAAAGATCAGAAGAACGCGTATCAGCAACTGACTGGGACACTGCACTGAGCTTATACACTTTTAGATGGCTGACGGAACGGCAAGCAGAGTATAGGCTATATGGGAATTCCCCCAGTTCTTCTTCTTCTAATCAATAATTCATTAAAACGTACTTGTCTATTGTCTATACTCATGTGGATGATGGTCATACCCACGCTTGCCATTAAGCGCAGGGAGGCTCTGAGCTTTAATTGTTTATACAAGGCCAGCGGTGTCGCCTTAGCTGCGTTGAATTCGTATTTGTTTATGGTCGTCTTGATATTATCTATCCATTTTTTTCTATATAGATTCCGCTGGCCTTGTATTCGGGTCTTCTCATATTCTTGTTAGTAGTTACTTATGGTTCATTCTAATGTGTCTAAACGTACATGTCTGTCATGTGACGTATTCTTTCCAGAACATCGTCTTCCCAATGAACTCCCTGAACCCCTCTCTGTCTTGGGCGATGCATTGTATTCAAGTTATCTTTAATATTGTCAGTCCATCGTCTTCTTGGTCTGCCCTTTCTCCCCCCAAGTACTCTGCCCTCCATCATTTGTCTTTCTAAACAGTTGTGTCTCTTTATATGACCAAACAGGTGTAGTTTTCTTTTTGGTATTGTATTTAGTAACCAACACTCTGGAATATCAATGTGTTTATAATATCTGAGTTTCTCATTTTTTCCTTCCATTATAAACTAAGTATCTTTCTGTTGCATTTCATCTCGAAGGTGTTGATCTTCTTTGCCGCTGTTTTACTTAGGGTCCATGTTCCACAGTCGTATGTTGCAACCGGAAAAATAAAAGTTCGTAACATTGGCAATTTTCTTTCAATTTTTTTTTTTTCATATGGTTTTTAACCGTGTTATTTTACAATATGCCATTGTCAATCTCTTCCTTATTTCTGCCATGCAGTCTCCTGCATCGTTGATGTTTGCTCCTAAGTATTCAAATTTATCCACTCCTACTATCTCTGTATTGTCTATTCTGATTTTTGGTTGTTGTGTTGTTATATCTGTTGACATAATTTTTGTTTTTTAAGTGTTAAAATATAAGTTTTGTTATTCGCTATATTTCTTTGTGTTCTTGATTAATTGTTCCAATCCCTTTATGTCATTTGAAAGAAGCACTGTATCGTCTGCGTAGCGTAATTCAGGGATTTTGAGTTTAAAGCGTGGTAGTCAGCGTTGCGTATGTCTTCTCTCACATTCCTCATTATACTATCTGCGTAGATGTTGAAAAGGTCACTGTGGTATACCTGGTAACAAAAAAGCTAATCAAATGGCAAAAACAGAACGCAACCTCCCTCAGACCCAGGTAACTCAAAGCTTCAGGGAAGTAAATTTCTAGAACAATTTATGCGACTTCAGTAGAGAGAACTAAACCGAAACAACAGTTCAGAAGAAGATAACATTAACATATTAATTAAGCATACCATGATTGTGAACAGGACACTATCTTCTTCTTCTTCTGCGTTCAGCATCTGTGGTCATGCTATACCGTCAGGCCTGTCGTCAAGACGAAGTCCACTGTCTTCTCCAGGTCAGAGTGGCTGCCCCATAGCTTTTGCCTCAAGTGTGTATCCTCTGGCCAGGTCTGCTGTCTCTGCTCTTTGTATGTCGGGCAGTCCTGAAGTATGTGTTCCGGAGGCTGGGTTCCGGATCCACATGGACATTCATATGTGTATGAGATCCTTAATCGATAAAGGTGACAGAACACTATCTAAACGCAGACTTACTTAAACCGAATCGGTATCAGGGATCTGCATCTGGGGAGCAGCAGTACAGACACCAGAAGTCATAGGGCCCTAATACAAGGGTAAGTCAATAAGTAAGTCAAAATGCTTTAACCTTAAAAATAATTGGTTTCTAATTTATTATTATTATTTTAAAACCTACATGGTCCCTTTTATTTTTCAACATAATTTCCAACAACATTGATGCACTTATCCCATCGTTTTATCAGTCCTCCTAAACCTGCTGCTTAGAACTGTATGATCTGTTTTCTATATCACATTTTCACTTTACATTCAACTTCTGCGTCATTTGGGAAATGTCTCCAGTTAATGTAGGTTTTCAGTGGACCAAAAAGGTGGAAATCGCTAGGGGCCAAGTCGGGGCTGTAAGGTGGATGTTCCAGAATTTGCCACCCTGAATAGCCAATTTTCTCCTGAGTTAATGGTTGACCAAGCCGTATAAGGTCTGGCATTGTCACGACCTTGATACATAATACTGTCATGATGATTGTCATGAAGAAACAGTACTTCTCTAGTCAGCAAGCCTGAACGTTTTCTTCAAATTGCATCATGAAGCATCGACATAAATTCACATTGCCATCTTTCTTCTTGAAACTGGTTATAAGCACTCCTTGACAATCCCAGAACAGTATCACCATAACCTTTCCTGCTGATGGAGGTATCTTTGAAGTTTTGGACACAAGGCGAAGAAGGATGTTTCCATTGCATTGAAGCACGCTTTGATTAGTGATGCACCCATGATTCATCCCCAGTAATAATCCTGTTCAGCATGTCTTCTCTTTCCTCTGCGTAGCGACAGAGATGTTGCAAGGTCGGGCCTAATGGGTTTATTTTGTTTTCGTCCGTCAGTTATCTCAGTACCTACCTTGAGTACTATCTATCTATACACTGTGCCCCTTGTTTGCATAGCAGCCTCAGGGGTAGAAAAGTTATCTGGTGATAGCTTTTTTTTTGTGTTGTTTGTAAAGTTGTCCCCATGGTCTCATTGATTTCTGATCCATTTTTTTTTTACATAGTTTGCTTCTGGCTTTATATCCGTGATATCTGTTGGTAGTCTGGAAGTGTACGAAAACCACTTGATCTGTTTTCTCTTGCTGTGTTTCAATACTGGTATTGTTTTGAGTATCTGTTATCGTTTCTAATTCTATCTCTTAATGACACTCCATGTATTCTTCGGAGACACGTCATTTCTGCTGTCACTATTTTTCATTTGTCTTGTGCTGTCATTGTCCAGGTTTGGAATACTTGTTGTTGGAATACTTAGGTTTGGCACTGGAAGCACAGTGATGTAATAATAATAGTCTTGTATAATGCAACCTTAGTGTTTATGTTTACATTTGTGTACTTAAAAATATGTGTCATCTGTCCTAGGATCTGGTATGTTTTGTGTTGCATATATTTTATATCTTTACTATTTTCTCTTTACTCGCTATAACGCTTCCTAAGTAAGTAAACTCCTTTCCCAGTTTAAGATGTTGATTATCGATAGAAAATCAATTGTATTGCTTTCTTTCTTTGCTATTGCCATTATTTCTATCTTTTTAATATTAATCTTCATGTTGAATTTTGACATGTTGTGTGGAGTCTGTTCATATGTTCTTGCAATTGTTTTTCTGATGTCGCTATTAGTACTTAGTTGTCTGCAAAAATTCTTGAGATTAATGGGAATAGTCTCAAGGATTTTTTAAAAAATTGTCATCTGGCTTCCTACTTTAATTTACTTGTCGTCTGCAAAGAGTAGTTCGTTCAATTTGTCTTTAATGTTATTTTCTTCATTGGTACTTGTTAGTTTACAGATGTGGTCGATATGTTATAAAAAATACAATGTACCCCTGATTGAATTTGGAATGTATTGGACACTCCTGTATTTCTTACTTCACTTTGACTATTAGTACAAATGCCCTTATATTGATTAAATGTTCTGGTACTTTAGTATAGGCCTATTGATATTGTTTTTCATAGTTTTTATCTGTCTACTCTGTCGAAGGCTTTTTCTTGGTCGACGAATGCGATGCATAATTCTTTATTGTTTTCTGTGGCTTTTTCTGATAGATGTCTACGATAGCATCCGTACAACTTTTGTTCTTACGTAAGCCCATTTGGGCATTTTAAGTTGTGGTTCAATGTATGATTGTAATCGTTGTTCAATATTTTGTTTAAAAAAATTGACCTTGTGTGGACTTAGTAAGGATATCCTTCTCTATTTCGTGCAATCTCTCTTACTGCCTTTTTTCTTCAATATGGGAATGATCATCGCATTCTCGTCTTCTAGTGTTTCTTCCATATTACATTGAAAAGTCTGTGTGAAGTTTGTATAGCAAATTTTTCCCGCTCTCTGCTCTGATGAGTTTTATTTGTATGTTATCAGACCCTGCTGCTCTGTTTATTGCATTTTCTATTTCCGCTATTAGTATATTTGGTTCTAGGTTTGCTGCTGTAGTGTTTATTATTGTGTCTTCTCCTTCCTTTAGGTTCAGTAGTTCCTTAAAATATTGATGCCATCTTTCCATTGTTTCGGTTCTTTTTGTGCATTTCCGTTTTCATCATTGATTATGATTCTCATGTTCCTTCTGCGTTTGTTCTCAAACTCCTGCAGATTAACAGGATGTAGTCCGGAGAACGGAATGCGTTGTGCCATGGTTTGCAGCATTGCTGCGCCTTTCTGTCTGACACATCCGACTTCAGCACGGCTGTGGATCACTGACCCTATACGGGATGGGACAGCCAACTCCATCCCATAATCTCCTTTTACGACATGCGTGGAAGGTAAACAGTGTTGCTATTCTTTGCTCCCCTTTTGGGCGTCTCATGTTCCTAATTTTCTTGTAGAACATCTTTTTTTAATTGTATTTTCATGATATGCGTTGAGCATGTCTCCATATTCTCTCCATGAGTTGATTTTGCAAGTAAATTCAAGTAGGAAGCATAAGGATAAATGAAAATAATTCTTACAGATGACAGGAATTGTGTTGCGAAGCGATTCGGTGTTGATAGAACGGACCTGATTCAATTCCCTTCATCTGTATGAGTTGATTTTGGCAGTTTTCATAATTTTCTTGGCCTTTGCTTTTGCTATCTTGTATTCTATGTAACGTACTTAAGTTTTCACTTTTAACCTATTTCTTACATGATTCTTTTCTCTCTTGACTTTTTTTTATTTTTTCACTCCACCATACTGTTATTTTTGGTTTCTTCACACTGTTGTTCCTGTATCCGGAAGATTCCCTTTTGCTGCTTGAGCACACTTTCTTAAATTTTCATTGATTATGCTGTATACTGAACAATATTAGCACCCTATTTCACCTGCAACAGAGTATCGCTACTCGCCTGTCAACTCTAATCATCTCCTCCACCCATTGCACAGATGGGTGCAATCTGAACAGGGTGACCAGATCACACTCCATCAACAATTTTAGAGCATCCGTGAGATTTTTCTACCCAGTTATACACCGCTTTATATGATAAACAGTTATCATAAACAGGAAGAAATTCCTCATGAATGTCTTTTTCAAGCAATCTGTTTGCCCAAAATAAGAACCCACAGCACCACGCTGTTCTTTGATTGTGCACTCCGTAAGTAGAAGTAGTCGTAATTTTTTTATGCGCATTGCATGCATTACCTAGCACAGGGCTATTCAATTTGTAGCCCGCGGATCATTGCTAAGACAGTGAAATAAAGTTATAAAATTTCTAAATGTATAAAATCATTGATGTGTTTTTTTTTATAAATCTGGTCCGTGATGATCCCCATTTTGGCCCCAGAGTAAATATAATTGAATAGCCCTGACCTAGCACCACCTAACGAACGGAAACATAAAGCTTGATGGTGCTGTCACCTAATTAACTTTTAGAACCATCTACTACATTTTCCTGCCATCCTACAGAACTTTGTGACTTACTTATTGATTTGCCCTCATACATAATTGTCCCAGTTTCACTGTAAACAGAACATCAATCTGGCCCACAGGAGCTTCTCTGAAAAACAAGTTGTGGACCTAAGATGACCTAAAACAAACTACTCTATACATGACCAATACTAGACTTGATGTTTAACAATCAATCGCAGAAGGATAAGAACAGACATTTCTTGCAGCCTCCACTGTTTCCACTGGCAAATAAGTGGTTGAAGTTTTCTGTCTGTTTTTGGTGATTGTTCTGCTTCCACTTATAACATGATTAGCATTTGTTCTTCTTTTCCCATACACAATCAGTTTCCATGCTTTCCTATCATGTTTCCTTAGATCTATATTAATTCATGTTTCTGCCCATTTGTCATATTTGGCTCCTTCACTGTCAGTTTTATTTTAGTACGGTTTCTTCTTCTTCAGCGTTCATTCTCAAACCCCCGCTGTATGTCTCTTGTAGCAGGACAATTGTCCTACTAGATTTCCAGCAAGATGTAGCAAAATTCAACCAAGAATAAGCAAGTCATTTCTGTTTGTTTTTGAGAAAAGAACATCATTCCCACTCTCTCACACCTCTTGCATCACGCATACACAACTTATACCGTTGATTCCATATTTAATTCTTTATTTGCTTTTAAAAATAATTATTTTAAACTATAAAAACAAAACAATTATTGTGTTTTTTAAAACATGAACCAAAAATAATGCAAATTGTCAAAAAAATAATCCATCTGCTGGGAGGGAGGGAGTGGGGAATTTGCATAATTTTAATGGAGGATGATAAAGATAATTATGCTCAAACATCCAACATCCTAGTGACACAGCAGCAACATAAACATAACATAAGCAAAACATCTTTGATACAAATGTGTTTCTTTAATGTACTGAGATGATTAAACTGATTGTTACAAACATCACAATTGTATAGTATCTCTATGGTACATTTTTATATGTATTGTTCGGGAAACACGTTTACAGAATGAGGCACCACAAAAATCACAAACATGATGCTTCTCTACCATATGTGTTTTTAAGTGTTTCTTTAACGAGATCATATGACTGAAGTAATTGTTACACATATCACACTTGTAAGGCTTCTCTCCAGTGTGTATTCTTTTGTGTATTTTCAGAGTACCTGATACAGAGAATACAGCACCACAAACATCACACTTGTATGACCTTTCTCCAGTGTGTATTCTTATATGTTTTTTCAGATCACAAGACTCAGTGAATTTTGCACCACACATATCACATTTATATGGTTTCTCTCCTGTATGTCTTCGTTTGTGGCGTGCCAGATTACCTGATTGAGAGAATCCTGCACCACAAACATCACACTTGTATGACTTTTCTCCTGTGTGTTTTCTACTGTGACATTTCAGACTGCCAGATCTAGCAAACCTGAGATTACAAACATGACACTTGTAAGGTTTCTCTCCAGTATGTTTTCTTCTGTGTACTTTCATATCAGTAACTCTAGCAAACGCTGCACCACACACATCACATATATTAGATTTAATTCCTGTATGCATTATTTTGTGCTGACTCAGATTTAATTTTGTAAAAAACATGGCATCACAAACATCACACTTGTAAGATTTCTCTCCTGTATGTTTTATTCTGTGGTTGGTAAGGGAACCTGGATATGGAAACCTAGCATCACAAACATCACACTTGTAAGGTTTCTCTCCTGCATGTATTCGTTTGTGACTTGCCAGATTACTTGATGAAGAGAATCCTGCACCACAAACATCACACTTGTGTGACTTTTCTCCTGTATGTTTTCTCCTGTGTATTATCAGGTAACTCTTACTAGATAATCTAGAATCACATACATCACACTTGTAAAGTTTCTCTCCTGTATGTGTTACCATGTGATTGGTAAGGGTATTATAACTTGAGAACCTAGCATTACAAACATCACACTTGTAAGGTTTCTCTCCTGTATGTGTTCTTGTATGTACTTTCCTGGCAACAGCTGTGGTAAACTTGGCATCACAAAGTTCACAACTGAAGCGCTTTTCTCCTACGTGTGTTCTTTTATGTGACTTATAGTCAATAATTGTAGTAAACACTGCACCACAGATAGAACATGTTAACTGCAAATCTGTTCTATGCATCATTCTGTGTACTCTCAAACTGTCAGAATTAGTGAATACTGCACCACAAACATCACATTTGTAAGGTTTCTCTCCTGTATGTATTCTTTTGTGTTGTCTCAGGTTACCAGAACGACTGAAAACTACTCCACAAACATCACACTTGTATGACCTTTCTCCAGTGTGTATTCTTCTATGTTTTTTCAGATCACTAGAGTCAGTGAATTTTGCACCACACATATCACATTTATATGGTTTCTCTCCTGTATGTGTTCGTTTGTGGCGTGCCAGATTACCTGATGCAGAGAATCCTGCACCACAAACATCACATTTGTATGGCTTTTCTCCTGTGTGTTTTCTACTGTGACATTTCAGACTGCCAGATCTAGCAAACCTGAGATTACAAACATGACACTTGTAAGGTTTCTCTCCAGTATGTTTTCTTCTGTGTACTTTCATATCAGTAACTCTAGCAAACGCTGCACCACACACATCACATATATTAGATTTAATTCCTGTATGCATTATTTTGTGCTGACTCAGATTTAATTTTGTAAAAAACATGGCATCACAAACATCACACTTGTAAGATTTCTCTCCTGTATGTTTTATTCTGTGGTTGGTAAGGGAACCTGGATATGGAAACCTAGCATCACAAACATCACACTTGTAAGGTTTCTCTCCTGTATGTAGTCGTTTATGACTTGCCAGATTACTTGATGAAGAGAATGCTGCACCACAAACATCACACTTGTGTGACTTTTCTCCTGTATGTTTTCTCCTGTGTATTATCAGGTAACTCTTACTAGATAATCTAGAATCACATACATCACACTTGTAAAGTTTCTCTCCTCTGTGTGTTCTTGTATGTACTTTCCTGGCAACAGCTGTGGTAAACTTGGCACCGCAAACAGCACACTTGTATGGTTTCTCTCCTGTATGTGTTCTTGTATGTACTTTCCTGGCAACAGCTGTGGTAAACATGGCATTACAAACATCACATTTATAAGGTTTCTCTCCTGTGTGTGTTCTTGTATGTACTTTCCTGGCAACAGCTGTGGTAAACTTGGCATCACAAAGTTCACAGCTGTAGCACTTTTCTTCTACATGCGTTATTTTATGTGACTTATAGTCAACAAATGTAGTAAACACTTCACCACAGATAGAACATGTTAACTGCAAATCTGTTCTATGTATCATTCTGTGTACTCTCAAGCTATCAGAATAATTGAATTCTGCACCACAATCATCACATTTGTACAGTTTCTCTCCTGTATGTATTCTTTTGTGTCTTGCCAGGCCACTAGAATTAGTGAAAACTACTCCACAAACATTACATTTGTAAGGTTTCTCTCCTGTGTGTATTCTTATATGTTGTTTTAGATCACTAGAGTCGATGAATTGTACACTACATATATCACATTTGTATGGTTTCTCTCCTGTATGTATTCGTTTGTGGCTTGCCAGATTACCTGATTGAGAGAAACCTGCACCACAAACATCACACTTGTAAGGTTTCTCTCCTGTATGTTTTCTCCTGTGTATTATCAGGTTACTCAATGTGTAGAACCCAGAATCACACATATCACACTTGTGATGTTTCTCTCCTTCATGCGTTACTCTGTGATTGGTAAGGGCACTATAGTATGAGAACATAGCATCACAAATATCACACTTGTAAGGTTTCTCTCTCGTATGTGTTACTCTGTGACTGGTAAGGTTAGTAGAACTTGAGAACCCAGTATCATAAATATTACACTTGTAAGGTTTCTGTCCCATATGTTTTCTTGCATGTACTTTTTTGACAACAGCAGTATCAAACACTGTCCTACAATTGTTTTGCCTTTCTTTCATATGTGTTATTCTGTGTTCTGTGATTAGATCAGTTCCAGTAAAACTAGCACCATTTACGCATATATCTTGACATTCTTTAACTTTCAATGGATCTCTTATGTCATGTAGTTTCTGCTCTGCAGATGCTAATCTAAGATTTTCTGTCTTGTCTGTTTGCTTTGTGTTATCTCTTTTATGTTCATTCAGTGTCTCATAATCACAAGACTCAGTTCTTGTGTTTTCAATTATTCTAATTTGTTCTTGTAATATTTCTTTATTGTCTGTTTTATCAATCCTATACGTCATAATATTTTTCACGTTTGTTAATCTTTCTTTACTGTCTGTCTCTTCTGAAAGATTCTCTGAGAAACTATCAGATCTTACAAGTTGTGAGTGTTGAAACCTGCATGGGTTTTCCATTTTCTGAACACCAATCTGGCAGTAGCTCCATGTGCTAGCACTGATCTCTGACAAGTAGAAACAAAAATGTAGACATAAAACAAGTATTAACAAAAATGGAGACAGTTATAAAACATACCAAATAAATAATATATGTAAAGAGGATCTAACAACACTTAATATGAAGAAAGAATTATTACAGAAAATGAAGATCAAGCAAATAAAATATTTCGGACACTTTAAAGGACATGACACCTTACTGAAGACCTTACTTGAGGGTAAAGTTGAAGAGAGGATAGCAAGAGGTAGACAGAGATACAAGTGAGAGAGTAACATTACAAGATGAACAGGTTACAGTCTAGTAGAATGCACCACCAAAACAAGAGACAGGGGATGTTGGAGGTCGGTTTCAGCTCACCTTTGTTGCGGAGAATGGCACTTGATGATGATGAATTATATAATCTATATAAATTATCTAGAATGTACAAGTATTATGTCTATGATCTACATGCGGAAGGTCTTCAGTTCTCACCAGTGTCCTGCCAGACCAACTGTTAACTCCCAATAGATGACAGGCCAACAAACTGAGGCTTTCCTCGAGTGGAAGATACTTCCTCTGTATAGTTATGATTCCATTTTTGGTAAACCAAGCAGTCCACATCACATTGGGGAAACTATATGAGCTGACTGACTGTCAGAGTGTATGGACAATCCAGGGTGCCGTCTGTGCACTAATCCCAATGAAACTGTTGACCACCACCTTCTTGAATTCCAGCGCTGGATGACTTCAAGAAGATGCTTCTCCCTCCAAGACCTGATAAATGGAACACCTTATATGGAACAAAACAAACATGCATATATCACATGATGACACCGGGTCAAATGGCATGAACCCATAGACTGCTGGATCAGCAACCAACCAACCAGTGAGTAGGGAATGTCCTGGCTAGTACAGATGCATAGGTGTCAACTTATTTTTACATAAATCCGTATTTTAACAATTTATTTCCGTATTTCAATAAAAAAACATCTGTATTAAGCACCCCCCCCCCCAACCCAATTTTTTTTTTTTGCCCCTCAATATGAGCAGGTAAAAAGGTAACGGTAGGTCCCATGGCATCTGCAGTCGGGGAAGAAGATAACTCTTCATGTACTTAGCCGCAGCAACTATTAGGTGGGGTGGCCAGTTCCCTTCCTATATATTTTTTACCTTCCCTAACTCATACGTCAGGTACTCATTTACAGCTGAGTCGACTGGAGGAGTGGTCGTGTCAAGTGAGAAATCACAACCCGGATATTAAAATTTTTTTTAAATATCCGGGCGTGGTTACGAACCTGGCACTCTGTAACCAGATGATAGCAAGCAAGCTTACTATCCACTAGGCTACCGTGCTCCTCAATATGAGCATGTGAGATAAAACATCCACATTAGTAATAATTACTAGGAAATTTAACACCAAGTGTCCTTTTTTTAAAAATAAAATTCCTCCCAAAAAGTCTAACATTGTTTTAAATTATGCTTTTTTTAAAGTTTTTTATGGGGGGGGGAGGGGGGGGCGAGATCCATATTAATATAGAAAATCTGTACTAGTTGACACCTATGCAGATGTAATATGAGTGATGACAAACAGCTCTGTGCAGGATGTGATAATAACATGGGAGAATCAGGACAAATGTTAGCCATACAAAATTGATATGCCACCTTAGAGGAAGGGAAATGCATATCTGGCTGCTCCACCATGTCAAGTAACATGGATTAGAGTACCATGGGAACCTCTGATTGGAAAGGATACTCTGCAGGAGAGTAGAAGTTCATGACTTCACCTCTGTATGTTGTGTTAAAGTAGAAAAGCAACAAAACACAATAGAATTTTTAAAAATCGAGTGTATCCTACTGAAGGCATAGCCATCAAACCAGCAATTTTTGGCTATAATTATTTCCTAGGCAATATATATACATTCAGTAATTTGCCATGGCCGGTACCTTGGCCATCACAGACTTATTCTAATGCCAAATACAACAATTTGGCATCAGCTACTAAAAAGTTTGTAACTCAGCAGCTTTATGTAATAAACAGTGTGCACTGAACAGAGTTCAGTGCATTGGCTATGGAATTTGCTTTGTCTAAAAAGGCTGTGAGTTCAAATCCCACTCTCGTTGCAATGTTTACAAAGTGAATCAGCAATGGAACTCTTTACAGTACACTTGATTCCTAACTAGGATCAAGCATTATAGCACAGGTCACTCCCAGAATTGCTCAGTCTGCCAGTCATCCAAGAGCGTATAGGGTCAATGTCCCAGTAGTTCATTTCTTCAGATCATTCAAGAAAAAATGAACTCTCCCTGGTCACAGTCTTGTATATAATTCTCTGAAATTGCACATTGTCTCATTCAGCCCCCATCGAGACCAGCACCATGCAGAGGTGATGGGGCTTAGTTTAGCCATCAGGGGCTGGAAACTAAGACTGGTCGGGCAGTCCCACTCGAGCAGGACCATAGTCCTGCCCAAGTAAGCAGAGTGCTGAATACGGAGGCATCCAGCCAAAAGGCGCACAGATAATCAGGATGCCATGCACAAAACACAGCACAGAGTGCCAAACATATACTTCAAGAGTGTTCTGAGCATGAAACGCTGAGGCAGACATATTGGCCAGAAGAAACAACACTGGAATCAAAACTCTATGGGACACTGTATGAACTACAAAAGACAGTGAGTTTATTAAGGAGACAGAATTATAGATATAGACATGTTTCAAGTGAACAAAAGAAGAAGAAGTCTCATTCAGCCTCCTCACAGACAACACCAATAAACAACTCACCATCTTTTATGTCACCATATAAACCAGGTTGTTTGACTTCCTCCAGTCCTGGCACTTCCTCATTGCAGTCAATATCACAGATTTCTATCTTCACATCTTCATTACTGATCATCTTAGAAACCTTAAAAAAAATAACAATAAACAGAGGTAAACTCTAGTCTTCATTGTTTAAATCTCCAGGAATTATGAAGGTAAACTCTAGTCTTCATTGTTTAAATCTCCAGGAATTATGAAGGTAAACTCTAGTCTTCATTGTTTAAATCTCCAGGAATTATGAATGATTAGCTCTTACTTCCTATGTGCAGTGTGGGAATTGAACCAGTCCGTTCAACGGCACCAAATCGCCTAGCAACTATTGCACACGCGTTCTTCCGTACTTGACTAACCGCATCTCATAAAACATTTTGGTGCCGTTGAACGGACTGGTTCAATTCTCATTAGTCTCAAGAATTTTTAAAAATTGTCCTCTGGCTTCCTACTTAAATTTACTTGTATAAATGCAATATGGTGGTTTTCAAGAGATTTATTTCATACCCAGAAGATTCCAATTCTCAACAGTGTGCAATGCTTTAAGAACAAGTCCTCTACAGGTATTAACTCCATATTCTAGGAGTTTCTTGGCTTCTCTGCCTTTACCAAACATGAAGAGTTGGAGCCATGAGTTTCAGCTCCACTGCCTAGTATCTTTTCCTGTTTGTGGAATAGTAAGGTATGCATTCCACAGAAATTCACCAATTATGCAGGTCTGGACATGATTCTGGGCTCTCCCATGGTATTGCCACATCCTATACAGATGTGCTTTTCACCACACCCCATATGTTACCCCAGTGAAATTCTCTTACTATTGCTGTTATTAATAAAACTTTATGTGTACCCGAGAATCGTAAACTGGATTGCTGCGACCTTACTGGAGAATACTGGTACTATATTTGGGAACGTGGACATCAAACCCCACACTGGATTTCTGGTACCTTACTGGAGAAGATAGTACTAAACATATAGATATATATATAGTAACATGTGCTAAAATCACATTTTTAGCAACTACCTTCTTCTTCTTCTGCGTTCGTTCTTTAACTCCTGCAGATTAGCAGGATGTAGTCCGGAGAATGGAATGTGTTGTGTCATGGTTTACAGCATTGATGCGATATCTGCGCCTTTCGGCCTGACACATTCGACTTCAGCATGGCTTTGGGTCACTGACCCTATATGGGATAGCCAACTCCATCCCATAACCTCCTTAGTCGCCTTTTATGACATGCATGGAAGGTAAACAGTGTTGCTATTCTTTGCTCCTCTTTCAGGCCCCGGCAACACACGGCCGTAGCAACGATCATAAATTCTGATGAAACAATAAAGTAGCCTGACAAGATAATATGCTTAAGAACTTAACAACACAACATATATTTCACTTTAAACATTTTAAAAAATCACAATATTAGTGAGAACAGTAAGCAGAGTGCCAGAATTTGAACAAAAAAATACATCAAACATAGTGAAAAAATATTTTTCCACATTGGTGAAAATTGATTCATCCCTGATCTATAAATCTTCATTGAGCTACAGATTAGAATGTTGCCGCCTCACCTAGTTACATGTGCTTCTGGAAAAAACCCATCGGGTCAACAAAAAAAAGAAGTCTTGCTCCAGGATACCCTATAATTTAATTTCATTTCAATTATGCTAACTAGCAGCCATTTTGAATATCAATTAGTTCTGCACACATCTTCAAATTACAGAAATATGACTTACAGATACCTCTTGCCTTTGCGGACACACAAAAATATAGGCTTAATGGTATAGTTTCTGTTGCATTCTATAATAGTAATTTGAATATATTTAATATCTATTATCATTTTGTTTTTTTTATTATGCTATTTGGCTGCCATTTTTAATGTTAATTAGTTTCTCTTACATCAAAAAATTATAGTGATTGGGTTAACATTTACATCTTGTGTTCACAAACAAACAAATGTAGGCCTCTATAGTTTGTGATTGTGTTTTATTATTGAAAATAGCAAAGATAATTAAGAAATTAAAAGCTCTGCTACATTTTGCGATTACGTTTTATTTATTACATTTTCCAATATGTTTCATGTAAACTATTTTATATTGCCAAACAGACTTGGTTGAGATATCGTTGAATTGCAATTTTTAAGCAAGGACTAGGGCCTATGCAATCAGGAAAGAAGAAACTAAGATGGATAGTTACAACAACACGTGTTACAATAATGTTACATCAACAGTTTACTACTGGAGTTACAGATAGTGTTACAACAACACGTGTTCACAAATTGAGTGATCAGGCCTATATATCCACTACTACGGCTAGTCTGTAGCCTACCTACTATAGCACGTAGGCCTATTTGAATTCAGGGCGCAACTACAGTTTAAGTCTTCACTGTGACCGTTGTTCTATTTCCGTGGTATTACCTAACCTTTGCAATGTGATTAGTAGAATTTGTATTTAAAATTAAGGTATATTAATTGAAAAGGCATATTAATTTGGTATTAGTACTACATTAGGGATGGGGTAAGGATCAGTTATAAATGAAAAAATAAATTAGTAATAAAAATTATAATTTTAAGTGTGATTGATGTCATTTGTGTCAGGAGATGTGAAGTCACGGCATCCATTAATTTAAACAATTTCATTGGTACATGGAAATCCGTGACTTCTGCTACCTAAAAATTTAAACATTGCATGCTATTACTATTTATAACACAATGAAGACTTAAACCTAAGTTTTACCGAATTTAGTAGACAAATGTGTTACTATATTATACTAGGTACTTGGACATATAGGATTCCTGTGTACAGAAAATTTTGCTCAAGTTATAAATTTCTTGGATTAATGTTTACATTTAGTGATTTTGCCGTTTTTCATGTCTGCAACCAGATTTATTATGTTCTTTAACCATTTTTCTTTTTATATATGTAACTTTTAAGGATGGAGCACGATGCAGAAAACGGCAGTTAATTTTTTTAAAACATCAACATGTTTTATTTATGCAAATTGGCTGTCATTTTGAAAATTAGTTGTACATGCCTCTGAGAATCACAGCAATATGATCAACAGATGTGTCTTGTCTTTGTGAATACAAAAATATATCGTTTCTGTGGTATTTTATTATGTTTAATAGATATTTAATTTATTTTCATTTTAATTATGCAAATTAGCAGCCATTTTGAATATCAATTAGTTCTGTATCCATCTGAACATTCCAGAAATGTGATCAACTTAAGCGTCTTATTTTCACGAACACAAAAATCTATAGTTTGATAATTAAGAAATTGTCAGCGCTGTTACATTTTTGTGGTCAAGTTTTATTTAATTTTTCCTATATGTTTCATGTAAATTATTTTGATATCAAATTAATTTTTTTTAAATCATAAGTTTTTTCAGGGTTGACGTACAGACTTGGTTGATGTGTCGATGAATTGCAATTTTCAAGGCAGTGCTATCTAGTATCTAATTTTTAATTTAATGCTGTAGGTAGCAGGTGTAGCATTATTTTGAAAATGTTGTCCAAGTACCTAATTATATGACTGTTATGTTATGTTCCTCCAGGGGCGCATAGGGCAGAAACCATAGCTTTCCATTTCTGTCTTTGTGTTGCCAGGTCTTTCAATTGTTGCGTGTTGTTTAGGTTCATTGACATGCCTTCTCTATTAATGGTTCTTCGTAGAGTTTCTCTAGGTCTCCCTCTTCTTCTTACTCCAGGTGGCACCCAATATAGTGATTGCTGGGGAATTCTTAGGCTGTTCATTCTGAGAACATGGCCGATGTAAGTCCAACGCCTTTGTCTAATGAAGGAAGATATATAGGTTTGTTTGCTTTCCTCTCTTATAGTAGTGTTAGATTTAAAGTCACTCCACTTAACGTTCAGAATGGTACGTAGGCATTTGTTTTCAAAGGAGTCGAGTCTTTTATCTGTGGCTTTTGTGGCTTTCCAACTTTCGCACCCATATGATAGAATAGGGATGATGTTGGAGTTAAATAACTTGAGTTTTGTGGTGTTTCTTAGTGTGTTTGACTTCCATATGATGTGTAGTTTATTGAAAGCACCCGCTGCAAGGGCAATACGGTGTAAAATTTCTTTTGATGAGTCTCCAACCAATGCTAGATTGGTGCCTAAATATGTAAAATTGTTGACTTTTAATAATGGAACATTTTGAATTTCTATGTTGTCGTTTGATCTCGTAAAATCTAGTATATGAGTTTTTGATGTGTTGATTTTCAACCCTATCTGATTTGAGTTGGAGAAATGACTATTGTATTACTATATATAATAATAAATATAACATAATGCACACGCTACCCACACGCAACTCTATCTTAGTGTTCAAGTTAATTAAACTAATAATTGTAGTTACTTGACAATCCAGTTGTCTTAACATGTTCCCTTAACTTACAAACCGTAGTAACCCTCGTAGTGGAAGTGCATGTGGTCCCGGTGTGTTACACACCGTGTAGTGTAGTAGTTGCAGCGTCACTGCGAGAGCAGGTTTTCTGGATTTAATTTCTCATTTTAAAAAACTATGCCTATAGTCAGAGCCGAATAAAAAAAAGGCAAACAAAATGTAACACTGTGTTTTGTGTTCAGTGTTGTCTTACTAGAATGGCATGTAACATTAACAGCTTACGATAATCTACCAGCTTCACATGGTTCTTACTTGATGGTTATTGTTCATCACACAAAAATGATGACCGACATTTGTTATATCCACTTTTGAAATTCAGCTAGAGTTATATGTCCTTGACTAAGTTCCTAAATGGCTAATAAACCATATTTTGATGGCTTTATAGTTTATTATGTAAATAACCAAAATGTCAGAGGATATCTGACAAAATGAAGAGTGCCGCAATAACCAAACAAATAAATAATGAATCAAGCATGAAGGTTACTATAAAATCCTAATTATCAATGTTAGAAATAAATAACGCAATAAAACAAAGAACAAGCACAATTGTTCACGTTACGACCCAAATTGTGTTTACTACGAACATGTGTATTTCCTGTGGCGACATATGGACGCAAAGCATGGACACTAAATAAAACAGTGGCCAAGAGAATAACATTATTTGAATTAAAGTGTTATAGAATAGTTTTGAAAATACCATGGACAGCGAAGAAAACAAACCAGGAGAGGTTACGAACAATTAACGTCCAGGAAGGCTGGCTTCTGAACACCATATTAAAGAAAAAGCTAGTTTTTTCGATCATATTAAGAGACACGACGGCATGGAGAGAGCATTACTGGAGGGATGATAGAAGGCAACAGAGGCAAAGGCCGACCAAGACGCCATTGGACAAAAGACATTCAAGAATGCATGCGCATGTCACTGAAAGATGCAGGGCAACTTGCTCAAGATCGCGGAGAATTCAAGAGATCCATAGGAAAGACTACGTTCTGGAAAGAATATGTCAATTGATGATGACGACTCAACAGGGGCATTTCTCAAGGCACACATAACAATTAAAAAAAACCCACAAAAAACTATAAAAATATTTGAAAACTTAGAATAGATGACTTGGACTGGACATGTTTTTCTCACCAAAATGTTGGCTTTATTGTGTACGACGATTGTGCACCCGGACCGTTCAAAAAGCAGTGGAAAACTACTCAACGTATTGTAACTGTAGTAAACTTAGATATCACGCACGGGTTCATTGAAATTTCGTTATGGTTTGCACACTTTTTGCGGGGTCAATAAAATTACGTCACTTGCAGACATTATTACAACATTTTAATATGTTCATTATCATCAAGTGCTGTCTCCAGAAAGAAGGTTAGCTTCAATAGACCTCCAACATCCCATGTCTTTTAGTGTGTGCACTCTACTAGACTGTAACCTGTTCATCGTGTGATGTTACTCTTCCACTTGTATCTCTGCCTACCTTTTTCTCGATTCCCTTTGTCAATAATAACACTCAATAGAGAATGCAGGGAATGGTGTCCGACAGTGGTGGAGTCGGAGGTACTCGCTGTGATCGGTGAAAATTCCAGGGAAGGTGATATGATTGTATATACAGATGGGTCGGTTGAGAGACACATCAGAAGTGCCTGGGCTTAAACGGCTCAAAAGTGGGGGGAAACCATCAGAGAGGAAAGTGGTGCATTCGCTCAGACGACAAGCAGCATTACAATGGAGATTTTGGCAGTAACCAAAGCTTTGCAATGGGTCTGCTCGCATTCCTGCATACTCAGTGACTCGATGAGCATGATTGTGAAAGTTAGGCCGGATACATTCGACAACAGTGGCTGAATGCAGTGAATAATTCCTGTATGCGTAAAGTGACTTTCATTTTTGTGCCGGGACATGCGGGAGTCTGGGGTAAGGAGAGAGAGCAGATAGGTTGGTCGCACACGCTGCTACTACGGCTGTTGGTGGAGCGATGGATTGGGCAGACATTTTGAACGCCCTACAGGAAAATGCACGAGAAAATGACTGTACAAGTGACGATGACTCTTGTTCCATGACTAGAATAAAAAAATGTGGTGTCGCTAGAAATGAACGGTTTCGTGGGCAAGAAAGAATGATGGTCAATCAACTGCGTGCTGGGACCATCCGTCAACGTGTAATGGCAGCTGTACTCAAGGAGGGATCTGGGCACCTATGGACTTTTGTCCGGAGTGCAGTGACGATGATCCAACGACTAACTAACAAACTAACCTTGACTTTACCCTCAAGTAAGGTCTTCAACAAGGTGTCATGTTTTTTAAGGTGTCCAAAATATTTTATTTGCCTCATCTTAATTTCCCTTAGTAATTCTTAATTCATATTACCTGGTAAGAGTTGTTAGAACCTCTTTTTTTCTTCTCTTTCCGTGATGTTCTACCTATTCTTCTGTATATCCACATCTTAAAGGCATAAATTATGTCTTCTAATTATTTGTTTAGTGTTCATGCTTCTCAGCCATATATTAATATAGAATAGATGTAGCATTTTATAATTCTCATTTTTAACTTGTTTGTAATTTGTTTAGATATGAACTCTTTCAGGACTTGATTATTTTTAGGTTTGGACCAAATTAATTTTATAAAATTTCTTTATATTTATTGTTTATTGTATCACTTGACATACTAATATTGATAAATAGTGTATGTGTAATATATCATTGGAAAGGGGAATGGATACAGAATATGAATATATAAGTACATTGATGATATTTGATTGCTTCACAAGGTTACAGTTAGCCTTGTGAAGTAATCAAATATCAAATCAAAGCCAGTAAAGTGGCGAAAGGTCATGTAGACCCATGCTATAAAGCCAGTATAGTGGTGATTGGTCCGGTACTTTCTTTATGCCATTGAAAATACTTTTAGCCATTCCAATTCTCCTTTTAACTTCTGTTTCACATTTTCCGTCATTTGAGCGAATATGTCCAAGATGTTGATAGTGTTATACTCATTATCTGTGTTCCCGGGACAGAGTCGTTCAGAGTATCCACGAAGAAAACAACATTTCGGAAAGAATGTGCCACTTTATATATAGGTATATATACAAGGTTTGTTATTAGTTCTGATTGCATCCCTATATATTATTCTATGACAGATCTCCAACAAAACAAACCGCGAATAGAAGACATTGTTAAACACAAATCCTGATTAGTGATTCCAAACCTTCGACACTATTTATATTCTCTAACACATTACAGCAAACAATCATAACACCCCTAAATACAATCTCTAATTAATTCACATTGACGGATTTTACACCCAACATAACACAATTCATTACTTCGAAAATATTTATAAAAATGTTGCTATATGAAATATGTTATTGGGGGGGGGGGGGGGGGAGAAGAGAATAGGGGGATGGAAGGTTGGGTATACTATTGAAAATATAGGCAATGTTTAGCAAAGTAAAAAAATTTAGCCACTTTTTTTTCTTAGAAAAAAGCGCTGATTATAATAACGATAAAAACATAGAAAAAATACTACTATTAGAAAAGGCTGGTTAATGTGTGCCTCTAATATTTTACCATTTGTCTTTTTACTCCAGCATCTCTGAAGATCTTTACATTAGTTTTCTTTTTATCTGCATCATCGTTCTCAAAAGCTACATTTCACTGTTAGCTTCTTTTGATCACAATCTATCCGTAGACATAAACGGGTTCGATATATATTTAAATAACACCCTTGAATGTGCTGGACTTCTGATTTCCTGACCACAAGTGGCCAACCGAGGTGAAAATAACACAGTTCTACTGTGGAACTAAGAATGCTGAGAATACCATGGACTGCCAGAAAAACTAATGTAGAGGTGTTGAAAGAGTCAAATGTGAAACAGACCTTAATCAACAATATAAGAAAAAGGCAATCTTCTTTTTTTTTGGCCACTTCATGAGACAGGCAGGTTTAGAGAACATAATCACGACAGGCAAGATTGAAGGTAGCAGAGAAAGAGGGCGACAACGTTAGAAAATATTAGACAGTTTGACAACCTGGCACGGCAAGAAAACAACGACTTTGATACATAATACTGTGGACAGAGAGCTGTGGAGAGCCATGACCGCCTACGCCAGCTTGCATGACACCTGATGATGACTGTGGAACATACAGCACAACGTACTTCACCCTCCCCGGCGAAAATCACACGATATATTCGTTGTGAGAGCGAACTCAGAAATAGAACACCCTTGAATGCAATTCGAATATGATTTGATCGAGTGTTCCATTCATCATCATCAAGTGCCATTCCGCAACGAAGGTTGGCTGCAGCAGACCTCCAACATTCCCTATCTTTTGTTTTGGTGGTGCACTCTGCTAGACTGCAACATGTCCATCTTGTGATGTTACTCTCCCACTTGTGTCTCTGTCTATCTCTCGCTCGCTTCCCTTTGACTTTATCCTCAAGTAAAGTCTTCAATAAAGTGTCATGTCTTTTAATGTGTCCAAAATATTTTAATAAGGCGCTATTTGGGTAGAAAGCATTATTTCCCCCTTTTTAACTCACTTGTGTGGACAAGTTATGAATGATATTACGCCCGTGTGTTGCCGGAGCCCGAAAGGGGAGCAAAGAATAGCAACACTGTTTACCTTCCACGCATTTCGTAAAAGGCGACTAAGGAGATTATGGGATGGAGTTGGCGGTTCCATCCCATATATGGTAAGTGACCCAAAGCCATGTTGAAGTCAGATGTTTCAGGCCAAAAAGCGCAGATATCGCTTAACATATCATATGTTAAGTTTGTTTGTTAAGTAGTGGTTTCACCTCATTTGGTTGAGGCCCGTTCTTTCAACCTAGGACTGGTGTCCATGTTGGTTATATCAAGGTGTTTCGTCATTCTAAGGTGATGCACTTCATTTTATAGTCATTTTCTTTGGCTGTTCATGCAAAATGATCAATGCAAAACCCACAGATGTTCCGCCGAAGACGGATGTGTCGGGCCATTGGCGCAAATAAAACGGCGACACAACGCATTTCCATTCTCTGGACTGCATCCTGCTGGAGATCTAGTAGTACTGCTACAGGAGAGATCCAGCAGGAGTTTGAGAATGAACGCTGAAGAAGAAGAAGACAGGAGATGTCAAATGCGTCACTATGGAAGGATTAGTCCAGATGAGGTAACAAGACTATACATGCCAATAGACAATGTGAAATTGTCCAGTTTTTGTCAGAAGCGAAATCAGATATTTCTAAACTTGATACTAACTTTGCTATCAATTTTACTAACAGGTGAAAATGAACAATATCGGCTATTTCTTTAGTCCAATACTTTAGCTAGGACTTTGGTGTGAGTTAATGTCCTTGATAGATTAGAAAAAAAAAGGGACAAAAAATAGATCAGATGAGCGTTCAAATGGTTCATGGTAGAATTTTGTTTTTATGGAAATACAATTTGCTTCTCTTCCAGATCGCGTGCTGACCAAAGCTCACTGTTTTCTAATAATTGTACGATCATAATTATTTAGTAGTTTGTGATATCATCGAATGCAATTGTTTCGTAGTGTGTGATGTCACTCTGCGGGTTCATTTCTATTAGTGAAATGACGGCCTTCGACTGATATTTGCATTTATTAGACATATTTGTATATTTGGGAGACAGAGATGTATAGAGTTTAGGAGTGGGGGTAGATTTTAGGATAAGGTCTAATTCTACCACCACCCCTCCTAAACTCCTCCGATGCGCATTCGTGGCATTAAAAAGTTGCGGAATTTAATCTCGCTAATATTGGCTATTTTAGAGTCAGCCTTCGACTGATAAGTGAGCAATATTGATGTGTATAGTTGAATGATAAGTGTGCAATATTGATGTGTAGTAGTTTAGTGTGCAATATTGATGTGTAGTAGAGTTTAAGAGATGGGTTAGTGTTAGATCTAATTTTAACCTTACCACCACTGCCACTCCCCCTAAACTCTTCCGATGCGTATCCAAGGCACTAAATTGTGGCATAATTTTAACTCCGTTGAAATGAGTCATTTTGTTTCTTCTAGCAACACAGTCTGCTAGTAACATCATTTATTAATGACACGAAAACTGTGCGCTCATAGCGGGGAGCAAAGAATAGCAACACTGTTTATCATCCATGCATGCCATAAGAGGCGACTAAGGAGGATATAGTTGGCTACCCCATCCCATATAGGGTCAAGGTGACCCACAACCATGCTGAAGTCAGATGTCAGGCCGAAAGGTGCAGATATTGCAACAATGCTGTAAACTATGACACAACACATTCCATTCTCCGGACTAGATCCTGCTAATCTGTCGGTGTTTGAGGAGAATAAACGCAGAATATCTACTAGTAAATTCAAATAGGAAGCATGAGGATAAATAAAAAATTCTGACGACCAACAAAACTTGAACCAGATCCGCTCTAGTTGCACCTAATCGCCTTGCAACTCAAGTAATGATTTTCTGTACGTTACTAACCACATCCACTTAAAAAAATGTGATCAAGACATTTAGCCTGTGTATTATAAAGTCATTGAGAATGGACCAATCCAGACAAGGACTGTTACAACAACAATGAACTTCCCGTACAAGTATTAAGTATCCTCAGGACCACAGACATACTGGTAGAACATCAGAACTCGTACTACAAGAACCGAAAAGCCAACGTTTCGTGGGGGATGAGAGAAGAAAGTGGGTCTGGAAAGATAAATAAAAATCACATAACATCTGACTCGTACTGCATGGACCTATAAAATGTACTGCCACATGAGATGCTTTATGATGCTGCATTGAGGATAGCCTTTGTCACCTCAAAAGGAAAATTTCTACAGCATCGCTGTTGATGTTACACAGCAGGATATGTATCAAATGTTTTTTGGAATAGTTTCTAATCAACACTATCAAAGTTCCAGCGAGTTTAGTGTATTTATGGTGGTGAGGATTGATCTTTGGTCACTTCTGATGTCATTAAGAATTTATAGAGAGAAACAGTGTTATATATGATGAACAGATAGTCAAGTCGGGTCAACTGAGAGACAGATGTCTCCCTTGCAAAAGTATTGGTACAGAATTTGCATCCTTAAGGACTGTTTGTTTATTTAATGTGACAGGTTTAGATGTCCAGTAAAGCTTACGGGAAGCATAGTGGGAGAATATATCCTCAAAGTGGAAGGACTGTCCAGATGGTTCACTGTTCTGGAAATGGAACTGTAGGCGCAAGCAACGATGGAACCAATGAATTCCCGCATAAGAGTGTAGATATTGATCAGAAACTAGACCCCATCAATCAACTTCATAGGCAACAACAGACCATCATTTTTCGACCTAGAACTGACCACTTAAGACTGCAGGGTCATCTGTACAGAAACAGGGTGTCCTACATAAATGAATGTTCATGCAGAACAGGCATACAGACCCCTGAACACGTATTCCAAGACCGTTCAGACTACAAAGAACTGTGAGGCAGCCGCTCTGACCTGGTAGCTTCATCCTGGTGACTGGCTTGAAGATCTAGCAAAACTAAAAGAATCGTGAATGTAGAAGAAGAGTTCCAGAAAAAAAAGCATATATAACACTATCTCAAATAAGCTGTATGGAAATATGAACAGTTTTAAGACTGATCATTGCTTTATTTAACAAAGACATCTGAATGTGTAAATATAAAAAGATAATATATTTAGTATAAGTGTTTTTCTTAAATTTACTATGATGATTAAACTGATGGTTACAAGCATCACAATTGTATAGCTTCTCGGTGGTTCATTTTTGTGCGTAATATCCTAGCCACAACTTTAGAGAATGCGACACCACAAACATGATGCTTCTCTACCATATGAATTTTTTTAACACGCCCAAAGACTGAATTGATAGTTATACATATCACATTTTTATGGTTTTTCTCCTGTATGTATTCTTCTATGTTTTGTCAGACCTCTAAATGCAGAGAATCCTACACCACAAACATCACACTTGTACGGTTTCTCTCCTGTGTGTATTCTTGTATGTATTGTCAGACCACCAGATACAGAGAATCCTGCACCACAAAAATCACACTTGTATGGTTTCTCTCCTGTATGTATTCTTCTGTGTCTTGCCAGAGTACAAGACTGAATGAATCCTGCACTACACATATCACATTTGTATGGTTTCTCTCCTGTATGTATTTTTCTGTGTAATGTCAGACCACTAGACTTAACAAATCCTGCACTACACATATCACACTTGTATGGTTTCTCTCCTGTATGTATTCTTCTGTGTCTTGTCAGACTACTGGACTTAATGAATCCTGCACTACACATATCACATTTGTATGATTTCTCTTCTGTATGTATTCTTCTGTGTCGTGTCAGACTACTAGACTCAACGAATCCTGCACTACACATATCACATTTGTATGGTTTCTCTCCTGTATGCAGTCTTCTGTGCCTTGTCAGACTATTAGACTCAATGAATTCTGCTTTACACATATCACATTTGTATCGTTTCTCTCCTGTATGTATTCTTCTGTGTCTTGTCAGAGCACCATTTTCAGGGAAACCTGCACCACAAACATCACACTTGTATGGTTTTTCTCCTGTGTGTTTTCTACTGTGAATTTTCAGACTACTAGTTCTAGAGAACCTGATATCACAAACTTGACATTTGTAAGGTTTCTCTCCAGTATGTATTCTTCTGTGTCTTGTCAGACCACCATTTTCAGAGAATCCTGCACCACAAACATCACACTTGTATGATTTCACTCCTGTATGTATTTGTCTATGTTGCATCAGTTTACCAGACTCAATAAATTCTGCACTGCATACATCACATTTGAATGGTTTCTCTCCTGTATGTATTCTTCTGTGTCTTGTCAGATTATAAGGTGCAGAGAATCCTGCACCACATGCATCACATTTGTAAGGTTTCTCTCCTGTATGTTTTACTCTGTGTTTGGTAAGGGAACTAGAGTATGAGAACCTAGCACCACATGCATCACATTTGTAAGGTTTCTCTCCTGTATGTGTTACTCTGTGTTTGGTAAGAGAACTAGAGTATGAAAACCTAGCATCACAAATATTACACTTGTAAGGTTTCTCTCCTGTATACGTTACTCTGTGATTGGTAAGGGCACTATAGTATGTAAAACTAGTATCATAAATATTACACTTGTACGGTTTCTGTCCCATATGTTTTCTTGCATGTACTTTTTTGACAACAGCAGTATCAAACACTGTCCTACAATTGTTTTGCCTTTCTTTCATATGTGTTATTCTGTGTTCTGTGATTAGATCAGTTCCAGTAAAACTAGCACCATTTACGCATATATCTTGACATTCTTTAACTTTCAATGGATCTCTCATGTCATGTTGTTTCTGCTCTGCAGATGCTAATCTAAGATTTTCTGTCTTGTCTGTTTGCTTTGTGTTATCTCTTTTATGTTCATTCTGTGTCTCATAATCACAAGACTCAGTTCTTGTGTTTTCAATTATTCTAATGTGTTCGTGTAATATTTCTTTATTGTCTGTTTTATCTATTCTATATTTCACAATGTTTTTCACATCTGTTAATCTTTTCTTATTGTCGGTCTCTTCTGAAAGATTCTCAGAGGAACTATCAGATTTTACAAGTTGTGAGTGTTGAACACTGCATGGACTTTCAATATTCTGAACATCAATCTGGTGGTTGTTGCAGTAACTCCATCTGTTAGCACTGATCTCTGACAAATAGAAACAATAAATGAAGACAGTTAAAAAAAAAAAGTAGAAATAATAAATAGAGGCAGTTATAAAACATGTAGAAAAAAATAGACAGTTAACAAAAAATAAAAAAATAAAGAGACAGTTATAAAACATGCCAAATAAATAATAAATGGTAGCTAATAATATATATTCGTCTTCTTCAGCGTTCAATATCAAACTCCCGCTGGATCTCCCTTCTAGCAGGACCAGGATCCTACTAGATTTCCAGCAGGATGTAGTCCAGAGAATGGAAATGTATATGGAATATATATATAAAATATACTGGTAATATAAATTGAATTCATTTGAAAATAAAAGTCTTAGAAAACTCTTAGATATAGGCTGGGAACATTTCAAGTCAAACAAGCAAGAGAAGACACCAAACAGCAATATGTTTATACAACAATAAGAAGAGAACAATGGACTTATAATATCGGACATGTACTTAGAATGCATAAAGACAGACTGCCACTACAAGCATTGAAATGGGTACCAGATGGCAAAAGGAAAAGACCAAGAGAAACTCTTCATAGACCAACCATCAAAGAGGTCTGACTATGGGTTCCAATAACATGTAAACATTGCACACAGTAGCATCACATCTCTCAAACTGGAGAGCTCTGGTTTCTGCCTTATGCATCATATTCAGTGCTGAATGAACATACCCGGTAGATAGAATAATATATAATCTATATAAACTGTCTAGAGTATGTACAAGTTATCTGTCTATGATCTACATACTGAAAGTCTGCATTTCTCACCAGTGTCCTGCCAGGCCAACTATTATAATAGTTACCGGTAACTCTCAATACATGACATGCCCAACATACTAAGACTGTCCTCTTATATGGAAGAGATTCCACAGCACTTCATCTATAAAGTTATCATTCCCTTTGTGGTACAACATTCAGTTGAGGCAGAAATTTTTTCAGATCGCAACGTCCCCCGGTCAACCCAGCCTTAAATGGGTACCAGATTAATCCGGGAAGTAAAGTCTGAGGAAGAGGAGGAGATAGCTACTGCCTTCATATAGCAGAGCCACTGAAATGTGAGATCGCTAACATCTCACACCGCTATGGCATTATTAAATGCTATGGGTTAACTTTAATTTACTTACAATATTCATAGAACCCAGCATTACACATCACATTAGGGAAACTATATGAGCTCTAGCTCTGACTGTCAGGGAATCTGTACGGAATGTCCTGGCTAGCAAGATGACATGGAGTGTGGTGAAAAGCAGCTCTGCTCAGCATACATATGTTTCAAGGACCTGAGAGGGGAGCAAAGAATAGCAACACTGTTTCCTTCCATGCATGTTGTAATAGACGACTTAGGAGGTTATGGGTTAGAGTTGGCTGTCACATCTCATAGAGGGTCAAAGTGGTACAAAGTCATGCTGAAGTCAGATGTGTCAGGCTGAAAGGCGCAGATATCGCAGAAATGTTGTAAAGACACAAAGCATTCCATTATCTGGACTACATCTTGCTAATCTGCAGGAGTTTGAGAACGGACGCAGTAGAAGAATCTGTGCTGGACATGACAATTCTGTAACAGTGGTTAAGGAATTCCCTTTGTGCTCAAAGGGCAGTGACTTCGAACCCCACTCATGATGTACTGTTCACTAGACAGTGACTTCGAACCCCACTCATGATGTACTGTTCACTAAGTGAATCAACATCAGAACTTTCATTTTTGGACATAACGCTTGATTCAAGGACCAAACATCACAGCACAGAAGACACCCTCCAAAGTTCTCAGCTTGCCAGTCTGCTAGCCATCTAAGAGTGTATACGCTCAGTGTTTCAGTCGGTTGTATGTTGTGCATTTTTCAGATCTTTCCAGAAAGGATGCATTCTCTCCTTGTCACTGCCTTTTTTATCATTCTCTGAACACATACATTGTCTTTTTCTGCCTCCTCACAGAAGACATGCCACAGACAATAATAAACAACTCACCATCTTTTATGTCACCATATAAACCAGGTTGTTTGACTTCCTCCAGTCCTGGCACTTCCTCATTGCAGTCAATATCACAGATTTCTATCTTCACATCTTCATGACTGATCATCTTAGAAACCTTAAAAAAATAACAATAAACAGAGGTAAACTCTAGTCTTCATTGTTTAAATCTCCAGGAATTATGAAGGTAAACTCTAGTCTTCATTGTTTAAATCTCCAGGAATTATGAATGATTAGCTCTTATTTCCTAAATAAAAGGAAAATGAATGAAAGGAAATGAATGAATGAACATTTCACAAGATGAAAAACAACCTATGTAATATATATTTGTTAATTGAGGTGAGAAAGATAACTTTTTTGTTAGAAAGTTTCTAAGGTAGAAACCGTTTTTCCCTCGCCAGACTTAGGTTTTCAGCTATATGTGGTGCAGTTAAGACCCATCTCTTTGACAACAAGCTGGTCTCAATTGGAAGACTAAAGTCACAAAGAGATATGTTTTTTATTTTGCACAAATCTATTAATAATTTATATCTAAACTTAGGAAAAAAAGACATCAGAACACAAAACATGTGGGAACTGCTTGAAGCAGATTCAAATATGACAGTAACCCAGTCACTGCTGTCTGGCAGTAGTAGAACTCATATTGATAATGACGCACGTAAATTAATATGATAACAAATCCCATAAGGAAAAATGTACAAATTTTAAGTAATCATCTGAACATTCTGCATACAATATGGAGTGTCGCAAACAAAACCGATAGATTAGGTTACTCAGCTGCATAATGTTTTGCTCTTTCTAAGTTTGTTTACAATGACAATCATTATCCAGCAGTAATGTAATATTGTGATAAAATGATAATCCTACAGCAAGAATAAATGTTAAATGTGATTATAATATTTATAGAATATTATATTATATTTTTAAAAATATATATAAAATATATATAAAAAATGGCTTATATTATAGAATTTAATAATAATAGGGTATATTTTAAAAATTAAAATTCAAGTTAGGCCTATCTCCAAACAAGAAAGGAACTTGCTCCATAAAGACTATCTAGCCAGTTACGAGGTAGTGAAGACTATCATCAAAGATAGCTAAAAAAAAAAGTGGAAAGAAAGCCACCGTAAATATAATGCAGATGACGGGTATTACCAATTATCAAGAAGAGACCAGGTTATCTTGCCTCAAAACTGGTCGCAACAAAATGAGACATCATCTGGTAAAACTGGCCTTTACTACCTGGCGAATATGACAGTAGAACATATCTTACAAGAATGTCCAGAGTATGCAGACCTGAGGAGAAAGATATGGCCCACCACAATCAGCATCATTGAGAAACTGTATGGCAACACAGAAACTGGAGTGGATATATATATATATATATATGGTAAAATTGACTTAGAAATCATGCTGAATTCGAATGTATCAGACTGAAAGGACAGATATTGCAGCAGAGCTGTAAACCATGACACAACGCACTACATTCTCTGGACTACATTCAGCAGGAGTTTGTTGAGAATTAACAGAAGGATGCCAATAATAATATTGACAGCAGGTTAGTAGCATTAAATTACATAAACGATGATTATGAAACTTGCCAACCAAATGGCTATGAGAAACTTTCCAAAGGCTATGAGAAACCGCAATAACATTGATTAAATATCATTATAATTAATGTAATTTAATTATATTTTTTTATAAAATATAGATGACTGTCAAAGTATATTCTATCGACTGACCAGAATGGTATTTTTAGTATTTTCATTTGTCTTCACAGTGACGTATCATTCATCAAAATCCCACTGACAAAATTCATTGAAATTTAAAGTACCAGTATTTAAATTTCAAACAGGTGACAAATTCACAAATTAATTAGGTCTATACCACAGCTTGAATTTCATTCAGTAGCTAATTTTAACTATAAATATAACTTATCACAATGCACCCGTAACTCTATCTTAGTGTTCAAGCAAATTAAGCTAAATGTAGTTACTTGACAATCAAGAGTGACTTAAAACAAGATTGCATTCTTGTCCCCAAGCTTTTTGGAATATATTTCTTTCTACTCTTGAAAATGCTCAAAAGTTGAGAGCCAAAACCAGTACAAAGGATTACATATTACAATATTTGCTCTTTGCAGTTGATGTTGCAGCTACGACACCAGAGGAGGAACTGCAAAACATACTAGCTGCCTATTGTTATGCCTGCCATGAGTTTGGACTACCCCAGTAACAACCAGTAAAAAGACACAAATAAAAGAAATTTGATGCAGGCTGCCATCATCATCATCATCATCAAGTGCCGTCTCCGCAACGAAGGTTGGCTGCAACGTATCTCCAACATCTCCTGTCTCTTGTCTTGGTGGTGCACTCTGCTAGACTGTAACCTGTCCATCGTGTAATGTTACTCTCCCACTTGTATCTCTGCCTACCTCTTGCTCGCTTCCCTTTGACTTTACCCTCAAGTATGGTCTTCAATAGGGTGTCATGTCTTTTAATGTGTCCAAAGTATTTTATTTGCCTGATCTTTATTTCTCTTAGTAGTTCTTTCTTCATATTAAGAACTGCCATCAAGCAGCTACAAATTATCATTTGTTTTGTGATGAGCTAGTGGTTGTTTACTTTGCATATCTCGGATCCTCGCTCAATAATATATTATACATGGATCAAGAAATAAGCATCAGGATTGACAAGACATTTACAACAATGAACAGATGAACAAAAAGGGTTTGAGGGAACAGGAAGTTTAAAATAAAAACTAAACTGGTTTATCAGGTTTTCGTTCTCGGCACCCTCCTCTACGGCAGTGAATTATGGGCAACCTATACTGCCTAAAAGCACCAGGAAAGATGATTAAACAGCTTCCACATGCAGTGCCTACATAGAATTTTTAATTTATGTGGCAAGACAAAGTCACTAATACTGATGTACTGAAAAGAACAGGCAATAACACAGTAGTTTCTATTCTCAGACTGTAAAGACTCAGACGGCTGGGACACACTTGGAGGATGGCAGAATAGCAAAAGATCTACTTTATGTAAAATAAGACCCCTACATTCTGGGAAAAGATTTATGGGTCAACCTTTACTTATGTACAAAGATGTGCTGATGATGATACACTTATATAGGCATTGATTTTGATAACATGGATCTGTGTTGCACGGATGGGAAAGATCTGGAATGCCAATGGAATAGTATAATGACAAAAGAGGAATTTACAGCAGTTGCTGTTAGTTCAAGGGCTGCACATCTAAGAAGACACACAACAGCAGACAAGGTAAGGTACAAGAAGGCATGTTATTCCTTGTACAAACTGTGGCTCAGATTCAGGATTGGTCATGTAGTCGCATCCATCACTCACTCATTGCCATGGATCATTGATATGCCTATTATTTCTTATTTAAATTCATCATCATCATCAGGTGCTATGCCAGCTGGCGTAGGCGGTCTTGACTCTCCACAGCTCTCTGTCCACAGTATTATGTATCAATGTTGTTGTTGTTTCCTTGCCAGGTCAGGTTGTCAAACTGTCTAATATTTTCTCACGTTGTCGCCCTGTCTCTGTTGCCTTCAATTTTACCTGTTGTGACTATCTTCTTTAAACCTACCTGTCTCAATCAATCAATAAACCCATAACCCTTCAGGGTCGTAGAGGTACCACATTGGATGCTTCAGCACACAGAGTCCTCCAGCGAATTCTATCAGCGATGCGGATGAGTGTGGAAATATCTTGCCCTGTCCATTCCTTGATGTTATCTGTCCATGTCTTTATTTGACCTCCTCTGCTTCTTCCACCCTCGACAGTTCCCTGCAGTATTGTTTTTGACAAGGAATCGTGCCTGCATACATGTCCGAACCATGCTAGTTTTCGTCGTTTCACTTACTACCTGTCTCATGAAGTGGCCAAAAAAAGAAGATTCCTTTTTTCTTATATTGTTGATTAAGGTCTGTTTCGCATTTGACTCTTTCAACACCTCTACATTAGTTTTTCTGGCAGTCTATGGTATTCTCAGCATTCTTCTGTAGAATCACATCTCTGTTGCCTCTAATTTCCCACTTTCCAGTTTGTTTATTGTCCAAGACTCGCACCCATATGTTAGTATAGGGTTATATAGCACTGCAGAACTCTCTTTCTCACCTCTAATGACAAGGTCATATTACATAGTATATTTTTCATTTTTCTGAATGTTGTTTTTGCCTGTCCTATTCTGCATCTTATTTCTGTTGAACTTCTTCCATCTGCTGTAATCACTGTACCTAGATATTTGAATTGGTGGACCTGTTTTAATACTATATTATTCACTTTGATCTTGCAAGGTGTGTTATTTTGTTTCTTTGAAATAACCATTACTTCTGTTTTCTTGATATTTAGGAAGAGGCCTTTCTCTTTACTTTCTGTGGCCACTACATTAATTAAATCTTGAAGGTCTTCCACACTTTTTGCAATCAGAACAGTGTCATCCGCATATCTCAAATTATTTATGTTATGTCCTCCCACTGATATTCCTGGAATATCTACTATTTCACGAAGTATGTTTTCACTGTATAAAGAGAACAGGTCTAGTGAAAGCACGCATCCCTGTCTGACTCCTTGTTTTATTTGTTGAAAAGGGCCAAATTAATTTCCTACTCTTATTGCTGCTGTTTGTTGCCAGTACATGTTCTTGATTATTCTTAAATCCTTGCTGTCAATAATTTTGTGTATAAAAATGTGTATAATTTTGCTATGTTTAACTTTATCAAAAGCTTTTGTGTAGTCTATAAAACAGAGGTACAGATCTGTTTTTACCTCTATAGACCTCTCTATTTATTATTTACTGGTATATTAGCCTGGACAAATTGTGGTAGATGTGACGAAGTTAAAAGGAGAATAGGAATGGCTAAAAGTACTTTCAAT
Organism: Meghimatium bilineatum; assembly: GCA_034231615.1. Classification (NCBI taxonomy): domain Eukaryota; kingdom Metazoa; phylum Mollusca; class Gastropoda; order Stylommatophora; family Philomycidae; genus Meghimatium; species Meghimatium bilineatum. The sequence goes on along the minus strand of CM067319.1, from coordinate 73,204,745 downwards.
AACATGAAGAAAAAATTAGACAAGCTAAAAATGAGAATTACAAAATGCTACATCTATATAATTTTATTATAAATATATTATTGTATATAATAATTAAAATGGCTCAGAAACATAGACAATAAACAAATTGATGCATTAGAAGTGGAGAAAATGAAGAATTGAAAGTTGTAATTAGGTTTTTATTTAGGAAATAATTCAATTTTTGATTATATCAAAAAATATATAATTGCACACAACTTACAATGGGAGGGGGGGGGGGAACGGAAGCATCAGAATTTTAGAAAGACTTAGTGGGCATTATTGGCATTGTAAAAAAAAATTAATTAAAAGGTTGAGAAACACTGGCCTAGCCCTACATTATATTATCATCATCATAGTCTATTTTTTGACATTTTATTTAAAAGGCATGACACCTTGCTGAAGACCTTACTTGATGGTTTGAGAGGAGGCGAGCAAGAGAAAGAGATATAAGTGTGATAGTAACAAACAACATGAGATGGGATAGGTTGTCCAACAAAGTGCACCACAAACCAAGAAATGGGAAGCGATGTTGGAGGTCTGTTTTATTTATTAAGCCCTATTGAACTGCAGCCAACCTTTGTTGCGGAGACGGCACTTAATGGTGATTTCTTATTATAACACAACAATAATACTATCGTCTAGAAAGGTGCATACTATGTACACAATCTTAGTGTTCAAGTTAATTAAAGATAATTGTAGTTACTTGGCAATCCATTTGGTGTTTCCAATGATCACTCAGAAAACGTATCTCAGTGTTGCCAGGTAGTTCTAGCAAAACTCGAGGTGCAGTGGTCCAAAAGTAGCCAAATAAGTTGCCAAACAAGTCTACACGAGTTTTTGTTTTACAACTGTAGCACAATTCTTTTACGAGATATTAGCGTAATCTAGCTAAATACTACTGATAATATATAGGCATAGGGCCTATGTGTCTTACACAGGCATATATAAACTATTGTTGGTTTTAAAAATGGGGTTGTATACGGAAAATCAAGGGATAACAGTTCCAGTGTGGGGTAAGAACACTAAATAGGAAATGTGTGGCTAGGATAACACAGGTCCAATATGAAAATGAATAAAAATTGGTATTCGTGTTACCAAAAAGTCGATAAAATAACCGAATAACGAGAATCTGTGACAGATGACGTTTCGCCTAAAAAAAACCTTCTTCAGCACAAACAAAATACCAGTCAACAAATCTTACATAGAGACAGACACACATGGTGGTGATTGGAAGGAAACAACGGGAGGAAGCCAAGATAGAGGTAAGTATCGCAGCAACCGTGACTCGAACAAAATGGCATATAATAACATAATAAGATAGAAATAGGATTGAAAGAAGGTGGGAGAACAAAGGGAGGAAAGAAAAAAAGGCGAGAAAGAGGAGAGGTGAAAGCGACAGATCGACGTGGGTCCCATACTAAAACAGAGATATGTCACAAGCGGAAGGAATGCGGAGGTGGAAGGGGGCTCAGGAATGACACAGCTGAAGAGGGGGGAGCCATTACGGAAGAGCGCGTCGTAGGAAGTATAAAAAAAGAGGCTAATATAGAAAGACGGTGCAGAAGAAAAAGGTACCAGTATAGGTAGAGAATAAAGGAACAGGAAATGGCGGCAATGGCAGACCTAGTATTACAACCATGGCATATGCAATGTATTGTATGGCGCTAGGGTGTGTATCGGGTCGTCGTAAATGGGTAGTTAGTGTCATGGGACCAACATTTCATAGTCAGTGGAGGTCAGTGTGGCAGAAGTAACGATGAGATATAATGGAAGATGGATTAAGGTCACAACCGCGATGCCAAGTATCTTTATAGATCATGTGTTGGGAAATGTGACCAGTCGCATACATCGAAGATGATACAACCCCTTTGTGGGTATTGCTCGCACTGTATACTTGCGCATCTATAAGGAATAACGATAAACGGACAGAACCTCGATACACGATCCATTAGTGTGGACCATGTTCCGTGGGGAAGAAAATGTCAGATGAAACGAGGTTCATGACTGTGAGACCAACCGTACGTCGCAACCCTGTTACTGGCGTTGCTCGTACTGCACGCTGCTCGGTATAAAGACATGGGTGGGACCACTGCCCCCAAGCCAACCTAGTCGTGTGTAGCAGACCGCCCGTTGGCGTTGCAGACATAGCATGGTAATAAAATAGGGGGAGGGGGATAAGTTATAGTCAGCCATACAGTCTCCACATGCTCGGTTGTTGTGTGGGTAGCTGACCCGACACGGCCACGGAAAACCAGTCAGAAAGAAGACCAGAACTATTGTAGGTCCAAATAATGATAGTGTGGCTTGAAGGGGGCGCTCGCGGGCCCTTGTGAGTGACAAAGGGGAAAGATCGATGAAAGGCATAGGTGTTGAGCACAGATAGAGAAAGTAGGACGGGAAATCGTAAGAAGAAGAGATAAGGGAGGCGTGGGTGTATCAATCCATAGGAAAAAAGTGTAAGAGTATGATGACGAGAAGTGCAGCTGAACCAACCAAACGATGCGTAAAACCGCAACGGACCTTCATCGGAACCAGTCGTGCCTCAAGGCCCATGACGTGACCACCAACTACTTGTGGCTTTACGCAGACAGAAACCTACGTGATACTAAGGTTCACTCTCACCTTCGTCCTGTTAAATCTTCCATTGGTACTCCCCCCTGCCCTTATGCATTCCGTACCTCACCCATTCAGTTTCCCAAATCTGTGTTCCACATCCACCACTCTGTTTTCCTGTGTCTCCAGCAACATCGTGTACATGACTTGCAACATGACTCTTCTTCGATGGCTCTTCACTTTAACAGTAACTCTCACCGATGTGCACTGTACATTCAGATGACTTGGTCTCCTGTCATTCTGGTGACGAGCAACGTTTCTCGTTAGAGAATAGACTGATTCTTAATGATTCTTAAGCCCTATGACATCTACAAGCTATACTTCCAATAACATCCTACCACCTTTCATCCACCTACTCTTTTTATTATTTGATGCTTCTCCATGGCCTCTAACCGCCCTTTCCATCTCTCTCCTCGTCCCTTTGTTATATTCTGTTGCGTTTCATTGTGGCAGTTAGGCCTGGACCAACATTAAGGGACTGGGGTTACGGGCTATGTGCCCACACCCAAGTGAAATTTTTTACGAAACAAAATGTAAGCTCGTTAAAAACATATAGCCAATTAATATAACGGAACTTTATATTATGGAAGGGCAACATCGTATTTTTTTTTTGGGGGGGGGGGGGAAGAGGTGCATTTACGGCTAAGGTTAGGGTTGGTGTTAGATGTTTAGTTTTTGGAGGGGGATGTATAATTTTTGGGAGGGGGTGGGTGGTGTTAGGATTAGAAACAATAATGTAATACTGAATCCGGTTCATGTTAAGCAGATGTGACCTATTTCTTTACTGAACTAAATATAGTCTTATTCAAAATTTAACAGGCGTTAGTGTACGAAATTCAGGAGGAGATAAGCAGTGCTAACAAAAACATTACAATTATTGTGTCCCTTTATTCGAGCACAGTTGAGAAATATAGCTTGGAGGTGGGACGGTGTATTTTAGTTTTTTGGGTAGGTGGGAGGGTTAGTTAGTTGTGTTGGGAATGGTGTCAGGTGAAGGTGGTAGAGGTTAGGATGGTGTTATTTTTTTGTGTGGTGGGGAGGGAAAATGTTTTGCAAGCTCAACAAACATAAATCTGTGTTTGCATTAGCCATGTTGGTTTAGTGTCGTGTCGTCTGCTAATGACAAGAGACTTCTGTGACAACATGAAAGATGAGCAAACTATAACAGAAATTACATCGTTGTGCGCATAAAATTACAAATGTTGGGTAGTTATCACCTAATGAGGTCACATTTGCCTAATATGAACCCTGAATCCACCCATCATATTTGGCTAGGTTTGCTAGTCCGTGACCGATTGCCGGTAGAAGACCTGTTGACTAGAATTATTACATGGCCAGGAAGGCCACCTTTTTTGTAAACAAGATTCTGGTCATGTAAAGAAGGTTTGATATTTGTGATCTCTCCTATGGCTGCCATTAAGTTTGATATTTGTGAGCCCTCCTATAGCTGTCATTAGGTTTGATATTTGTGAGTCCTCCTATGGCTGCCATTAAGTTTGATATGTGTGAGCCCTCCTATGACTGTAACTAGCTTTGATGTGTGTGAGCCCTCCTATGACTGTCACTAGCTTTGATATGTGTGAGCCCTCCTATGACTGTCACTAGCTTTGATATGTGTGAGCCCTCCTATAGCTGTCATTAGCTTTGATATGTGTGAGCTCTCCTATGACTGTCACTAGCTTTGATGTGTGTGAGCCCTCCTATGACTGTCACTAGCTTTGATGTGTGTGAGCTCTTCTATGGCAGAGAAATCCAATTCAGGATTGCAAAAGTTTGCTCCTGTGTGAACATGAATTAGTTTCATGAGATAGTGAAAACTGATTTTTTTTTGGTTTTGTCTCTCTAGAATTTCCTGTACTGTTTACTCTTTTCAAAGTTTGTCATGCATACACTAATCTGAACATACCAGGCTAAATTGTCAAGATTATAGTTTCTCTAGAACTTGTGACAATGCTGCAGAGCTTAAGAGATGTTTTCAAGAAGTCTTTAGTGACCTCCACTTAATTTGAATGTTTACCTACACACAGTTTAGAATTGAATAGTTTCTTTGGAAGGAGCTCATCAGGCATGCAGATGACATGACTCATCCAACAAAATTGAGAACTGATCAACAGGGCATGGATGCTTTCCATCTTTGACTTTCTAAGGATCTCTATTTCAGGATATGGTCCTAACCTCACACACTAAGGAGCTTTCTGAGACACAGAAATTGGAATGAGTTTAGCTGCAAGCATACCCTAAACAAAAATGTTATTACCTCATGTTTTCCTGTTAAGAAGTGCAGGGAGGCTTTTTGGCTGTGGAAATAAAGGCTGCTTTGCCATAGCTGCACTGCAACATGTCCAGGAAGAATTTTTTTATTGCCCTCAAAAAGACAAATCGGAAAGCATGCATGCTTACCTCATAGTCCTCACTATGTGGCTGATGTATGCCAATCTTATATCTCTGAGTGTAGATGAAACTTATGATTGTTTGTACATTTATTACTGTATTATTCTTGTAATTATTCCATTGTATGTAAAGCATCTTTCTTAAATACTTCAACTTTTTTATCCAATTTCTAGTGCCCGGGCTGACTTCAAATTTTCATATGGATAAGCAAGATTAGATACTGTTTAAGGTTTAAAATGATATTAATTGCTCTTGTGCAATCCCAGGGTTAGCAGATAACTGAGATCCTAGAAGCACCTCCTTGTGATGCACCCTGCACAGAGATTACTTCAAAGCTAGTTTGAATTTGAATTTGTGCGAACCGTTACATTTGGCTAACCCTTTATGGATGGTGTCCAGACAGTGTAGACTGAGATGGAATGAGAATTGCTTGCACACGACAAACAATATTTTGAATAGATTTTCTCTGCCCCCACAGCCAAAACATTGTCACAACACAACAATAGGCCTGGACGGAAAACACGCAAAGGCATAAACAATGAGCAAGTCTATGGAGAAGTAAAGCATTTCTGTTGAGTACAAGAGACAGTAGGACAGCCTTAGAGGGGAGTACCATGTGCAAGAATAAGTGAGGAAATTTAATTGAAACCAAAATGAAAGTTATGTTTATGCTGAAGAGCAAGCATTCAGTAGCAGGTTGTGTGGAAAGGTAAAGGCAAGATACCATACCGATCTCACCCAGTACAAGTATAAAGAAAATGTGTGTAGAAACGTAAACTTGGATGAGGTGTTCACAATGTCGGTGATCCAACTCTAGTCTAACTTTATTGTTTAAGTAACTTCCTATACCGGAACAAGGCTCACAGTCAAGATAGTGGTCCATACCTGAGGACACAATGATCCATCTAATTACACAAGTCAAGTTCACTAACTGCAGAGCATCTCGTATGAGACAGAGTCTACCCAAGTTAAAATTCCTGCATACTTGGAGAGGAGATGGACACCACCAAGTAAACCTCTTTGCCAACAGAAATGTCACAATGAATATTCAGCACAACAATAATGTGATAATTTATGATATGGAAAAAAATAATGAAAATTATGGTATGGAGAAAAGCAAAATAATAACAAACAGAGATGACAACATGACTCCTGTTAACTTTTCGGTGAATGGACAGAGACTAGAAGAAGATGATACCTTTAAATAATTAAGAACTTTTATGAGCAGAGATGGAAGCACTACTAAAGAAATAAAGACTAGATATGACATAGCCTCGACTACACCAGATTAAATACTATATGGAAGAACAGAATAATTACATCAGTGAAAATAAACCTATATAAATCTCTAATAATACCTATTCTTTTATACAGATGTGAGTGTTGGACAATTGCAGTCGAAATGGAGAAGAGAAAGTTACAGACGAATATTATGTATCCATTATACAGAACATAAAACTAACATATACGTGAGAAACAAAATAACTACACTTTCAGGCCAGCAAGAACATTTAATGGTCTGAGATGGAAGCATCGAAAACTTGTGTAGTTTGGCCACTTTACGAGGCACAATTCTCTTCCAAAAAATATCTTACAGGGAACAGTTGAGGGAGGAAGAAGAAGAAGAGGCGGAGGAAAGTATGAATTGATAATATTAAAACTGGACAGGATTAAGATTTCACACACAGAGAACTTATAACAGAGAGGCATTGCACAGCTAGGGAAGCTCATCTAAAATAAAAGCATGCCAAAATCGGATGTTCTAGGCCGAAAACACAAGTTATGCAGCTCTATTGTAAAATAGCAGCACAACATACTGATACTTCATAATCTTCAGCTCAAAATACACTAAACTCATGCTTATTATCTGAGAGCAAACATAGAGGAAAGATACTGTGTCAGGTGAATAGACACAGCTCTACAGATTCTTCTTCCATGTTCATTCTTCTCAAACTCCTTCTGGTTAGTAGGATGTAATCCAGAGAATGCATTGTGTCATGGTTTACAATTTGATTATAATAACTGCACCTATTAACCTGACACATCCGGCTTCAGCATGACTTTGTCGTCACTTTCAACAATGGGATATTTCTGTACATCAACTCTACCCCTTTATTTTCTTCTTTAGCGTTCATTCTCAAACTCCCTCTGGATTTCTTTTGTAGCAGGACAATGGTCCTACTATATTTCCAGCAGAATGTAGTCCAGAGAATGGAGATGCATTGTGTCGCAGTTTTATTTGCGCAACTGGCCCGACACATCCATCTTTCTTCTTTGGCAAACTCTACACCTAAACCACATTATTCAAATGTTAGGAGGTGTTTTGCAGGCCACAGTATTGCTATTCTTTGACCCCCTTTTGGGTATCAACAATGAATGGATGAAGCTTTACAGTTCAATGTTTAAGGAAAAGTATTAATGATGAAAGTGGTGCCTTCAGTAAAACTACTAGTAGCATAATGATGGAGGTGATGGCTAGTGACCAGTGCAAACAAATGATTGGAGACACAGTGTCACAGATGTTGGTTTACTGAAAAATTTAGTTAGTCTGTCTGTCTATACAGATAGTCGAAGACGAAGTCTGTGCTGAAGAGTTACTGGTACTATAATATTTGTGCGTGGACATGCAGGTATTAGGGAAAATGAACAAGCAGACAAACTTGCCAGCCTGGATACAGTGACAAGTGGCAGTATATTGATCCATGTTTAAATTTTTGAATGTGATAAAGAAATTAGGTCATTTGATGAAGCAGGGTGTGTTTCTTTTTCCATGTATATGGCCAGAATTTAGGATTTAGTAGTCACGCATGGAGATGATGGAAATGTATACAAAAGGGTACCACAGGATGAGTTATCAACAAACACAGGACTGGAACAATCAAGTAACAATTAATTAACTATCCAATGGTTTGTTCTTGTACTTTAGATTTTTATTTCAATGTGTGGATGTATATTATACAAGTGAAAGTAGTTAATTGATACGTATTGAGTGAGGCTGAGATTTCCAAGGATAGAGAGAAATCACAATTTCTTGTCCATGGCCTATGCACCCGAGGATGTGTAAACACTCTAGGGAAGTGATTGATTGAATTCACTGATTACAACATATTTAGATGCAATATGTTCTATAAAGTAAAGATAGAAACTTGTGATGTATCAATCAAGTTCAAGTGCCAGGCCAAGTGGTGTAGCCAATCATGTTTCTCAACAACTCTTTATCTCTTGTGTGGTTAATAAACTCATTTAGTGACACTCTCGTGCCACAGTGACAACCCCTCCAGCAACTAACTTCCCTCTTTGTCTTTCTCTGCCTCTTCTCTTTATCTTTACAGTGTTTACCAAATGTTTAAGTTTTGCAATTCTCATAACATACTTCATAAATCTTGCTGTAGCGATAAAATTTTATCCATAAATCTTGACTGTCTGCCTCTAATTTATGCTCTAATTTGTCTCTTTACTCTAGTATCTTTCTAAACCTCTACTTTAATTTTCTTAGCTGTCCATGGTATTTTCATAATTCTTCTCAAAAGCTATATCTTAGTAGCCACTAGTTCACTTTTAGCTGTTCTGTTTACAGCCCATGCTTTACATCCATAGAAATGAATTAAATATAACATAACACTCTAACACTTAAATCTGCACCACTGCACAGAATGTTTGTGACGTATAAAACTGTTCTATAGAGAATATAACACCCTAGCACTTAAATCTGCACCACTGCACAGAATGTTTGTGACGTGTACAGCTGTACTATAGAGAATATAACAAGTAAACATCTGTTACAGAAGTGTTAACATGAGATCTCAATCAAGCTGACACATAAAAATTCAATGACAAGCTGTATGGAACAATCTTCGCTTCCCGAAATCTGTATTAATACGGAAAATCCGTACTAGCTGACACTTATGTAATTGGATTATCTACAAAACTGATACAGTTTGAGTGAAGTTACTGACTCGGACGTTTGGTAAGTTCACATTTCATGTCCGCATTAAAATAATTTTTAATTTTAAATTATATTTAATTTTAAAAATTAATTTTTCAATAATAAAAGCAATTTTATTCAAAAAAAACTTGTGATAACCATATTCTCTGTCCATTTATGTTTCAAAATATATACATATATATATATATATATATATATATATATATATATATATATATATATATATATATATATATATATATATATATATATATATATATATATATTTTACATTGTAATTTAAATAACTTTAGAACTACTATTTCTTGTTCCTGTAAATGATGTGCAGAAAAACAATTAATTTCGTTCAAATGCTGAAAATACTTCGTAGTGAATGAGTCAAGGCTTTCTTCAACAAAAACAAATGATTGAAGTACTGGCACAAACATCACAGTTACAATGTTTCATGTATGTGTTCTTTTGTGCTGTGTCAGGGTTCTAGATTCCGAAAATCCTGCACCACAAATATCACATTTGTAAGGTTTCTCTCCTGTATGTGTTCTTCCATGCTTTGTCAGATTACCAATTTCAGAGAATCCTGCACCACAAACATCACATTTATAAGGTTTCTCTCCTGTATGTGTTCTTCTATGTCTATTAAGACTACTAGATTTAGAAAATCCTGCACCACAAACATCACATTTGTATGGCTTTTCTCCTGTGTGTTTTCTTTTGTGTATTGTCAAGTCACATGATCCAGAGAATCTTGCATTACAAACATCACACTTGTAAGGTTTTTCTCCAGTATGTTTTCTTCTGTGTAGTTTTAGACCACTAACTCTAGCAAATGCTGCACCACAAAAATCACACATGTAAGGCTTTTCTCCTGTATGTATTCTTTTATGTGCATTCATATTACTTAATGTAGTAAATATAGCATCACATATATCACAATTGTAAGATATTTCTCCTGTATGTTTTATTCTGTGTGCCCTTAGGCTGCTATCTGTAGTAAATTCTGCGTTACAAAAATCACATTTATGAGGTTCCTCTCCTATATGTGTTCTTCGATGCATTATTAGTCCACTTGATCTAGAGAAACTAACATTACAAACATCACACTTGTAAGGTTTTTCTCCAGAATGTGCTATTTTATGCCTGACAAGTATGCTATATGCAGAGAACTTGGCCTCACAAACGTCACACTTGTATGGTTTCTCTGCTGTATGTTTTCTTGCATGTACTTTCCATGCAGCTGGTGTAGTAAATACAGCACCACAAAGATCGCAATAGAATGGTTTTTCTCCTCTATGTGTCATGTTATGTGTCCTCAGGAGTGCAGCTGTACCACACACTGCATCACAGGCAACACACTTGTAAGGCACATCACCTGTGTGTATTCTACTGTGAAGTTTCAAACTACTAAAGTTAGTGAATTCTACACCACAAACACACTTGTAGGGTTTCTCTCCTGTATGTGTTCTTATGTGTCTTTTCAGACCACCAGACACAGAGAATCCTGCACCACAAAAATCACACTTGTACGGCCTCTCTCCTGTGTGTTTTCTCCTGTGTGCTTTCAGGTGACCAGACCTAGAGAACCCAACACCACAATCATCACACTTGTACGGTTTCTCTCCAGTGTGTACTCTTTTGTGTACATTCAGCTCACTAACTCTAAAAAATGCTGTACCACAAACATCACAAATGTTAGGTTTCATTCTGGTATGTATATTTCTGTGTACATTCATATTAGTTATCGTCATAAATGTGGCATCACAAATATCACACTTATAAGATTTTTCTCCTATATGTTTCAAAAGATGCACCTTCACACCACCAATTGTAGCAAACGCAGCATTACAAACATCACATTTGTAAGGCACTTCTCTTGTATGAATCCTTTTGTGTTCATTAAACCTACCAGAATAAGAGAAACCTGCACCACATACATCACACTTGTAAGGTTTCTCTCCAGTATGTTTTATTATATGTGCTGTCAGTCTACGAGCTTCGGTGAATGCTTCCTCACAAACATCACACTTGTAAGGCTTTTCTCCTGTATGGTCTCTGCTGTGTATTTTCAGTTTACCAGATTCAGAGAATCCTACTCCACAAACATTACATGTATACGGTTTTTCTCCTGTATGTTTTCTTCTGTGCCTTTTCAAATTGCTAAATCTAGAGAACATAACACTACAAATATCACACTTGTATAACCTTTCTCCTGTGTGTTTCCTACTGTGCATTGTCAGATTGCTAGGATTAGCGAATCTGACATCACAAACATCACACTTGTAAGGTTTCTCTCCAGTATGTTTTCTTCTGTGTATTTCAAGGTAACGTTTCCTAGCAAATGCTGCACCACAAACATCACACATGAAAGGCTTTTCTTCTGTATGAATTCTTTTGTGTACATTCAGACTACTCATAGAAGAAAATGAGATACCACAATGATCACACTGGTAAGATTTTGCTCCTATATGGTTGATTATGTGTACCTTTAGTCCGCTAGCTGTAGTAAAAACTGCATTACATGCATCACATTTATATGGTTTTTCTCCGGTATGTGTTCTTCTGTGTATTATTAATTCACTAGGTCTATAGAACCTAGCACCACAAAAATCACACCTGTAACGTTTCTCTCCTGTATGTGTCGTCATATGTACTTTTTGTGCACCAGTTGTACTAAATACTGCATCAAAAAAACCACAGCAGAATGGTTTATCTTCTACATGTCTTATTCTATGTGTCTTCAGACCATTAGCTGTAGTAAATTCTGTATCAGAGACAGCATATTTGTGAGTCACATCTTTTGTATATATTCTTCTGTTCACCTTTAACCTGTTAGAGTGAGAGAATCCTGTACAACAACCATCAACATCACACTTGCAAGGCATTTCTTCTGTGTGTACTCCTAGGTGTGTTTTTAGAGCAGCAGATCTAGTAAACATTATACCACAAAAATCACAGTTATAAAATGTACCTTCTGTATATATTGTATCATTGTCTGCCTCATCATACATGTTCTCAATATTTCTCAAATTTTCTTGTAGTGTTTCCTTTTTGTCTGTCTCACAATCCATGCTCTCAATATTTGTCAGATGTTCTGCTAGTCCCTCTTTATTGTCTGTCTCATCTTCTGTGTTCTCAATATTTCTCAAATGTTCTACTAGTCTTTCCTTATTGTCCATCTCAACTTCTGTGCTTTTCACAATATTATTCACTTGGTCTGCAAACATTACCATATTTTCTGTCACTTCTGGAAAATTTTCTAACAAAATATCAGATCTAACAAGTTGTGAGTGTTGAACCATGCATGAACTTTCTATTTTCTGAACATCAATCTGGCAGTTGTTGAGGTAGCTCCATGTGCTATCACTGATCTCTGACAAGTAGAGACACAATAGATGGAAACAGTTATCAAACAAGTAAAAACAATAAATGGAGACAATTATAAAACAAGTACCGGTAGAAACAATAAATGGAGACAGTTATAAAACAAGTACATACAATAAATGGAGTCCGTTATAAAACAAGTAGAAACAATAAATGGAGACAGTTATAAAACAAGTAGAAACAATAAATGGAAACAGTTATAAAACAAGTAGAAACAATAAATGGAGACAGTTATAACACAAGTAGAAACAATAAATGGAGACAGTTATAAAACAAGTAGAAACAATAAATGGAGACAGTTATAACACAAGTAGAAACAATAAATGGAGACAGTTATAAAACAAGTAGAAACAATAAATGGAAACAGTTATAAAACAAGTAGAAACAATAAATGGAGACAGTTATAACACAAGTAGAAACAATAAATGGAGACAGTTATAAAACAAGTAGAAACAATAAATGGAGACAGTTATAAAACAAGTAGAAACAATAAATGGAAACAGTTATAAAACAAGTAGAAGCAATAAATTGGGAAATGTATATCACATAACAAAATAACATACATGTACATTTGAAGTCTTTGATAAAAGGATATTTCTTCTTTACAATTCTATTGTCAGTCAATGTGTGACATCACCAGTAGTTTCAATGAACAAAATATCATCTGCAGATCATCCACAAATACAAGCTTACAAACAGCGCACAAGACGGCCATCTCCAGAGAACTCTTATACCGCTGACGACCCAAGGCAAATAAGGAACACAGCGTATAGATAGATCATCCACGAAACCAACATTCCATCTAACATGCACAGCTGAACAACTTACTAGTTCCTAGATAGTACCATGTACGGAGGTTCTTTTATCTGAGCCATGCTTCACTATTGCAAGAAAATCACAACAAAATTTCCTCTGGAGTAGATGATTGCCCAGCATTGTGTACAACAGCCACATTGAGTGAAATGTATATGAAAACCTCCCCATCAAATAGAATGTCAGAGAAACATACATCTAGAGCGCAAAGCATGAAAACATTATCTGTTATTCTGTTATAGGGAACAACACTACCAAACTCATACTGCCTTGGGAGGGGGTCTATCACTATCATAATGTTAAGATCCAAGTCGTCCATGCATTAATATATACAGTTCACATACTTGTTTCAATCGACATAATTATGAGCAATAGAGCTTGTGTATCCTTTTGCACAATTTTTGTAGGGGTGGAAGAGAGAAATTTTCCTGAGTTTTTTTACATACCCAGAAAGACTCCAACTTTCAGCAACGATTTGAGCAGATGCTTCCTGTTCTCATTTCCCTGTTTCATAAAAATCCGCTTCCATGACAACTTGTGTACATGTATGTCATTGTCACTTTGGACATCGTGGTATTTAATATCTGTGTTCTAGTGCCCCTGTGATAGTATCATTATTTTTAATGTTTGTTCACTGTCTGTTTTGTATATTCTTGATAAAGACCTTACAGTTGAAAATTTGTCTTGTAAACTGTTATTGGTATGTTTTCATGTTAACACCCCATAGTCGGATAGTGATGGTCTGTTAGTTGTCATCAAGTAAAACTACAAAACCTATGGTCTACATGAGTACCACTGTTCAGAATAGGACTTTCACAAGATGGAATTATCAATACATGGGAATATCATCTACCATGAATTTATTGATGCATTGTGTTGGTCCCAAGAGCAAATGGTGAGACCTTCAGACGTTCTGCATGCAGGAAGCACATATCACAGACCACACCATAAACATATCACACATTTTCTTCTCCGCAAGAGGTTGGCTATAATGGACCTCCAACAACCTCTTCCTCAGATGTTCTTGGTTCATCGCTTGACTTTAGAATATACATGATAAGGCACCATTCTCTTTCTCAGTGGCCAGCTGTATTTCATTCCCATGTCCTCAATATACCTCTTGTGTGGATCACACTTTGTTGTTTCACAACTTGAACTATTGATCCACGTGAATTCGTCCACCTCATGTACGTCATACTTTTTGTTCAGGAATAACAAACATATCACAACAAATAAACAACTCACCATCTTTTATATCTCCATACAGATGAGATTGTTTGGCTTCTGCCTGCTCTGTCACTGCTTCTCCACATAGACCAGGTTGTTTGACTTCCTCATAGAATCCATCAACATCACAGATTTCTATTTTTACATCTTTATTACTCATCATCTCATTAGATGTCTGAAAGAAATAACAACAGGGTTGAGATCTAGTTCTGAGACTTTCAAGCACTTAGTCCTTTCTTATGTGTTCATTCTCAAACTCCTGCAGATTATCAGGATGTTGGCCAGAGAATGTGTTGTTTCATGTTTACAGTGTTGCTGCATTATCTGCTCCTTTCGACATGACACAACCAACTTCAGCATGGTCAATGGATAACTTTGACCCTCTGTGGGATGGGACAGACAACTCTACCCCATAACCTTCATAAGTCACGTCTTACGACGTATACGTTGCTATTCTTTGTTCCCCTATAGGGCCTCCGGCAAGACACAGGCATCTTTTAATTTGAAAAGTAGAAGAGAGTCATCAGAGAAGACGACAGGGTGTGTTACCGGAGCCCGAAAGGGGAGCAAAGAATAGCAACACTGTTTACCTTCCATGCATGTTGTAAAAGGTGATTAAGAGGTTATGGGATGGAGTTGGCTGTCCCATCCCATATAGGGTCAGTGACCCAAAGCCATGCGGAAGTCAGATGTGTCAGGCCGAAAGGTGCAGATATCATAGCAATGCTGTAAACCATAGCACAACGCATTCTGTTCTCCGGACTACATCCTGCTAATCTGCAGGAGTTTGAGAACGAACGCAGAAGAAGAATCAGAGAAGAAAAATAAAAACTGTATCAATTATTTTACATCTAATCTGTATCTGTCATATCTATTTCTTGCTTCATTTTTATCTGACAGATGTCATCTGTGTGTTACCAGAGCCTGAAAGAATAGTGGCACTCCTTCCTGTTGTTCATGTTGAAAGTGACACGGGAGATTGGGTATGGGGTTGATGACCCCACCTCCACGATTTCTACTGTGAAAAAAGCCTGCTGAAGATCCATGTATCATTTTTACCTGCAGCATGGCTCGAGGTTGCAAGAAAGCCATAGCAAAGACCCCTCTGGAATAGAAGACTATCAGGCTCCTGACATTACACCCTATAGCCACACTGAGTAAAACAATTATCTGTGACTTATTAAACTATAACCACACTGAGTAAGACTCTACTGAAAGACTCCCCTGTCAAGCTTTGATGTGGTCACCAAAGGGCAAAAGAAAACGAGGAAGACCAAAAGAAACTTTACGTAGAACTATTACAAGAGAACGTTTCACCATCGGTATCAGAAACAATGAAGATCGAAAGCAAATTGCAATGAAACGAGAGACATGGAAATCTATGACATCTGCCCTATGTGCCATCTTTGGCCCTAGAGGAATAACTAACAAACTAACACTGAGTAAAACAATTATCTGGGTCTTATTAAAACTCTAGGAAACAAAACCATCAAAAATAATACCAGTGACAACCTAATCTAGAGTTTAAAGTAAAATTCCACTTCATAAAATAGGGAACAAGAGTGATAAACTTGTATCTAATAAAACTAACATGCCAGAAAATAGTTAACGAGGAGAGGGCCACAATAATTCAAGTAGGAAGTGATAACAAAAAGGAAGTCATAAAATATAAATATTACTAAAAATTGAATAAATAAGCAGAAGTTATCATCAGGTGTAGACTGACATAAGCAATCATGGATCTCCACACTCTCTATTTCCAGTATATTTTATCAAGATTGTTGTTGACTTTTGATATGTCACACTTTATACTATTTTCTCACGCTGTTATTTTCAATCTCACTTGACCTCTATCTTGCTTGTTGTTATTATTGCTCTCTAGACCCGCCTGTCTCATATTGTACTTACATAGAGCACAGTTTTGTAACGTTTCACTTGAATAGGATGGACTATTGCTAAGGGGTTATGAAGTGTAAACACAAAAACATATAAATGACAATACACAAAACATTTTCAACATTTTGAACTGTTAGGTCTTTCTCAAGAATATACAAAACAAACAATGACAAAACAATTAAAATAGTAAAAACAATGTTACCACCACAGAGGCACTGGATACACTATTAACATGTAAGCAATACAAAGTTCAAGGTGATATTGATGTATGTGGAAACATGTAGTCATGGAAGCAGGTTTTGTTGAAAATTGGACGGGATATGATAACAGATATAACAAATTATTACCCAATACAACATGGATAATAATACAATAAGGACCACACCAACACAAATTTAAACAATAGTTCAGAGTTAAGTCCAAAAAGCTTGAGGGTACCAAACTCAAAAATTAATTGATTATGAAGAGCGTACCTAGATCTGTCATCCATGGTGTAGGACCTGAGGGCAGTGACCTGGATATCGAAGGCACCATGATGACCATCACCACTGAAATGAATGGCGACAGGGGTAGGTTTTCTGTTATTTATGGCATGAGTTTGCCTGCAAAAGCGGTCACTCAATCATAATCCAGTTTCACCTATATACTTCTTTCACAACGTTTACATATGATAATGTAAATGACATACTGGATTCATATGTAAAGGCATCATAAATAGCGAAAGTGGCCTTCGGATATGAAACAGAGTGAATCTGAACTACATACAGACATGTATAGCAAAGACTGCTTTTGCAACGAATAGTGTCAAAGTGAGCAGAAACATAAGACCTGAGGTGACTGAGGACCAAGATTATCATTAAGGTTTTTGCCACGCCTATAGGCAACCAAAGGAAAGTCCTGGAAAGCAGCATAAGTTTCAGAATCAGACTTGAGAAGGGAATAATGCTTGAACAAGATTTGACGGACAGTAAAGTTATGGGGATGAAAAATAAGGACAAGTTTAACTATATCAGAGGAGGATGAAGTACCCTGAGTATTAGTCAAGGTTTAAAGTCAAGATAACTTACGGATACGAAGCCATGCCGATGAAAGAAAACTGTCAGGGAACGAACGTTTACAAAAGAAATCAATCATCTCAGAGGATTTATCAAGAAAATCATCATCATCACTACATAAGCGAAGAAGCTGGGAGAATGGCAGAGTTGTAACAGGCACGAGGATGAGAAGAAGTGTCGAGTAGAAATTATTAATCATGTGCATCTTTGCCATCACGGCATCAGATTTGCAGTAAACAACTCAGTGCTGAGGTAAATATTATAATAAGGTAAATAGGTTACTAGAAACTATCAATATAAAATAATAAAATAACAATAAAACAAAGAACAAATACAATTGTCAACGTGTCGGTCCAATTGGGACCTTTATCAAGACAATAAAAACAGTTAAAAACACAAAACCATAACGAATATAAACTAAACTATAAACAAAATGGTTTTCTCCCACCAGGAAATCAACAACCAGCAACAACAGAAAACAGGTTTAATTGAATTGATTATAAAAACACTGTGGCATACATGTTCGTGCAAATGACAAGTGCATATTAATTATATTTACCTGAAAATGCATTGTATTTCAAGTATATGATTATTAACCAAAACAGCCGAACCCATTGATTTTGATTGATTCACGGAAAACAATCCGCCATCTTTTTAAGATTGTCTATTGATACGGGAACAAGACCGAAGAACAATTGCTCAACTTAAACATATACATGGAGAGAAATATAAATAACCAAATGGTCAGAGGGTGTCCGACAAAGTGGATGGTGCCGCAGTAACCTAATGAACAAATAGTCAAGCAAAATGAATTAAACAGGTTACTAAAACACTTACCTTGCCTATTAATAAAAATATATTTAAAAAAGTATATATACATAAATATACGATAAAACTAAAAAGGACAATTCTCCACGTATCGGCTCAAATTGAACCTTTTTCAAGAGACAAACAACAGAAAACAACAAAGCTCAATATGGAGTTATATTGCTGTATGGTTGTGTATTATTAGGCAAGGTAAGTATTTTAGTAACCTGTTTAATTCATTTTGCTTGACTACATGGAGAGAAAATCATCATCAGGTGCCATGTCGGGTGGCGTAGGCGGTCATGGCTCTCCACAGCTCTCTGTCCACAGTATTATGTATCAAAGTCGTTGTTGTTTCCTTGCCGTGCCAGGCTGTCAAACTGTCTAATATTTTCTCACGTTGTCGCCCTCTGTCTCTGTTGCCTACAATTTTGCCTGTATAAAATGCTACATCTATTATACATTAATGTAAGCCTATGGTTCAGAAACATGGACACTAAATAAATTAAACTACAAAGCTGAAAGTTTACATAGCAGTGGTACTTCCAGTGCTATTATACGCTAGCGAAACAAGGACTGTGCATAGACGTCATGTGAAAAAACTCAATCACCTTCGCGCAACTTGTCTCAGAAAAGTTATGAACATCAGATGACAAGACAAGTTTCCAGATACCACTGTCATTGATAGAGCTGGTATCCCCAGCATTGACACTATCCTGATGCAGGCACAGATTCGTTGGCCATGTCATTTGGTGCGTATGCCAGCCCATCGTCTTCCAACGATACTTCTCTATGGTAAGCTGGAGAAGGGTACACGATCTCAAGGTGGCCAAAAGAAGCGCTACAAGGAATCGTTAAAGACCTCGCTGAAATCCTCTGAAATAGACCAAGATACATGGGAAGAACTTGCACAAAATAGATATACATGGCAATCTACAATAAAAAATAGCGCATCATGTTGTGAAAAGAGGAGAAATGCAGCAGCTCTACAGCAGCTCTACAGCAGGGAGAATCTAGAAAGACACGGATAGATCAAGATCCGTCTACTGCGGTCATTCCATGCCGGAACTGTCTATGGACATTTACAGGTCGAATATGACTCATTAACCATCTACGAACTCATAATCAAGGACATAACTCATAAGGACATAAATAATTGAATAAAAACTGGATGTAACAAACGGTCATCATCAATTGTCATAGACGAACACAAAAAAAACAACAACAGATATACAGAGCACAAGGCAAATATATTTGTCCAGCAGCAAATAAACAAACTTTGCAGTGCAAAGAACCACTTTTGCAGTGGTAAACTTGTTTGGTATGGATATGTAACTAGACATAGAAAATTCTGGATTGATAACATAAGGAATGGTCTGGGCATGATTTCTATACACTTCTCCAAAAACATTTTGTGCTGATGTATCAAGTGTGGCACCCCTACGACACTAACCGGGTTGTGTGTCTTATTGTTATTGAAACGGAAATAAATTAAATTGTTACACATTATTCTTCTTCTTCTTCTTTCGTTCACTTGAAACATGTCTATATCTGTAATTCTGTCTCCTTAATAAAACTCAGTCTTTTGTAGTTCATTCAGTGTCCCATAGAGCTTGATTCCAGTGTTGTTTCCTCTGGCCAATATGTCTGTCTCAGCGTTTTATGCTCAGAACACTCTTGAAGTATATGTTTGGCACTCTGTGTTCCATGTACACATGGCCGTGTTGCCAATCTTGAACTTTGTATACATGTGACTGCGGAGTCGGTTGTGTCCTGTTCAAAGACGTAGAATTATAACTTGTTCTGATCTGTTCATAATGTGATAGTCATCTTGTGTTGGTGTTTGTGGCTTTCTTATTGACTTGATCATCTGTTTTTTCTGATGGTAGGTGATTGGTATATCTTAGTGGTCTTCGGCAGCACCTTCCTTAGCCAGTTGGTCTGCTTTTTCATTTCCTGGTATTCCACAGTGAGAGGGTATCCACTGCATGGTTACCCTATACTGGTATGACAATTCGCTAAGTAGTCTTTTCAAGTCTGTTAGTTTTCCAGACTGGAGAGCTTGAAGCACTGACCTTGCATCTGTCAGGAATACCACAGGCTGTAGGCTAGAGTTGGAGTTCAGCAGTTTTTTAGCTGCCACACTAATTGCCTGGATTTCTGCATCATAATCATTGCAGAATTTCCATGTCGGTGTTCTGATTGTATCTCTAGGCTTGTGTGGATATTCTATATATATACCTGCACCTCCATTCCTCACAGCATTCTGTGCTGACCCATCTGTGTATACTCTGACCCATATATCTTGTGGATATTCCTCATCCAGGAAACTGAGG
The DNA here is from genome assembly GCA_034231615.1 of Meghimatium bilineatum. NCBI lineage: Eukaryota > Metazoa > Mollusca > Gastropoda > Stylommatophora > Philomycidae > Meghimatium > Meghimatium bilineatum. Next base: position 73,184,262 of record CM067319.1, on the reverse strand, counting down.
GTGACTGTCCTTCGCTGCACACTGTTCTGTTCGTCCTCGCTTAGTATTACTTTCACATGGGTCTGAATGTATATTGACATTCCATGCCTTTCACTCCACAAGGTTTGTTCTGGTACAGACCTTAAGGGGCTGTCAACTTCAGGTAGGCTTGTAAGCTGTCTACGGAGTCGTTTAGCTTGATGGATAAAACTGCTTCTTTTCAGTCGCCCCATTGCTAGATTTTGGAATCTTTCCTTCATTGGATGACTTGGCATACACTGAAACTTTTCTGCTTGAATTAGTACTTTTGTGTCTCTGCGTTCGCCAAGTGTTTGAATTCTTCCCATTTTCTTCATCTCTGTTATGGGTGTTGATTTCATTGTTCCCAACATTATTCTAAGTGCCTGGTTTTGCACTTTATCTAGATCTTGTAATGTGGTGTTTGATGCAGGACACCACGCAGCGGAACCATATTCCAGGTGTGGTCTTATGCCTTGCTGGTAAACTTCACTGAGTATATTTCCACTGGCTCTCCATGTGGTTCCACTTAGTTTTCTCAGGATAGCTAACTTTCTCCTGGCTTTTGTTGTTGCTTTGTTTATGTGCTGCTTCCATGTCAGCTTATCATCAAAAGTAACTCTGAGGTATGTGGGTTGTTTGTCTTCTTTCAAGAGCTCCTCATCTATCTTGATATGCCCAGCTTTTTGTTTTGGTGAGAGGGTAAAGAGTGTAGTGCTGCACTTATCTGTGTTAATGTTATGCACCATCTATTTGCCCATAAGGTTAGGGCATCGATAGCTCTTTGTATTTGTTTAGTGGCCACTGTGGCATGTTCTTCCGTGCACCAGATCTCCATGTCGTCAGCATACATTGCCACTTTGATCCCGTGTGGTAGTTCAGCAACTAGGTCATTGATGTAAACCAAGAAAAGTGTGGGTGACAGGACTCCTCCCTGGGGGACTCCATGACGCAGTAGAACTTTCTTGCTCTTGCGACCATCTAATTGTACCCTGGCTCTTCTATTATGCAGGTATGCTTTTACCCATTTGTACATTATTGAGCAAACCCTGCAATTTCGCAATTTCTTTAGGAGCCCTTCTTTCCAGACCTTATCAAATGCTTTCCTGAGGTCTATCCATGCTGCTAGTACCAGTTTCTTATCTTGGAAAGCATCCTCAATCTCTTGGAAGAGATAGGTTGCCTGATCTTCAGTAGAGTGTTACACATTATGAGAATAACACACTTAACAGCGACATATAAAACACACGACGTTTCAACTAGAAAGCCTTCATCAGGACAAAACAAAGACGGCAGAAAAACAACAAACTTACATGGAGAAATACATATGGGATATGGCGATAAAAAGAAGGAGATATGGCGAAAATATGAGGAAGAGAATGTTAGGTGAAGAAAAGATATGCCTATGAGTAGACCTATGTATTAGCGCGTACCATGTGATGGGAAATATATAGGTTAAATAGTTATGAGAAGATAGATAGCTCTTTCATTACTATATGTGTCTCTATGTAGATTTGCTTCTTCTCTGCTTTCGTTCGTCCTGGTGAAGACTTTTTATTCGAAGCGTCATCTGCTCATGTGTTTTTTTTTGTTAGTATGTCCTGTTCATAATTGATAACGCTTCAGCCTATTTCCGTTTATACTCACATCTATCTTGTGCCGCAGTAGCCTCTACATGTCTAGGGCGCTGTGCTCTTTCCTGGTACTGGTGATTTATCTCAGTATTAAAATGGAACACGTTTTTTAAATCTCAGTAAAGTTAAAGGTTCTATGCTCAAAAGGGCAGACCAAACCCCTAAATGACACCTTCAAAAATGATTATCCCTGTGCCATATAATTGCCGTGTTCTTCACTTCACGCTGGAAGACCGGACATACTAATAACAACCTCCATCGAGACCAAATCCTTGAAATATAGTTAGGGCTCAGTCCATTCAACAGAGGCTATAAACTACGCTTGGTCGGGCCATCTACACCGAGCAGGACCATATTCCTGCCCAAACAAGCACAGGTGCAGAAGTCAGAGATGCTAGCTCGAGAGGTGCACCAGCAACCATGGTATCACGCAACACGACTAGATAACATGTCTTCACAACTAACAACAACCACAAATCAGAAGATGTTATGTCTAAAATAAAACGTTAAATAGAATAAACACAAAGATACATTACACAAAGGCAGATATATAAATATATAAATGGAACAAAGATTGGATAATAAAGGAGAGTGGATAAGAGAAGAGCAAGAAGGAAAAAACCCAAAAGAACGAGTATGATAAACGGTTCCGGTAGTTATGCAGGACTGCTAATCTTCTTCTGAATTCATTCTCACGCTTCCCCTGGATCTCTCTTGTAGCAGGACAAAGGTTCTACCAGCAGGATGTAGTAATTCTTCTAATGCAGGACATATGCATTCCAGAACGTGGTCATCCTTATGGATTCTCTGAACACTCCGCGATTATGGGCGAGTTGAACTGCCGCAGCTAGAAACATGTATATCTGATATATCATTCATTGCACAATCGTCGTCTGGAGCGCCCTCTTCCCTGTTGCCGTCAATTCTGTCTTGCGCTATCAATCGTTCCATGCTGTTGTGTCTCTTTATATGAAAAAAAAAAGCTTTCTTGTTAGGATGTTTCTTGTTAGGATGTTTCTTGTTAGGATGTTTCTTGTTAGGATGTTTCTTGTTAGGAGCCTGACCTCTTCGACGTTTATTCATATTAACACTTCTTTATTTGTCTTTTTAGTTGTCCATGGTATGCGTAAAATTCTTTTGTAGTATCTCATTTCGAATGCAGCCATTCTCTTTGCTATTGTTGTATATAATATCGATGACTCGCAACCGTATATTCTCACCCAAACACGCTCTGATCAGAATATGTTCTGATCATACATCGTTTGGCTTTGCTGCTGGTACCTTGCCAACGATTTTTCATTAACGCAAGTTTCAGTGTCGCCATTGCAATTCCTATCTTGGTTTCAACGGCGCAGTCTCCTGTGCTATTTATGTCTGTGCCAACATACTAGAAATTTGTTACGTCCTTTAGTTCGAAATTGTCAATTATTATCTTTGGTTGTACGTTCACTGTATCTTTTGTCATATTTTTTTGTTTCCTTTATATTTAAGTACATGTTTTGAACTTCATTGTGTTGTTTTGTTGATAGTAACATATGCTTTAAACCATCTCCGTTTGTTGTTAGTAGAACTGTGTTGTCAGTATATCTGATTTCTGGTATCTGCTGAATGTCGATGGTAAGAGGCTGGAAGTCAGTATATGTCATGTCGCCTTTTATATTTCGCACTATGTGTTCAGCGTAGATGTTGAACATGTACAGTGATAGTGTGCATCATTGTCTAACTCCTTTCTGTACATTAAACCATTCTTATATTGTTTCGTCCACTTTTACTGCTGCCTCTTGTATATCATTGCGATTAAGAAAAGAAATTTGGAAAAGCAATATCAGTGTTGGGATGAAAGTCAAACTGTATAAGTCGCTTGTGCTTTCCATTGTGCTGTATGGTTGTGAGAGTTGGACACTCACTGCGGACATGGAGAGAAGATTACAGGCTTTCGAATACAAATGCTAAAGAAGAATTCTACGAATTTCCTATAGGGAACATAAGACCAATGTGTACGTAAGAAATAAAGTAGAGATGTGTGCAGGTGTTCAGGAGCCATTGCTTTCAATAGTGAAACGACGAAAACTAGCATGGTTCGGACATGTATGCAGATATGATTCCTTGTCAAAAACAATACTGCAGGGAACTGTCGAAGGGGGAAGACGCAGAGGAGGGCAAATAAAGGCATCGACAGACAACGTCAAGGAATGGACATGACAAAATATTTCCACACTCGTCCACATCGCTGAGGATAGAATTCGCTGGAGGACTCTGTATGCTGAAGCATCCAATGTGTTACCCCTACTATCCTGACGGGTTACGGGTTTATTGATTGATTGCGATTAAATATGTGAGATGTTTTAGAAATCCTATGTGAACCATAAGTTTCCCGAATTGGTGATGCCGTACACAATCGAACGCCATGGTGTAGTAAAAGAAACATGTGTGTATGTCTATATTGAATTCCGTGTATTTTTTAATGATGATTCTCATGTTGAAGATAGGTCTCGTGCCCCTGCCGGATCTAAAACCTGCCTGTGCCTCACGAACTTCTGTTTCTATCTTATTTTGCATTCTCTTCATCATGATATGTAATAGTATTTTGCTAGCTTGATTTATCAAAACACAGTTCTGTAGTTAGTGCAAAATTATAGGTTGCCATTTTTTATAATGGGATATAAACTAATCTTTTCCAGTCCTTTGGTCATATACCAATTTTCCATATCTTGCAACATAGGCTATGGTATATAAGGACATTTTCTTCTCCGCTTGCTTGGATCATTTCTGTTGTTATCTCATCGCGTCCGTGGGATTTGCTCTTTAAAAAAAATTGTGTATTGTGTTCAAGACCTCCTCCATTATTGGCTTTGGTTCTTGATCGTTGTTAAGTATGTTGATGTCTTCTGTGTTAATATGTGTAGTTTCCGTATAAATTCTTGACAGTACTCTTTCCATTTATGGAGAATATCCGTTTGCTCCGTTAAAGTATTACCTTTGTTATCTGTTATGACAAGTAATGATGGTTTGAAAACTTTGTTCAGTATACCAGTATAGTTCTTGCAGCAGAGAACAGGTCTTTGCTTTTACCTTGTTCACGTAGTTCTTCTATTTCTTTACAAGAGTGGGTATATATTGTTGTTTATCATGTCTAACTTGTTTTTAATAGCTCTTGTGAGTTTTCTATATAGGTCTATTGTCTTACTTCCTGTGTCTTTCCTTACTTATGATTTCTTCTGTCTTCCGCCAGCTTCTTTATGTCTGAAATGTAGACTTTTGTTGGGGGAGGGGTTATTCTTTTAGGAATATGTTTTTGTGCACTTGTGAGAAATATTTCCTGTTTATTTGCTAATTTGGATGCAATACAGATAATTGAAATACGTTTATTTGCACAAATGACCCGACACATCTGTCTTCGACGGACTGTTAATCAAGAATCAAGGCAATAAATGACTAGAAAATAAACCCCACTAAATCTTGTGCGGAAAGAACCATATTGGCAACCCGTAAACAACCGGAAGTTCGTGTAAGGTTTTGTTTGGACTTAGGTCTTACTGATGTCCGTGTTTGTGCCCGTTGTCCGGATCTTTGCATAAGTGTGTTTACAATCACAACTTACAATAAAGATTTGGAACATAGATGATATTATTTAGGTTTTATTAGAAGAAATTTTAGTGTTTAAAATGCCCAGAGCGTGCTGCGTGCCCAACTGTAAGTCAAATTATTATAAAGGAGGATATGTGGCTTCATTCGCGTTTCCAAAAGACCCCTGCCTGAGAGAAGAATGGCGAAAATTGATTCCTCGTGAAAATCTAAAGGTTACAGATACCACTGTTGTTTGTGAGAAACATTTTCATCCATCAGAGGTTGTGAAAAATGATTCAGTAATACGAGATGATGGTAGTGTATTGACAGTTCCCAGGACAAGAGCAAAGCTGCTTCCTGGTTCAGTGCCAACAATCTTTCCAGATGGTCGTGGTGTTGTACGCCATTCCTGTGATCTTGAGAGGCCTAAACAGTGTTGTGTTCCAGGATGTAATTCCAACAGTGATTCTACCAATGAATATGTAACTGTGTTTAAATTTCCATCTGATTCTCATATGAAGGAAAGATGGATGAAGTGTATTCCCCGAAACAACTGGTCCCCCACAAAATCAAGTGTTATTTGCCGCAAACATTTTCTTCCACGTGATATGTCTTTATCTACTAAATTCACTGATAAAAAAGGAGTTCAGCGTGAGCATACTAGAAAAAATCCTATACTGAAAGCAGGGGCTTGTCCATCTGTATTTCTTGAAGTGCCATCAGCCGTATCAACTTCAGTACCACAAACACACACAAATCCAGAGAAACTTGCCTCCAAATCGGTAAGTGCCAAAATATTATTATTAAATCTGACCTCACATGTCATTTTTGACACATTGTGCCTGTGCATTGTAGTTGCCACAAAAGTTTAGCAAAGAATACAAATACTGTTACCTGCTTTGTATGTTGTAAGAAGTAACCAAGAAGATTTTAGGGATGGAGTTCGCTGTCCCCATCTGCAGTGGGTTTAAGTGGTCCAAAAGTCATGCTGAAGTTGGATGTATGATTGAAAATCACAGATATTGCAATCAAGCTGTAAACCATGACACAATGCAGTCTGTTCTAATTCCTTGACTACTTCCTAATCTGCATGAGTATGAGAAAGAGTGTAATAGGATATTTAATACTACAACGTTGTGCAGTATTAGGTCACAGTGAAGTTAAAAGGCGTGCTAGAAAAAAACATAAATATGTGTTTTTTTTGTATGCGTGACTAGTTTTTAGTTTATAATCATGGTTAAAGTAGACACTGCATCCATAACTGTAAATTTAAACATAATGTTTGACCATTTGTTAAACGTTAATCTGGAAAATAGGTTGCTGGTAAATGTCTTTACTGGATAATTGTTGGTGGGGGAAGTGAGTGGCTTTAGAGTGTGTACGACATCTGACAGACATGCACACAGATTGTACATATATAACTTCCAGGTATACCGCAGACGATGGGCCACAGGCACAAATGATACAGCGTATTTCCATTCTCTGGACTACACCCTGCTGGAAATCTAGTAAGACCATTGTCCTGCTACAAGAGAGATTCAACGTGATGGATTAACATAGGTGTCAAATAGTATGAATTGTCTGTATTGATACAGAAAACTGTCATTTGGTGTTTAATGTCAGTAATTATTACTAATCCTGCAATTTTTTTAAATCTCACACGCACATATTGAACTTATTTATGGGCCTCAAAAGAGGTTGGGGGGTGGTATTTTGATGCTAAATACTGGTGTTTTTATTAAAATACGCTTATAAATTGTAAAAAATATGAATTTATGAAGAAGAAAAAGTTGACAGCTATGGACTAGAAAGATGTCGCAGACAGATGAGGGAATGCGCAGATTAAACCCCAGACTCTGGACATCTTTGGTGGAACAGCATGATAGAAGGAAGCAACCAAAGTCCAATTTGACTATCGCCAATGCCTAACATGGCTCATACAGAGAAAATTTGTTTCAGTAACCTAAAGACACACTAGGCAATAAAGTAATCTTTCTATATGAGAAATGATTCGCTGGCTGTATCCTACATCCTGCTGGAAATCTAGTAAGACCATTGTCCTACTACAAGAGAGATCCAGCTGGACTTTGAGAATGAATGCTGAAGAAGAAGAAATAAACTCTAAGCTGAAGAGCTGCTAGGCATAACCTGTGTCTTAAGGCACAAGATGACAGAGGCTAGTAAGTAAAACTTACACAAGATGGTTGCCCTGATAACATTCAGCATCAGCGTAGTCTGATGTGGGTGTCTGTGATGATAGAGATGCAACACAGCAATAAAAGGTCAAGGGTATGACAGTGGTTAGCTCTAAGTATGGTGATCAGCCGGTAGGTACAGTGGTTAGCTCTAAGTATGGTGATCAGCCGGTAGGTACAGTGGTTAGCTCTAAGTATGGTGATCAGCCGGTAGGTACAGTGGTTAGCTCTAAGTATGGTGATCAGCAGGTAGGTACAGTGGTTAGCTCTAAGTATGGTGATCAGCCGGTAGGTACAGTGGTTAGCTCTAAGTATGGTGATCAGCCGGTAGGTACAGTGGTTAGCTCTAAGTATGGTGATCAGCCGGTAGGTACAGTGGTTAGCTCTAAGTATGGTGATCTGCCGGTAGGTACAGTGGTTAGCTCTAAGTATGGTGATCAGCCGGTAGTTACAGTGGTTAGCTCTAAGTATGGTGATCAGCCGGTAGGTACAGGAACCAGTTCTTATGTACAGCTGGCAGACTATACCAGGGGTCGGCAACCTTTTGCTAACTGTGTGCCAACTTAATGTTTCAAATTATTAAGAGTGCCAACATCACATATAATTTTATACAAGTCAAGGTCAATATTCTTATTTTACCATATATTTTATTTTTATATTTTAATTAATTAATATATAGTGATATTCAATATGTAAAGTTGTAAACAATATTAAAAGAAATAGAGTTTCTTGAAAGATTTAAAAAAAACTTTTTTTTATTATTAATGGAAGCTTTGCCCTTGCATGGTCTTGGCCAGTTGCTCAATATCAACAACATACTTTGTCGCTTTGAGTTTGACACAATTTTCTGAATGTTCAGGCGTTAGGCAAGTGCTGAAATGAGCAAGGAAACTCCGCTAATCAATTTATAATCAACATTATCTGAGTCGTATTAGTTGTCAATTCTTTCAGATTTCTAAAGAGATGATCAGTAATAACGATGTAGAAAAAGAGGCACGTGAGGATGGCAATATTAATGAGGAAGTGACTGGATTGGTGAAAGTTAAACAACCTGGATGTTCTGAAGGTGATAATGGGAGAAACATAACAGATGGTGAGTTGTTTATGTGTTGTCTGTGACACATTTATGATGTAGTCTATAATATGTTTGTGTTACCTTCTGTGTTACATCATGTGTCATATTCTTCTTTTTTCATTAACTTAAAACGTCTCTATCTGTAATTCTGTCCCCTGAATAAACTCGCCCGCAGAAGACGGATGTGTTGGGCCATTGGTGCAAATAAAACGGCAACACAATGCATTTCCATTCTCTGAACTACATCCTGCTGCAAATCTAATAGGACCATGGTCCTGCTACAAGAGAGATCCAACAGGAGTTTGAGAATGAATGCTGAAGAAGAAGAATAAACTCACTGTCTTTTGTAGTTCATACAGTGTCCCATAGAGCTTTGATTCCTGTGTTGTTTCCTTTGGCCAATATGTCTGCCTCAGCGTTTCATACTCAGAACACTCTTGCGTATATGTTGGGCACTCTGTGCTGCCTGTCCACATATACATATGGCCGTATTGCCAATCTTGAACTTTGTGTACATATGACTGCGGAGTCGGTTGTGTCCTGTTCTGAGGTGTACAATTACAAGTTGTTCTGATCTTTTTATAAAGTGATAGTCATCTTGTGTTGGTGTTTGTAGCTTTCTATGTTAAAGTAAAAGTAATTGATATGAGTTTATATGATAGTATATATGAATTGATATGAAAGTATACGAGTTATGAATCAGCATTATAGCACATGATGTTCTCGACTTAGCACTTTGTTTTTCCATAATTGTTTAGCTAGTGGTAGACCACTGGATTGGTGCCACCTTCAGTACGTCTACAGTAGCAGTTGTAGCAATCCTTGACTTTCCCATGTCAATGTAGATAACAAGTTATTGTTTTGCACACCATGAGTGATAAGAACTCGAACTCTCATTTATACACTGTGTTACTGCTTCTCTCCTGGGTCATATGATCTATGAGGAATGTGACCATCTTCAACAGTTGTCAAAATTCCCCCGTGTGTTGTTGGGGACTGAAAAAGCAGTAAAGAGTAGTGGAGATGTTACTTGTCTGGCATGGAGTTGACTGTGCCATCCCATAGAAGGTCAAAGTGTCCCATAGGCCATGATGGTGTGTCAGGCTGAAAATCACAAATATCACAGCTAAGCTGTAAATCACAACATAATACATTCTGCTCTTTAGACAAGTGATTCTCAACCGCTTGGCCATCAATGTGTCATGTTAAAGTCTACTGGGCATGAAAGCTTCTCAACCGCTTGGCCATCAATGTGTCATGTTAAAGTCTACTGGGCACAAGAGCTTCTCAACCGCTTGGCCATCAATGTGTCATGGTAACATCTACTGGGCACGAGAGCTTCTTGAATTGTGAAGCTACTTATGAGCATATAGAATATTGTGGTTTAATATACATCTTTTTACCATGTCACTTCCTCACAAAGGTTGAGAATCTCTCCTTTAAACTACATTTTGCTAATCTGTAGAAGTTTGAGATTGAACATAGAAGTTTTTAAACAAGATTTGAACCCTGCTAGTCTGGTTGTCAACACCATTAGTCAATACTTACTTAAATATATATATACATTTATATATATACATGCTTTTTCTAGAAATAAAGAGGGGATACTATTCATAAAGAAATGGAGAATATATTAATTTCTGTACCCCATTCCCCGAAGTGACAGTACAACTTTGCTAATAGGCAATTGTCATAAAAGTCTATTTCCTTTCATATGAAATTTTTTGCGAAATCAATAGTTTACTGTGGTGCAAAGGGACTCGCATTGCTCTTGTGCAAACCCAGGGTTAGCAATAACCAAAATCCTAAAAGTACCTCCCCGTGGTGCACTCTGGAAACAGGAATGCAGCTGTTCTTGCTGTATTCCTGGCCAACATTTTTAGGCTCATGTCCATGAGTGTGGAGGCTGCAGAAAGAATGAGATATGACTGCACAGACAAGCACTATCTCAGACACCTCTGTGCCAACAACACATACAGCGTCAATGTTGACACACAGCGATGCAAGACAGTCTGGTCCGAGCATTGGAGAGGCAGGCACTGCAATTGACACGAAAGGCAGATGCATGGTGGGAGATGAAAAGATAGCATACTGAGCACAATTAGAGGGCAGTGCAACAGGCAAATAGAAAGGGAAAACGCTCCAAGGAAATCAAAACCACAAGTACTGTTAGCTCGAGATAGGCTTCTAGTTACCGGTGCTCCTTACGGGCAGAGACCCAACCGTGGACGCTTGGCCAAGAAGGCAGCTCAGGCCCAACAAATTGCCTATAACAGTCACAAAACATCCAATTACATGAAGCAAGTTCACAGGCTGCGGAACACCTCGTGCGAGAAAGACGCGAACTATAATTGTCTTGGCAAAGAGTCAATGCACACCTGAGCTACAGAGTGAGCCAACCGAAGTGCAAATAACAGTTATACTGTGGAAGTAGCAGTGCAACGTACTTCACACTCCCTGGCGGAAACTGAGCTATTCTGGACACACAATACACAGTTTAAAATTCTAGCTTTATAAAAGTTCTGTAATGTGTGTATCATGTGAAGTATTCTTTCCGGAATGTGGTAATCTCAATGTTTACTAGTGAATTCAACTCCCACTTGATTAGAATTTAAGAATACAACATAAACACAGATATAAACAATGATATGCGATTCGCTCGCAGACAGAAATATACACGACATCAGCAATAAGCAGAGAAAAGGAATACCTGTTATTTAGCCTGTTAAAACACAGTAAATGATCGAAATGCAAAAAATATTTTCTAGGCCTGTGGGTTTGTTTACAGTTGTTTGACCATGAATCAGCATTATAGTACATGGTGTTCTCGACTTAGCACCTTGTGTTTCCATAATTGTCTAGTGGTAGATCACAGAATTGGTGCCACCTTCAGCACATATACAGTAGCAGTTATAGCAATCCTTGACTTTCCCATGTCATAAATTTAGATAACATTTTCTAGTGAATTGGTGAATGACAAATTATTGTTTTGCACACCATGAGTGATAAGAACCTGAACCCTTGTCATTTATACACTCTTGCTTCTCCCATTGACCATATGATCTATGAGGGATGTGACTCTTCAACAGTTATCACAAATTCACCCGTGTGTTGCAAAATATTTTCTAGGCCTATGGGTTTGTTTCCAAGTGTGCAGACTGCAGATGTTTTAGGCCTCTAGTACACCAAGCAGAGGTAAATGGTTAATCAATCATATAATTGGCCAGCTTTGCCGGAGCACAAGAGAATGTTTAAGATTTTCTGCGAGCACCATTGATTGGCAAATTAGTGAAACTATAAAGGAGACAAATATTGTCCATCTGCATGCTGTTTTGAGGAGCCTAGACATAACATCAAGAGTACAGAGCTGCGGAAATACACACACTTTTATATATATATATATATATATATATATATATATATATATATATATATATATATATATATATATATATATATATATATATATATATATATATATATATATATATATATATATATATATATATATATATATATATATATACATACACACACACACCACATATACTTGATCTAAAGTCAACTTTTTTTGGTGAAAGATTTCAATGGGGGGGGGGGGGTCGGTTCGTGAACGGGTGAGATTAATATCCTATAGTCAACAATTTGTATACTGCTAATTTTGACTGCATACATGAGCTGACTGTGTTATTCTGACATCACATAGGAAGCGCTAACTTACCAGTATATTCCTGCTTCTGCGCAGATACAATGCGCACTCATTCACCAAATGTTTGCAGCCATTGTTTATGGAAGAAGCAACGTAAGAAATAGCATTATACTGTATCTTGAAAATGAATAGTGAAATAGTTCAGCATAAAAGAAAGAGATCTGTTTATGGTTCATTATTTCAACTGAAAGTTGTCAGTTATGTTGAAGGAAGCAATAATTGTGCAGCGACTCGTCATTTTTGTGTTGTAAAACAAGTATGAGAGTGACGAAATATCACATGTCATCAAAATGGTTACATTGTGACAAGATCTGGAATTTGTTTGCGTGCTTTGCAAATGACGAAAGAAGCAAAATATAGGTTGGTCGTACCTATTACATGTACTTTTGCTGCATCAACTGGTTTATGTACAGATTTATGAATCGTCACAATCTATGCTTATGTCAGGACGCTAAAATAGCGCAAAATCTGCATAAAGACCTTTAAGACTAAATTGAATAATTTCATAGATTTATAATTCAACTTAGAAAAAAGTCCTTATTTGAACTCTCAGGTCAGGAATATGGATAAAACTCTGATGACATTCAATCCACCAAGCTATAGAACAGTGACTGGAGTTGGAGAGAAAACTGTTCTCATTAAAACAACGGGGCACGAAAAGACTCATTTCGCTGTAGTATTAGCTTGCTTTGTAGATGGATCAAAATTGCCTCCTATTATTATCTTCATACGGAAAATGCTGCCAAAGAGTTTGACTTTTCCCTCTGGTGTCATAGTCCGTGCACCTCACAAGGGATGGATGGACGAGAATGGAATCATTGAATGTATGGAGAAGGTATGGAATAGAAGACCAGGAGTGCTTCTGAAGAAACCATCCATGCTAGTCTAAGATATGTTCAGGGCGCATAAGACAGATGAAGCAAAGGCAGTTGTCAAGAAGCTGAAGACAACACTTGCTGTTATACCGGGAGAGTTAACTTCCGTTCTGTAACCCCTTGATGTTTGGCTAAATAAACTATTCAAAGACAAAAGTCGCAAGATGTGGTCGGAATGGATGTGTTCTAGACAGGCTAAACTGACAAAAGGGGGCAATCTCCAAAAGCCTGAAATTGATCTTGTCTCTAAATGGGTCACGAATGCGTGGGATTCAAATTCGTCGGATATGATTGAGAAATCATTTAAGAAATTCTGCATCAGTAATAAAGTATATGGATCGGAAGATGATGTTTTATTTGATGAATCAGATGAACAAAATAGTGAGGCTGAAGATTATTTAGCAACAACATGTATGAGGACAATGTTAAAACAGAAGAGGAGTTTCACACATTGTTTGTAGACTCAGATGTTTGTAGACTCAGATGTTTGTAGACTCAGATGTTTGTAGACTCGGATGAATCAGACTTTGAAAGATTTCAGATACCGGTAAGTAGGCCTACAGTAATTTTGTATACCATTAGCAGGTATACAATAGTCAAGGTTCCTAGCGCACGTGCTAAGAAAAACACAGCTTGAACACTTAATAACCACTGGAAAGATCAAGGGCAGAAGAGACGGGATGGCAAAGAGAGAAGTTGCTAGATGGACTAGTAGTATGGCACGGGAGAAGTTCCACCAACCAAACTTATTGACAACACAAGAGACAGAGAGTCATGGGAAACATGATCGCCTATGCAATTCGGCATGACACTTGATTGATCGATTTATTGGTTAGCAGGCACAGTAATTGAAAGGCAACAATGATAGGAATAATGTATTTTCACCTTTTCTGGTTTTTCACTTCCAAAATGTGTGTGGTGGGGGGGGGGTCGGCTTATGATCGGGTGAGCACTGTTTTGTTTTTCTCCTTCCAAAATCGGGCCATTTTTGATGCAATTGAGTTGGCTTTAGATCGAGTATATATGGTGTATATATATATATATATATATATATATTTTTTTTTTGAATTACAACCATGCACTGTTTTGACTTGTTTTATAACTGTCTCTATTTATTGTTTCTGTTTGTTTTATAACTGTCTCTATTTATTGTTTCTACTTGTCAGAGATCAATTCTATCACAAGTGGCTACTTAAACAACTCCCAGATTGATGATGAGAAAATGAAGAGCCCAGACAGTGTTCAACACACAAAACTTGTGAGACCTAATATTTTGTTAGAGAATCTTCCAGAAGAGATTGATATTAAAGAAAGAGTAACAGACAAAGTGAGCAGTAATGTCAAGAACACAAGTCAGATAAACAATAGAGAGAGTAAAACAGAAAATATTAGAAATATTAAGAACACAGATAATAATGAGAAAGTAGAACATAAGAGTGCAGATGATGAGGCAGGCAAAAAAGTAAGACTTGCAAAACAAATAAAATTAATTGAGAACACAAGAAGAGAGGAATCTGACGAAGAGACAACGAATGAACACAAAAGAAATCGAAGAAAGAAACCCATCAAGACATGGCAATTGCGATTAAAATCTAGAAAGCAGAAACTACATGACAAGAGAGATTCGTTGAAAGTCTCAGAATGTCAAAAATTGTGTGTAAATGATGATGGAGTTAGAGGAGATGAAAAACTGATGGGTGACGGAGAATTACCTACAGGAGAGAAATCACATAAGTGTGATGTATGTGGTGCAGAATTCTCTCATTCTAGTTGTTTGAAGGTACATGGCAGGGTACATACAAAAGAAGCTAAAGAGGTGACTTATAAATGTGTTGTGTGTAGTGAAGTGTTTACAACAGATGCTGAGTTGAAGGTACATAAAATAACACATAGACCTTTCATTTTTGGTATGTGCGATACTTTGTCTACTGTAGTTAGCCCCTGGAAAGCACCTACAAAAACAGAAATAGGAGATAAACCTTACAAGTGTGATGTTTGCGGTGGTAGGTTCTCAAGATCTAGTGGTTTGATAATACACAAAAGAACACACACAAGAATACATACAAAAGAAAAGCCATTCCTGTGTGATGTTTGTGGTGTGTCTTTTAATACATTTGAGAAATTGATGGTACACAGAAGAATACATACAGGAGAACAACCTTACAAGTGTGATATTTGTAGTGTAGGATTCTCTCAATCTATTGATTTAAAGGTGCACAGAAGAACGCACACTGGAGAAAAGCCTTACACATGTGATGTTTGTGGTGCAGGATTTTCTCACTCATTTAACTTGCAAGTACACAGAATAAAACATTCAGACATCAAACCTTACATGTGTGATGTGTGCGGTGCAGTGTATACTAGAGCTGAAGACTTGAAGGTACACATAAGAAAACATACTGGAGAGAAACCTTATAAGTGTGATATTTGTGGTGTACGATTCACAACAGCTGGCTTTCTCACAATACATATTAGAACACACACAGGAGAGAAGCCTTACATGTGTGATGTCTGTGGGACAGGATTCTCTCGTTCTACTAGTCTGACAATACACAAAAGAATGCATACTGGGGAGAAGCCTTACAAGTGTGATGTTTGTGGGGTAGGATTTTCTATTTCTGGTAATCTGGCAAGACACAAAAAAACACATACAGGAGTGAAACCGTATAAGTGTGATGTTTGTGGTGGAGGATTCGCTCGTTCTTCTGCTCTGACTGTTCACAGAAGAGTGCATACAGGAGAGAAGCTTTACAAATGTGATATTTGTGGCTTAGGATTCTCTTTAGCTATTAGTTTGAAAAAACACAAAATTGCACATACAGGAGAGATGGCTTATAAATGTGATGTTTGCGGTGTAGGATTCTCTCAATCTGGTAGCCTGAGGATGCACAAAAGAATACATCCATCAGAGAAGTTTCATAAATGTGATTATTGTGGTGTAATTTTCTCTAAATCTGGTACCTTGAAATTGCACATAAGAATTCATACTGGAGAGAGACCTTACATTTGCGATGTTTGTGGTGTTAGGTTCACTAGAGCTGGTCACCTCAAAGCACATGGTAGAATACATACTGGAGAGAAGCCTTACAAGTGTGATATTTGTGGTGTTGGATTTGCTCAGTCTGGTGATCGAACAAGGCACAGAAGGACACATACAAGAGAGAAACCTTAGAAGAGTGGTGTTTGTTTTGTAGGCTGCATTACCTGGGTGTAACTTTTGACCACAATCTCTCTTTGAAACATCATTTTTAGTAAACCATACAGTGATGTGAGCAAGGGTTTGTAGCACTTAAAGTATTACTAGCTGCACATATTGTGCAATGGCACGGGGCCTTTTGTTGTCGTCAAAAATTATGTCTAAATTGGCCATGAATTAGGAATCCTCACTCTTTAGGACTGACATTGTGAGTGAGCACCTGAAACAAACATGTGCAGAATTAGAAAATGTGTAAAGTTGCTTGATTGCACTAGGAATCAATGGTTGGGTTGCTGATACAGCGGTCCATGGGCTCATGCCCTTTGACCCAAACTAGGAATCAATCAATCAAGTGCAATGCTGAGTGGCGTAGGTGATCATGTTTCTCCACAACTCTCTGTCTCTTGTGTTGTTAATAAGTTCAGTTGGTGACTTCTTTTTGTGCCACAGTGATAACCCATCCAAATATTTCTCTTTGTGTCTTCCTCTGCCCCGTCTCTCCTTGATCTTTCCTGTGGTTACCAAATGTTCAAGTTTTACTTTTCTCATCACATGCTCTAAAAATCTTGATTGATTATTTCTAATTTCCGCTATAATGTCATTTTACTCCAGCATCTCTGAGAACCTCTAGATTAGTTTTCTTGACTGTCCATGGAATTATCATAATTCTTCTTAAAAAGTCACATCTCAGTTGCCTCCAGCTGATCTTGGGTTCTTTTGTTTACTGTCCATGCTTCATGTTCATAAAGAAAGACTGACTCAATATAACATCCTAGCACTTGAACGTACTAGGGATAATCTATAGTAAAAATAAGATGTATGCTGGTACTTATATAACTACATTCCCATCAATCTCTGGCTCAAATGAAGCATACATGCATGTCGTCTTAGACCAGAGACATACACTGCACAGTAATGATCTAGAGGGCACAAGAATTAATCGGGATATGTCATGGATGGCACAAGCTGAAAAGATATTAGTTGAGGTACCACAATAGTTCTCTGAGATGCTGGAGTAAAATGACAAATTATAGCGAACATTAGAAACAGACATTCAAGATTTTTAGGACATGTGATGAAAAAAAGGAAAACTTTAACATTTAGTATAAAAAAAACCACTGGAAAGATAGAGTGGAGAAGAGACAGAGAAAGGCAAAGAGAGAAATTTCTGGATGGGTTGTCACTGTGGCATAGAAAGATGACATGAACTGAACTTACACAAGAGACAAAGAGTTGTGGAGAAGCATGATCGTCTACGCCACTCAGCATGGCACTTGATTGATTGATGGATACATTGGGTCAAAGGGCATGAGCCCATGGACCGCTGGATCATTGATGGATACATTATAAAACTGATGATTATTATGTCATTGTTTTAATAAATGTATCTGTGCATCAAGATGAGAAGTTTGGCTGGGATTTAACCTTTACGACTCTGCGGGCGAGGTCACGCAGGACACGCCCCCTTGTGCCTGCGGGCGAGGTCACTCACCATACGATATCGCCTGATTCCCGAGTACGGAACTTCACGAAGTAATGAACAGATGCCGTATAAAGCACGCCAAACGAAGCTAGGATTACGTCACAGTTTAAAGGTCAAATTCCTTTACTCATTACGATTGTAAGAGAGAGAAAGCCGGTTGAATTTGTCAACGCATTTCTAGAGCGACTTTAGCCATTTTCGGCCGTATTTTACTATCTAATTGAGTACCGCGTGGCATGGGTAAGTGATCGTGACTACATGTTCTAATTGTTGTTCTTTATGTTTAATTGATATTTTAATTGTTATTTGATAAGAATGTTTGTGTATTCATTCAAAAACACAAAAATAATATGTATCAGGGGTGCCACATGTGTGCATGGACAATAATTACGTTGCGTGTCGGCATAGACCTAGTGTTGACCGGACGGACATTATATGCGATTTCTTCACGTTTTATTAGTTTTTTTAGTTCACATTATATTAGTTTTGATATAAAACAATACATATACAATAAGTATAGGTATTTATGAGGATTTTACCAATGTTGCCACACATTGCTCATGTATTAGGGGCGTCAAGAAGATATATTTGCGATTTTGAAAATGACGTTTTCCGTTTTCCCCCCGAATTTTCAACTTCACAACTTGCTCACAACTGTCATATCACACATAAAACAACAACACAAACACGATTATATTCACTATTCATTCCTTTATTTACATGTGCAAAAATTATTTAAATATCTTCTAAAACAAAAAAGTTATTGCGTTTTCAAAACACTCACCATCAACAACGAAAATTTTCCAAAAAGAATCCAGGCCCTGGGGAGAAATTTCTCAATTTAATTCAGGGCCCTAAAGGTTAAATTGATAGAGTAATCCAAACGTTTTGGAGCATGCAGAACAACTACATCCAGTATGAGGATAGAAGTCAAGGTGGTTACTAGAGCTCTCAAATGACTCTGAGACTCTATTTACTAAGACATTTATTATTATGTCAGACTCCCAGTCCATGTTTGGAAGATCCGAAATAGTATGTGTCATAAGTGGCCAACCGGGGTGCAAATAATCACAGTTTTAATGTGGAACTTGCAGCACAACGTACTTCACGCTCCCTGGCGGAAATCACACGAAATATTCATTGTGGTTATTTGAGAGCGAACGCTGAAGAAGAAGAAGAAGAAGAAGTATGTGTCATTATGAGTGGATGGCGCTTATAGTTATGTTTAAGCTGCAAGGTATCTCAGGTCCGAAGTAGGTCTTTAGGCAGCTGTTTTACATGGTAATTAAAGAACAAGTAGTGCAGGTAAGTTTGCATCCGCCATAACAATGAATGAGTTGATATGTGTTATGATTCCAGCACTAGCTATAAAACTTCAGCCATACTCCTGACCAAAACACACAGCTGTATTAGTTCAATTTCAGCTACAGACAGTTGTGCATTCTGTCTATTCAGAAGGCACTGGCAGCCTACCTGTAACTAAATACTGCCTAGAAAATAACTACAGTAAAAAATGGCTTGGTTGGTCTATATATCCTGAAAAATTGCCGACATTTTAAAAGCACATGGTATAAAAGCCGTGTGTGTGATGTTTTTGTTGTGTAATTTTTTTAATGAAGGTTCTCACAATAACAAAATTAAACATATAACAATATGTTGTTTGTGATCATCGCCTTTTTTTCCCTCTCTGTAAGGGTTTTCCGGTGCTATCAGAAAACAGGGGGCCATTCAAAATGTATTGAACCTTGTAGTCCAAAAAATTAAGTTTCTTACTTGTTGGTCTAAGATAGGTCTGAATGTACTGGTAGTGAGGTTTTTCTCTTGTGGAAGCCCCACAGCATTGCATTTGTACATTTAAGTTTCCCGTTGTGGTGCAACATTGTGAGAACCCAGCATATCACATGAGTCAGATGAGCTCCAACCCTGACCATATTCCTAATTGTCAATGTGTACATGGTGTCGAAACTATGAACAGGTGGCATATAGGGTGTGGTGAAAAGCAACTCAGTGCAGGAAGGGATAATTCCCTTAAAAGAGGATGTTGGGGAATGTATAGCTGACTGCTCCACCCATACCAGTGACCATGGTCCAGAGCAGGGTTCCTTTGGATACTTTGCAGGAAGGGATGTTTGGCATGGGAGCTGAAGCCCATGACTCTACCTCTGCATGTTACAGAAAGGAAGAAAAGCCTTTAAAACCTCCTCTGAGTAGATGTCTTCACAAAGCATTGTATACTGCTGTGAGTTAATCTTGTGAATATGAAATAAAGCTCTGGAGAAACCATGTCATTGCACTTAGGAAGTAGGATCTAATTGCTCGTAATTCCTAGGGATTTAGCAACACCTGTAGGTCTGAAAATAATCACTATTATATCACTATCCTTGAGACTGCACATGCATCTCAGCATTGTTTCCATTGCTGTAAGACCTCATTGGGAATGGAGTACTGTAGGATTGTGATATTCTGCATAAGTTGAAAATACTTTTTACAGCTAAAAGTTACAAGGAGCCATGTCATTAGAATTAGTTATCAGCTTTCAGCATCAATAGCTTCAATGAACTAATTTCCTTCTTCATTGTTCCTCAGTCAATTATCAGGTTACAACGCCAATAGTTTCAATGAATTATGTAATTTCCTTCTTCATTGTTCCTCAGTCAGTTATCAGGTTACAGTGCTAATAGCTTTAATGAACTATGTAATTCGCTTCAGGTCATTCATGTAACTCCTAAGATTCTGAAGTAGTGCCGTTTCAGTTGGCCATATTTTCTACCTCTTTTCTTGATAGAGTTACATGCATGAATAATTTGTTTTACTGTATCTGGGCTCAGTCCACATTTGCACACTCTGAACATGTGCCTCCTTAGTCTATTGTGGCCAATTTGTAGTCTGAAGATGATGGTTTGTTCCTTGCATGACATTTGGTAGTAGGCGTCATTTAGATCTGCAGTTGTGTGCATCTGCTTCCAATTTTTAATTCTGCATTTATCAGAGTATGTGAAATGTTACTTTATATTTGTTCAAGTGATCCTCCTTTCCTTGTCAGGAAAGCAACCTTTTTCATTAACAAGTGTGCCACAGGGATCTGATGAAGTAATGTTTCTTTTGGGGTAGTTTTTACTGTGATGACTACAACTTAATGTCTGGGTCATATATGACAAACCACGACCCATCACTAATACAGTGGAATCCCTCTATAGTGCATTATTTTATAACAAATTTCCCTACATAACAACAATTTTAAATCTCATTTATATTTTTTCTATATTGTTTATACTGTATATAGGAATTTCTGTTATTACATATATATTTTGTCAGTCCGGACCAAGTTTCAATCCACAGTAATATTGGTCAGGAAGTTAGGGTGGCCATCCAGTATTTTTTTACTGGATTTCCAAGTGGAGTTAATTTTGCTCCATTGTTAGCAGATTTTTTTACAAATTTCGTACTCTCGCTGCATGAAGTTATAAAATCAGCTTGCAACACCAATGGATATAACAATAGATAATGCCAAAATTAAAAAAGCCAAAGAATTTAAATATCTGGGCAACATTTTCCGAAAATGGAAGACTAGACAGAGGCATAGAAACAATGTGTTATAAAGCAAACACAGTGACTTACCAACTTTCACCATTACTTATTCACTCAAAGATCAAGATGGAAATCAAAAGACAGACAATATCTACAATTTTTATACCAACACTCTGCTACCAATGACAAGCATGGTCTTTAACAGTCTCACAGCAGAAGAAAATTGTTACATGTGAAATGAATTATCTGAGAACAGCTACAATAGCTATTAAACTAGATAAAGATAAAATAAGAAATTAGGAAAAGAGTTTGTATAATATTGTGTATTGAACATATTGAAAGACAGCAAATAAAATAATACAGTTGCCTTATAAGAATAAACCCAAATCAAATACCAATAAGAGCATATAACAAAAGAATATCAGGATATAAAGCCAAAAATAGACCAAGAAAATGGTGGATAGAAAACGTCAAGATAACCTGGAACAAACATTGATTTAATGCAACCACAGTGACACATCTAGCCTTGGAACGATAGCTGAAGCTCCCACCCTTAAGCTTAACAGCAAGTGTGGATACTATCAGCCATCATTCACCTGGGGATAGACAATAGCTGCATAACCAAATTGTCAATGAAAATGGAATATACTGAACCAATGCTTACCCCAAGTTCACATATAGTAATATGATGGTTCTGCATAACCAAGGTCCAAATTTGGTTAATATCCTCATTTTGAATTCATAAGGTCCAATTAGAATGTACTCCACTCTCCATCAATGTATTGTCATCTTTAACATTTAGGCCAAAGCAGTTGTAATCCTTAATTTCCTTGATGCTGAATCTTTCGAATGGTTTCTACTTGTGCATCACCAAGTCTCTGGCAAAATCTGATGCAGTACCACTGCTCTAGTTTTTCCACCATTCTGAAAAAATTAAAATATGACGGCTGGTCATTACACACCTTCATTTGAAATGTGGATTGCCAACTACTAACACTATTTTTGGTGGGAAAAAATTTCATGCAAACACATTAAAGGGCAGACCAAGAAGACGATGGACTGACGACGTTAAAGATAACATGAATCCATTGCTGGAAAATGCAAGCCCATGGCCCAAGACAGAGAGGGGTTCAGAGAGTTCACTGGGAAGACAACGTTCTGGAGAGAATATGCCATATGACATACATTACTGTCCCCTCAAACCTCACAAGTGGATACAAAAGATGTGTGATTTGTTCATTTTTTTCAGGCAAAAAAAAATTGTGATTGGATAATTTTGTAGAAACCCAAACATTAATGTGTGTGGAACATTTTTAATTCTCCAGAAATTCATCGAAGAAATATATCAATGTGGTGTCATAGGATTTTGGGTGTTTGTTGCTAATTTCTGAACTGATAGTAGCATCCACAGAGTCCTATTTTCCTGTGTGTTATATGGATAACAGCTAAATTTTTACAGAGAGTCTTTAATAAACACATATGCCCTGTAATGAGATTCAAGATATGATTAGCAAATGTGAGTGCTGTTATTACTTAATATGTGTTTTAAAATAATGTTATTTTATTGGTTGCATCTTGTTATTTCTTGTAACCTTTTGTAAACATAGCTTGACTATATTGATTGATTTTATTTTGTATTGATGTACCAAGTCCTTCAGATATAGTCCTGCAGACTGTCATTCATCTTGTCCGATTAGATCATTTCATTGGGAATTATTATAATGATAACCGGAACCTGATAACCATTATTTAACCACATTTGATTGCTTGTGAGAATTTGTATGTATTGAAATTAGATCATGTGAAAGATATAGTAATACAGTTTTTGCTGAACTTTTTTAAATTTCTCACTTGTCTTGTTATGTGTACCTTTGTTATTGTACTGATTTTGTTTATGTGTACCTTTGTTGTTGTACTGATTTTGTTTATGTGTACCTTTGTTATTGTACTGATTTTGTTTATGTGTACCTTTCTTGTTGTACTGATTTTGTTTATGTGTACCTTTCTTGTTGTACTGATTTTGTTTATGTGTACCTTTGTTAGTGTACTGATTTTTTTATGTGTACCTTTGTTATTGTACTGATTTTGTTTATGTGTACCTTTCTTGTTGTACTGATTTTGTTTATGTGTACCTTTGTTATTGTACATGAATGGATAAATCCTTAGTGCTATGGAACAACCTTACTTACTAAAGATGTGAGGGCTGGTGCAACACAGAGTAATGGGGGGGGGGGAACAGATATATAGGAGTGTTACAGCAAAGTACAAAACACATTAACGACAGCAGTAGCAAAAAATGAAGTTTCGACTAAACCGCCTTCGTATGGACAATAACAAACAAGAAATGAATGTCACAAACAGAGAATCATGATGTAAAAGGGAGCAAATGGAGATAAGATGAGAAGGAGAAATAAGACATATGGCAAAAACAGAAGAGAGAGAGAGAGAGAAAAGAAAAAAGCAACAGAGCAAGTATATTAAAAGAATCGAGTAATATTAAAAGAAAAATTAATTAACTGAAATCCGGTGGTGTAATCAAACAGCATTGTTGAATTTAATGTCATTAAACGTAATACAAGTAAATTTAAGTAGGAAGCCAGAGGACAATTTTTAAAAATTCTTGAGACTAACAAGAATTGAACCAGTCCGTTCAACCGCACCAAATCGCCTAGCAACTATTGCACACGCGTTCTTCCGTACTTGACTCCGCATCTCCAAAAAAAGATGCGATTTCGTCAAGACATTCAAAGCATGCACTCAAAGTCACCCGAGTGATGTTTGTTGTTGTAATAGTCCTTGTCTCGATTGGTCCGTTCGGCGTGATAAGGGGCATAACGATACAAAAACGAAAGTTATCAACCCAGAGGCTACAAGGCGGATGGGTACTCAACCCTCTCCCCCCCCCCTTTGGATTGAGGAGCTTAAGATAACATCGGCCCACTGCTGTGCAACACTCAACGGTATCAGAAATCAAGAACCACGATTCTTCCCCCCCCCCCCCCCCCAGGGTTAAATACGGAGACAAAATGTCAAATCATCACTCAACACCGACCACGAAATCACATAATCATTTATTTTTTCTTTCATTTGGTGTGATTTTGGTTTGGTGCTTGGCATGGTGTGTAATGTCCGGGATGGAAGATTGGTTGTTGTTGTGGGGGGAGTCCCTTGTGTCTGAGATGGGCGAGCCTTTGTTTGCTTTATGGGCCTTCGCCCTGTCATTTCTCGGGTTTGGTGACAGTGTCTCGGCATATGTAGTAGTTGCTGGGAGACATTGATATGGCTACGAGGGTTGATGTCAACTATTTAGGCGTCTATGGAGCATATAGTATTATACATGTTTAGATTATCATCCCCACTCATGTTTATTTTTTTTCTTATCAAGTAGTCATTATCTCTGGTAGTAAGTCAAGACAAAAAATATCAGGGTTGTGATTTTCGCCGGACAAGTCTGTTGCTTTTCCAGTCGACCCAGATGTAAATGTGCACCTGACGTGTGGGTGTGGGAAGGTAAATACATCAGGGAAGAGAACTGGCCACCCTACCTAATAGCTGCTGTGGCTTAGTACATGAAGAGTTATATGTGTGAGGTCCGGGTTCTACTACCAGTAAGGAGTTTTTTTCTGTCGGGGGTTAGGGGGGATTTTAAATAATCGCCCTGTACAAAGACCTTGCAACAGCAAGGGCATCGATCTTTATCACACAAATCACTCGCAAACTCACTAAAAGCTCCGTAATTATAGTTAGTATAAAGAAACATTATTAATAGTTTAGTTTTAACTGTTTAGCAGCATAACTTAAACATAACATCCTCCTTGCTATGCTGTTTGGGACGATCGTGAAATAGCTGACTTGTTTCAAGATAAAATATGCCAAGACATGAAAGTGGACAAACAGTGGCATTTTCTGTTAAGTATGTATGCATTTTTTGGACGAGGGCACCGTGGAGGACAGATATTGTTATTGTTATTTAAATATTTTTGGATTGATCAGGGGGGGGGGTGATATAGGGAACGATCGAGGAGTGGCATGAGGAAGATTTTAAACGGCAATGGGACTATTAGCATATCTTTCAGCATCTATCAACGCCCGTGTGTTGCCGGGGCCCAAAGAATAGCAACACTGTTTACCTTCCACGCATGTCGTATAAGGAGGTTATGGGATGGAGTTGGCTGCCCCATCCCATATAGTCAGTGACCCAAAGCCATGCTGAAGGCGGATGTGTCAGGCTGAAAGGCGCAGATATCGCAGAAATGCTGTAAACCATGACATAATGCATTCCGTTCTCTGGACTACATCCTGCTAATCTGCAGGAGTTTGAGAACGAACGCAGAAGAAGAAGAAGCATCTACTAAAGAGTGTAAATATGACGATTTCATGATAGTATCACCGTCGGTACGGAAAAATACTAATCACTCTTAACTAGTCATTCATGTAGCTACCATTGCTGTATTTCGTCGGTACGGAACAATACTAATCACTCTTAACTAGTCCTTCATGTACCCACCATTGCTGTATATTTGCTCACTGTCATAAGATTGCTTTCACTCAAAATGTATTGAAGCCTGCGATACGGATGGGCGGGCCGACCAACTGATTAAATACGTTTTTTTTTTGAGTATGCAGCATTGATTCCAGCGGAGAAAAGTTTATAATATGCAGTGAATACAAATGTTTGCTACACTTGGACTGTGGATAGAAATAGTTTCCAACAGATACAGTATAGACCATTGGGGCTTATGCCCCACAGGGGGGGGGGGGACAATGCGAACAAGTTATAATTAGGCTTCATTTAGGGAATAATTAAATTTTTTAATATAAAAATATGTGACTCAGGTGGGGTATGGTAAAAAAAAAAAGTTGAGAAACACCGGTATAAACTATAATCAAAGACGATTCTTTAAAAAATCTTACAATTGTTGTAATAATTTCACTAATTTGACATTACTGTGTAATGTGAACGTGTCTTCAGTCGGATGAGTGTTGCAAAATCAAAATTAATGAATGCACTGAGCATAAATAGTTTGAAAGCTATTCTGAATATAAATTTGGAATGCTGTCTAATGAATGCTATTTAAGGGTTGACTTGGACAATCTGATCATAGGAAACTTGGGTAAAAGGGCATGAGCCCATGGACCGCTGGATCACCAACCAACCATCATAGGAAACTTATGAGAATGTAGTTGAATAACCTTATATTGTAGGAAAACAAACAGCAGGGTGCAAAAAAATTGAGGACAATTGTCTTACTGGAATTGTGTGTATTTAGAATAACATTAATATTAAGTAATATTAATACATCAATACATAAAATACGAACTACATCAATATGGTTGGTTGTGTAAGAACAGAAAATTGTTTTTCCAGCTGGTTCCCAGTGACAACGGGAGTAAAACAAGGATGTGTTTTGTCCCCAATACTGTTTTGCATCGCGATTGACTGGGTGATGAGGAAATGCACACACCAAAAATAACTAGGAATCAAATGGGTAAACAACAAGACCCTGAAAGATCTCACCTTTGCAGATGATATTGTTCTACTGAGTTGAACACACCAAAATATCCAAGAAAAACAGAAAGACTCAAATTTTTTGCGCAACAGAAAGGCCTTCAAATAAACACACATAAATCGAAAATCATGAACTTTACCGGCCTGACATAATCAATTAAACTAGATGACAATATACTAGACAACGTTTCAAATTTCGCATATTTGGGAAGCAAGATAACAGCAGACGGAGATACCAATTCAGAAATCAAGACTCAAATCACTCTCGCCTCCAACAAACTCTCAAACATCTGGAAATCGAATATCGCAAGTAAACACATTAAACTACAACTATTCAATGCAATTGTGATTCCAGTGGCGTAGCGAGGGGGAAGGGGCGGAGGTGCGAACCGACCCGGGCGGCATCATCGGGAGGGCGGCAAATTTCTTTTTCGTCCAGTCTTTCACAATCACTGACATATTTTTTTAATGTCACAAGGGCGGAAAATTATGATTCCGCCCCGGGCGCCATTGACCCACGCTACGCCACTGTGTGATTACATCATTGACATATGGATGTGAAAGTTGGAAATCTACCGCAATAATGGATAAGAAGTTAGTTGCCTTCGAGAATAGATGCCTCAGAAAAATCACAAATACTAATTGGAAAGACTTCAAACTAAGAGAGGATACAAAACAAGAATATGTGACGAACATCATCAGAAAACGCCGTTGGACATACATCGGCCATATACTTAGAATGAAGGAAGACAGAATTCCACGACAATCCTTCATGTGGATACCAGACGGGAAAAGATAACAGGGAAGACCAAAAACAACGCTCAGGAGAACATTTATGAATGAACTAAAATCAACAGGCATAAATGCACAAGACCTGCAATCCGTGGCAACTGACCAACAGGCATGGAGAACTATGACATCCGCTCTATGTGTCAAACTTGGCAAACGAGGAACTGACTGACTGAATATTAATACAAATAATGTGATAGGTCTATATTGTAAGATATCAATGAAAAAGATTAGTACATTTCTTTAGTGCGTTTTAGTTATATTCTGACATTGGCACAAGCCTAACACATTTTGAGGAAACGAGCTAGCAACACTGCACAGCTCAGACAAACGGAAGTTCACATAAGTTCATGAACTGTCGCTGTTCATGTGAGTGTTGCCATTTTGGTGCTTTTTGTAGTAGATCTGGTCCTTTTTTTTCAAGTCATTGATGCCAAGATTTACAAAAAATAGTATTACTAGTGTATACTAGTCGCAGAACAACCATCAAAGAGGGTATGGCTATGGGTCTCAACAGCATACGAGAATTACACACAGAAGCATCACATCGCTTGAACTGGAGAGCTCTGGTTTCTGCGCTATGCTGCTTGTTCAGCGCTGAAGGAACTTAGATAGACTAGGTAGTGCTTTTATAAAACATCTGGTGATTTTTAGTGATTTTTATTCATTTTTGGTGCTTTATAAACAAAATATGTAATAATTTTTGGAACAAGAAAATATAAAACTGTGAATAACTAGAGAAAGAAAGTTATCATTTAACTACCATTTGAAGCAATTCAACTATTACAAAAATACTGTTCATAAAGACCTTTATATAAATAGGGAGGGGGAGGTTTGGGGCATTCACAATTAGCGATTTTAAAAAAAAATCAAATGTTTCATCAAAAGATAGATCCAACACACGAAGACATACGAATGATTTCTTTCTTCTTATTTTTAGTTAACCCCGCCCTCCTAATAAGTCGTACGTATCTACGACCCTGGTTCTTACAATACAGTTAAACGATAGTGTGTAAATGTTATTGCCATCGTCTTGTTGAAATATAGACATTCTTTCCAGTATATTGGTTGTAACTACGCCCCAATTTAATTTACCGTATCACTGTTTAATTCTATACATCTATTGCAATTTCCACTTACGCCGTTAAGTACTGTGGGGGGGGGAGGGCCTCCATCGAGACCAGCACCGTGCAGAGGTGATGGGGCTTAGTTCAGCCATCAGGGGCTGGAAACTAAGACTGGTCGGGCAGTCCCACGAGCAGGACCATAGTCCTGCCCTAGTAAGCAGAGTGCTGAAGACGGAGGCATCCAGCCAAAAGGCGCACAGATAATCAGGATGCCACGCACAAAACACAATGGAAACATGTCTACATCTATAAATAGTTATGGTGCCTGCCCTGTGGCGGACGTTCAGGCAGGGACGGTGCCGGGCCCTATACCTCGAAAGGGCCCAACCTCAGTTACTGGAAGTCCTTCTCAATTGCCCCGAGGAGCCAGGAGGCAAGGGAATAGAGCTACTGGCCAAACAAACAAACGACCAATAAAAATAATGCACTGGAATGCTGAGGGTGTCAACAGTAAAAGAGATGGATACAGCAAAAAATTGGAACTTGAAAATGTCCTCAGTGAAGAACAAGTTAACATATGCTGTATCCAAGAAACACACCTCAGCAGCGACATAGCCTTCAAAATCAGAGGCTACCAGTGCTACCGATCTGACCGAAAGGACAGGCGAAAGGGTGGAATTCTGACACTTGTTAAAAACAATATCAGCGCATGTCAGCTTGAAGTATATATGGAAGGGGCAGAATACCAGATGCTCCACCTAAAAACAGACAGTGCAGAATTCCATCTCCTGAACTACTACTGCCCAAATGATAAACCATTGGCACTAGACACAATTCCAGACAAAGAGAGACTTATGGTGTGTGGTGACTTCAACAGCCACTCTCAGAGCTGGGGCTATGATCATATCGACAAGAGAGGTGAGGAACTTGAGAGCTGGCAGGATGAAAATAATCTCATCCTTATTAACCAGCCAGCAGACTCGCCAACCTTCTACTCGAGAGCATGGCACACCACCTCTACACCAGACCTAGCATTCCACTCACCAGGCTTGGAATGGAACATCACACGTGTTGTTGGAAAGCAGCTTGGAGGTAGTGACCACAGACCAGTATTTCTGGAAATCCACAATGAATTTACCACGGACAGCAGCACGCTCACTAGGTGGAACTATAAAAGGGCAGACTGGAAAATGTACCAGCATTTAACCAGTGTTCTAGCTAAGGACATGAACTTGGACAAAGACATCAATAGAGCAGTGAGTGAATTTAATAGATGTATACTACATGCTGCTAGTAAAACCATACCCAGGGGGGCACGCAAAAACTACAAACCCTACTGGAATGATGAACTGGAAAAGCTGCAAAATGAGATGGAAACATCTAGACAGCAGGCTGAGAACAGACCTAGCCAAGAACATCACAACAAATATCAGCAAACAAAGGCTAAATTTCAAAGAGCCAAGTTACAAGCCAGACGGAGCAGCTGGAAAGAAAAAACAGAGTCGCTGAACCTAGAAAGAGATACTAGGAAATTATGGAAACTTGTAAAACAACTAAATGATGAAGGTACAGGGAGAAATACCAGGATCACACTTTATAAAGATAGAAACATTTTAACAGGTAAACATGCAGCTGATTACTTTGCAGATTCCTTTGCAGAAGACAATAACGTCAAAGTCAGCCCAGACAAACAACAGGAGGTTCGAGAGAACCAGCAAAACATTGGACAAGGTGAACCTATACCTGAAGTCATGGAGGCACCAATCACAATGAGAGAACTGGAGCATGCAATATCCAAATTGAAAATGAAAAAGTCCCCTGGAGCTGATGGAGTGTCCAATGAAATGATTAGAAACCTGGGAAGTGCAGCAAGAGCAAAGCTACTGCAGATCTTTAACACAAGCTGGTCCACAGGTAATGTACCACAGGCGTGGAGAGAAGCAATAATGATACCACTCCTCAAATCAGGAAAAGATGGCAACACAGTCTCCAACTACAGGCCCATCAGCCTCACAAGCTGTCTATGTAAAACAATGGAACGCATTATCAATCTTAGGATGCAGTGGTACCTTGAAAGTGAAAACCTTCTGGTATCACAGCAAGCAGGTTTCAGACAGTGCTACTCTACTGAAGATCAGGCAACCTACCTATCCCAAGAGATTGAGGATGCCTTCCAAGAAAAGAAACTGGTACTAGCAGCATGGATAGACCTCAGGAAAGCATTTGATAAGGTCTGGAAAGAAGGGCTCTTAAAGAAATTGCGAAATTGCAGGGTTAGCTCAAGAATGTACAAATGGGTAAAAGCATACCTGCATAATAGAAGAGCCAGGGTACAATTAGATGGTCGCAAGAGCAAGAAGGTTCTACTGCGTCATGGAGTCCCCCAGGGAGGAGTCCTGTCACCCACACTTTTCTTGGTTTACATCAATGACCTAGTTGCTGAACTACCACACGGGATCAAAGTGGCAATGTATGCTGACGACCTGGTGATCTGGTGCACGGAAGAACATGCAACAGTGGCCACTAAACAAATACAAAGAGCTATCGATGCCCTAACCTTATGGGCTAATAGATGGTGCGTCAGCATTAACACAGATAAGTGCAGCACTACACTCTTTACCCTCTCACCAAAACAAAAAGCTGGTCATATCAAGATAGATGGAGAGCTCTTGAAAGAAGACAAACAACCCACATACCTCGGAGTTACTTTTGATGATAAGCTGACATGGAAGCAGCACATAAACAAAGCAACAACAAAAGCCAGGAGGAAGCTAGCTATCCTGAGAAAACTAAGTGGAACCACATGGGGAGCCAGTGGAAATATACTCAGTAAAGTTTACCAGCAAGGCATAAGACCACACCTGGAATACGGTTCAGCTGCGTGGTGTCCTGCATCAAACACCACATTACAAGATCTAGATAAAGTGCAAAACCAGGCACTTAGAATAATGTTGGGAGCAATGAAATCAACACCCATAGCAGAGATGCAGAAAATGGGAAGAATGCAAACACTTGGCGAACGCAGGGACACAAAAGTACTAATTCAAGCAGAAAAGTTTCAGTGTATGCTAAGTCATCCAATGAAGGAAAGATTCCAAAATCTAGCAATGGGACGACTTAAAAGGAGCAGCTTTATCCATCAAGCTAAACGACTCCGTAGACAACTTACAGACCTACCTGAAGTTGACAGCCCCTTAAGGTCAGTACCAGAGCAAACCCCGTGGAGTGAAAGCCATGGAATGCCAATATACATTCAGACCCATGTGAAAGGAATACTAAGCGAGGACGAACAGAACAGTGTGCAGCGAAGGACAGTCACCCTCAGTTTCCTGGATGAGGAATATCCACAGGATATATGGGTCAGAGTGTACACAGATGGGTCAGCACAGAATGCTGTGAGGAATGGAGGTGCAGGTGTATATATAGAATATCCACACAAGCCTAGAGATACAATCAGAACACCGACAGGAAAATTCTGCAATAATTATGATGCAGAAATCCAGGCAATTAGTGTGGCAGCTAAAAAACTGCTGAACTCCAACTCTGACCTACAGCCTGTGGTATTCCTGACAGATGCAAGGTCAGTGCTTCAAGCTCTCCAGTCTGGAAAACTAACAGACTTAAAAAAACTACTTAGCGAATTGTCTTACCAGTATAGGGTAACCATGCAGTGGATACCCTCTCACTGTGGAATACCAGGAAATGAAAAAGCAGACCAACTGGCTAAGGAAGGTGCTGCCGAAGACCAACCAGATATACCAATCACCTACCATCAGAAAAAACAGATGATAAAGTCAATAAGAAAGACACAAACACCAACACAAGATGACTATCATATTATGAACAGACCAGAACAAGTTATAATTCTACGTCTCAGAACAGGACACAACCGACTCCGCAGTCACATGTATACAAAGATTGGCAACACGGCCATGTGTACATGTGGACAGGCAGCACAGAGTGCCAAACATATACTTCAAGAGTGTTCTGAGCATGAAACGCTGAGGCAGACATATTGGCCAGAGGAAACAACACTGGAATCAAAACTCTATGGGACACTGTATGAACTACAAAAGACAGTGAGTTTTATTAAGGAGACAGAATTACAGATATAGACATGTTTCAAGTGAACGAAAGAAGAAGAAGAAGAATCGGGAGGGCGGCAAATTTCTTTTTCGTCCAGTCTTTCACAATCACTGACATATTTTTTTAATGTCACAAGGGCGGAAAATTATGATTCCGCCCCGGGCGCCATTGACCCACGCTACGCCACTGTGTGATTACATCATTGACATATGGATGTGAAAGTTGGAAATCTACCGCAATAATGGATAAGAAGTTAGTTGCCTTCGAGAATAGATGCCTCAGAAAAATCACAAATACTAATTGGAAAGACTTCAAACTAAGAGAGGATACAAAACAAGAATATGTGACGAACATCATCAGAAAACGCCGTTGGACATACATCGGCCATATACTTAGAATGAAGGAAGACAGAATTCCACGACAATCCTTCATGTGGATACCAGACGGGAAAAGATAACAGGGAAGACCAAAAACAACGCTCAGGAGAACATTTATGAATGAACTAAAATCAACAGGCATAAATGCACAAGACCTGCAATCCGTGGCAACTGACCAACAGGCATGGAGAACTATGACATCCGCTCTATGTGTCAAACTTGGCAAACGAGGAACTGACTGACTGAATATTAATACAAATAATGTGATAGGTCTATATTGTAAGATATCAATGAAAAAGATTAGTACATTTCTTTAGTGCGTTTTAGTTATATTCTGACATTGGCACAAGCCTAACACATTTTGAGGAAACGAGCTAGCAACACTGCACAGCTCAGACAAACGGAAGTTCACATAAGTTCATGAACTGTCGCTGTTCATGTGAGTGTTGCCATTTTGGTGCTTTTTGTAGTAGATCTGGTCCTTTTTTTTCAAGTCATTGATGCCAAGATTTACAAAAAATAGTATTACTAGTGTGTACTAGTCGCAGAACAACCATCAAAGAGGGTATGGCTATGGGTCTCAACAGCATACGAGAATTACACACAGAAGCATCACATCGCTTGAACTGGAGAGCTCTGGTTTCTGCGCTATGCTGCTTGTTCAGCGCTGAAGGAACTTAGATAGACTAGGTAGTGCTTTTATAAAACATCTGGTGATTTTTAGTGATTTTTATTCATTTTTGGTGCTTTATAAACAAAATATGTAATAATTTTTGGAACAAGAAAATATAAAACTGTGAATAACTAGAGAAAGAAAGTTATCATTTAACTACCATTTGAAGCAATTCAACTATTACAAAAATACTGTTCATAAAGACCTTTATATAAATAGGGAGGGGGAGGTTTGGGGCATTCACAATTAGCGATTTAAAAAAAAAATCAAATGTTTCATCAAAAGATAGATCCAACACACGAAGACATACGAATGATTTCTTTCTTCTTATTTTTAGTTAACCCCGCCCTCCTAATAAGTCGTACGTATCTACGACCCTGGTTCTTACAATACAGTTAAACGATAGTGTGTAAATGTTATTGCCATCGTCTTGTTGAAATATAGACATTCTTTCCAGTATATTGGTTGTAACTACGCCCCAATTTAATTTACCGTATCACTGTTTAATTCTATACATCTATTGCAATTTCCACTTACGCCGTTAAGTACTGTGGGGGGGGGGGGGTGTTACATATTTCATTACAAGCAACAACTATTTCTAGCACTTAAGAGCGAATTGGCTCAACGACTAGAGATTTTTTAAATGACTATTAGAAAGAGTAGAAATAGTTGTTACTAAATGTCATTGTTCATACTGAAATTATTTAATAGTGAGGAGATGAGGAGATTGAGAGATTTAACAGACACAAATATAACAAAACATAACAGAGCTGAACAGCCATTCTATGAACAAATTCACACCAGATTTTCACACTCATAAGTTACATTAAGACGAAAGAAATGGGCATACCATACGTCTATGTTTATAATTGAACATTGTTCCATACGCACTGTCGAGTGAACTCTGTAAGGTGTACTTTGGTGGCAGTAAGAGTGCAAGAACATACAGTGTTCTAAATGTTCTGTCAAAACATTATCACAGAAAGCTTACGACAGTGTGTTTCAATCATTAATTAATAGCATCATTGTACAACCTGTACATACATGCATAGTCAACAAATACTACATAATTTGAGGGATAGTTGTTTGGGATTTAACAGACCTGGAATAACCCTATTTATAATGTTAATTATATCTATACACTGTATCCCTTGTTTGCCTTGCAGCGCCAGAGGTAGAAGAGTTCCATGGAGATAGCCTTCCTGTGTGCTTTTTGTACGCTTGTTCTGTGGGTTCTTTGATTTCTGTGAACCATCTTTTACATGGTCTGCCTCTGGCTGTATAGCCATGATGTCTATGTGTCATGTCCATCAATGTCATGCTGTCTGTTGGTAGTCTGGTAGTGTGAAAACCGCTTGATCCGTTGTATTTTGATGTGTTCCAATACTGGCATTGTTTTGGTTATCTGTTTGATGTTATGGTTTCTAATTCTAACTCTTAATGACACTCCGAGTATTCTTCGTAGACATGTTATTTCTGCTGTCACTATTTTTCTTTTGTCTTGTACTGTCATTGTCCAGGTTTGACACTTGTAGGACAGTGATGGGATCCCCAACTAAATGCTAATTAGTAGTGAGGAATTTTAATGTAAAATCTTGTAACGTTTAAACACCGTTAACACTTCTTTACATTTTCATTATTTTTTTTTTTCATCTTTGGCACATAAACCATTTACAGAAAATGAGGAAGTATTGTCTGAATGTAAGTTCGCATATGCCTATATATACTAGTTCTAGTACAAATAATTTAAATCTAATTTTATTGAATTATAATGTAACATTGTGGAATATTTAAATGAATAGGGAGTTAGTACTTTTACTAACAAAAACGTATTGCTTTCTAGTGCTTTTTAGGCACGAGACTAGTGCTTTTTTGACAAAATGAGTTGGCAATGGTGCACTAATGGGCAATTTCTGTCTGTTGTTTTCCGGCATTATTGTTTATCCATGTAAATTGATCATAAATCATACGTTTGTCCAAGGACCTTTATGATCAACATTGCCATCAATGAAGATGGTTAATAGCCATCCACGAACTCACAGACAATGACATAACTGCACATATTTCATAAATGATGAAATAATAACTAGATAAAATCATAAATATGTTACCTTCTTATCACTGAACTCGTCCTCCCTTGAGTTACTGAGTTAACAATCAGTTGTTACAACTAATATATTAATAAAGGCTAATTTAGTAGGCCTAATTAGTCTACTATTTCAGCTACAACAATTTAGGCATAGAGGCCTATATGAATTTGTGTCATCATAGATCCTATAGAACCTATATAGTATAATCGTCCATCCAAATTAATTAAATTATTAGACCTGAATTATTTTGCTTATGACGATATTGTTAAAAACGATTTTAAGTGTAGGCCATAGTATAACTTATAAGTATAATAAAATGCCTAAATCGTGTTGCGTGCCGAACTGTAAGTCAAACTATTATAATGAAGGCTATGTAACATCATTTGCTTTTCCAAAAGACCCTAGTCTGAGGGAAGAATGGCGAAAACTAATTCCTCGTGAAGATTTAAAGATTACAGACAACACTGTTGTTTGTGAGAAACATTTTCACCCATCTGAGGTTGTGAAAATTGATTCTGTGACACGGGATGATGGTAGTGTATTGACAGTTCCCAGGAAAAAAGCAAAGCTGCTTCCTGGTTCAGTGCCAACAATCTTTCCAGATGGTCGTGGTGTTGTACAACATTATTATTGTGATCTTAAAATGCCCAAAAAGTGTTGCGTTCCAGGATGTAATTCCAACTACGAGTCCACCAATGAATATGTAACTGTGTTTAAATTTCCATCTGATTCTCATATGAAGGAAAGATGGATGAAGTGTATTCCCCGAAACAACTGGTCCCCCACAAAATCAAGTGTTATTTGCCGCAAACATTTTCTTCCATGTGATATGTCTTTATCTACTAAATTCACTGATAAAAAAGGAGTTCAACGTGAGTTTCTTAGAAAGAATCCTGTTCTGAAAGAAGGTGCTTGTCCATCTCTGTTTCTGGAAGTTTCATCTGACTTTCCATTATCACAAACAAACAGTGATTCTCAAAAACAAACATCCGAATCAGTAAGTATGAAAATTAACATTTAACCATTAGGGATCTATTTGTCAATGATTGTGCCCTAAATACTAACTCTGAGGCCAATCTATAAATCAGTATAGATAGATTCTCCACAACCAGCACTAACTTTGGTTTACAAAGAAAATTGTAACGCAGTTATGCATATCAAAAAAAGAATTAGCCTTTTCATGGGGATCATTGGCAGTGCTATACACGATAAAGGCCTTTTGGTCAAAACATTGATTTGAATCCCTGTGTTTTTACAGGGATTAAAAATAAATGTGGGTCCCAAGGCAGCAACCTGCCATCGGGGATGAAGATAACGAAGAACTAAACTGCAGCAACTATTAGGTGGGGTGGCCAGTTAATGTGTTTACCTCCCGTAACTCATGCGTCAGGTACTCATTTACAGCTGAGTTGACTGGAGGAGTGGTCGCATCAAGCGAGAACACAACCCAGATTTTTTTGTCCTGACATAGTTTCGAACCTGGCACGCTGTAACCCAGTGATAGCAAGTAAGCTTACTATCAACTAGGCTACCTCTTTACAGGGATTAGAAGAATATTACTATGCTTTCATTTTTCACCTGTTTGATCAGGTACTATGGATAACATGACTTGACATTACAGACCTGATATCAATATTCATACAACTCTCTTAATTGGTTGATAACTGATACATCAACACAATCAGTAATACTCACAGACTCTCAAAGCATGTTGCACAAGATAGAAAAGTTCATGCTAAGAAAAGAATGGTGGGACTTATTGAACAACTCAGTTGTCCAGAGCATTACATGGATATACTGCCCTATTATGCTGGGGTCAGAGGAAACGAGAGAGCCGACTTATTGGCAGGCAATGCAGCGATATATGGCACATTGCTGAGAAGAGATAAAGCAGACTTGATGAAAGCAGTAATAAATTCACTTCAAGATGCAGATGATGTCAATGAGGCTGAGAACGTACACATACAGAGAATATTAGAAATGGGAGTATCTAGAGGTGAGGGAAGGAAAAGTAAATTTTTTGGAAAGTCCCGAAGATCACACAATCAACACCTGACCGGGACTCTGCTGGAGTGGAGGGCGGAGTACTTATTGGAATGTCCCGCATACTGTGAAGCCAGTTTCTAATCAAGAATCAAGAATTCATACAACTACCTAAGAAGTCCAGGGCTATGGACTTTACAGAATATAGAACAATAAGTTTAATGAATCATATAACCAAAACCACTCAAGATAATTTAATATCTACACAGAATATATTTATAAATATATAAGAAATGCCAGGACTCAAGATCAATGGGACAATAATAAACAACCTGAGATATGCAGATGACACTGTTCTTTTAGCAGGAAGTGAACATGAACTACAAAGACTAATAGATCAAGTTGATAAACCAGTAAAGAATATGTAACCATATTCTTTACCAAGTAAAGAATATGGACTGAATATAAATATCCAAAAAACAAAAACCATGATAATCAGCAAAGTCACAGAAGAACATGCTAAACATAAACATACATGGAAATAAATTACAAGTAGAACACTGTCAATATCTTGGACACATAATAATAAATGATGGCAGATGTGAAATAGAAGTTAAAAGGAGAATCAGAATGGCTAAAATTACTTTCAATGACATGAGAAAAATATTAACATCTAAACAAAATACAAAGTTAAAAAATGAGAATTACAAAATGCTACAACTAATCTATATTAATATATGGCTCAGAAACAAGGGCAATAAATAAACAACTAGAAGACAGAATTGATTCCTTTGAGATGTGGATATATATAAAAATAGGGAGAACATCATGGAAAGAGAAGAAAACAAAGAAAGAGCTTCTAACAACACTTGATATGAAGAAGTATTAAAGGAAATAAAGATCAAGCAAATGCTGAAAAGTCCTAAACAACACTCTTAACACTCTCAAATAAGGACAAAGCAGGAGAGATAAAACTTGAAAATGTACACATCCAAACAGAAGATGAGCCGGTGTACTTGGGCACTACACTAGATAAGAGATTAACATGGAGACCTCACATTGAGAAAAGAGAGGCAAAGGCAAGAAATAAACTTGCCATCCTGAGTTAATTGGCAGGAACAAGTTGGGGGGAGAGGGGAAATGAGGTAACATTAAGGAAAGTACTATTTGATACTGGTGCAATTAGACTAGTTCTAGAATATGGATCAACAGTATAGACATCAGCAGCCAATTCTCATCTGCAAGCTCTGGTTAAGGTACAAAATTAAGCAATTCACGTTATCACAGGTGCCATGAAGACCTCCCATAAATGAAATGGAAAAAAAAATTACAGGAGGCATCACCCTCTTACCATACAGATGGGACATTAAGACCATGATCCATGCAGAAAAGTACAAGAGCATGTCAGCACAAGCAATGAAGACCAGATTCTGTTACCTAACCAGTGGAAGGCTAAAGAGAAGCAGATTTATTCACAGATCAAAAGAACTAAACTTGGAAGAACTACCAGACATAACAAAAGAAATAACACCAAATGTGCTTGTAATATTGATCTTTCTCTCTGGTTAATCTTCATACTCCAGGACAAATATGAAGTGTCTAAATAAATGAAGAACTGAATGCTAGGTTTGAATCCTGTTTGTTGTCATTTCTTTCAGATTTCTAATGTGATAATCAAGAGTGAGGATGTGAAAAAAGAGATATGTGAAGATGACAGTTTTGATGAGGAAGTGACAGGAATGGAGAAAGTCAACCAACCTGGTTCATCTGGAGAAGATGATGGGAGAACAGATGGTAAGTTATTTATTTGTTGCTTTTTTATGTCATGTTTTCTGTGATATGTTTTTGTTGACTTCTGTCATGTGTGATATAAAGGTAATGTAATCAGCTTGATAACACATGGTTTTACCATAGGTGTTTGGCTGCCAAGCCAATAGTTGACAAGAAACCACCAGACTTGTATTGTCTTTCCATATTTAATCTGCTGGACTGGCCACATCGTCCATATGCCAGGCAAGCGCCTTCCAAAGAGATTATTCTATGGGGAGCTGTGCGAATGTAAACGTTCAAGTGGAGGGCAGAAAAAGCGCTTCAAGGATCACCTAAAAAGCTCTCTCGAGCACTGCAGCATTGATCCTAGCTCTTGGGAGACTACAGCACATGATCGCTTAGCCTGGCACACCCAGATCACTGTTGGCATCATGAAATATGAAAAAGAAAGAACACTGCGGGCAATCCACAAGCGCGAGAAGCGGAAGGACAAATCCGAAAATTCTCCTACCTCGAACCTTCAGCACTTCTGCATGCACTGCAATAGAACTTTCCGTGCACGAATCAGACTCATCGGGCGTCTACGAAGTCACAAAGCAAATTAGTTAATTACCAATTTTAATTATTATTTTTTTTTTTTTTTTTTTTAAATTTTCCCATCGCATTTAATGTTTTTCATGCCATGCTCATCTTCGCTTGTTAAGGAGGAACATCATCATCAATATTTAATAGTGAGGGTGGCATTCCTCAATCTTCAGAGAGTATGATTCCTGGTTCCTATTCCCTGTTTGATGGGTGGACCATGAGAGTTATTTGCGAACTACAAGTAAACTCGAAACTGGGTTACTAGATCAATTGGTAACTTAGATACTACACTTCTGCAGCTCTAATGTGTCATATGATTTGGCACATGTCAGATTCGCATGTGAGTGGTCCTGTGTTAATTCCCCAGTTGAGGCGGAAATGTTTTTCAGATCGCAATGGCTCCCGGGTCGACCCAGCCTTAAATGGGTACCGGATTAATCCGGGAAGTAAAGACTGCAAGGGAGAGGAGATGGCTACCACCCTCATTTGCAGAGCCACTGAAATGTGAGATCGCTAACATCTCACACCCCTATGGCATTAATAAATGCTATGGGTTACTTTACTTTTTTTTACTACATATCAGAAGTTATCAAACAATATTTCGTGCTGAAGGTGGATGTGTCTGGTCATTGTCACAAATAAAACAGCGACACAACGCATTTCCAATCTCTGAATTACAACCTTCTGGAGATCTAGTAGGACCATTGTCCTGCTACAAGAGAGATCCAGTGGAGAGTTTGATAATGAATGCTGAAGAAGAAGTCATCAAACATGATTCTTCTTCTTCTTCTTCAGCGTTCATTCTCAAACTCCTGCTGAATTCTCTTGTAGTGGACCATGGTCCTACTAGGTCTCCAGCAGGATGTAGTCCAGAGAATGGAAATGCGCTGTTTCGCCGTTTTATTTGCGCCAATGGCCCGACACATCCGTCTTCGGCAGAAACATGATTCAAAACCTGTTAGTCTGATCATCAACACCATCGTTAACACAATACAGAACATTTATGAATCCAGTTAATGATGACTCCTAAAAAAAATTCAAATGAGTTATGTTTTTTTAATGTATTAGTTCTTACACCTCTTTGGAATGATGTCAGTGTGTTATGATAGAGAAAAAGATGTGATCATGTCTCCTACTTGCACATGTATCAGGACAGTTGGATAAAGGGACATTTTCATTCCAAATATATGCATTTTTTAAAACATCATTGTGGTTACAATTTTTGTATTAATAAATTTAGCTTGAAGTTTTCTGAGAGGAAAAAAGGGTTTGTTGACAATAATAGCATCTTTCTGCTTTCTTGGTTATACATCATATGCCTCCTTCTTGATGGACATTTTCTGGTTCTGTATGATTGGTTTGTGTTTTTTCCCTTTATTTCTGTGTCCATGTTTTGTTGGGTTTTTTTTGGCTTTGTATTATTACAGTATGTGGTAACAAACTTCCTTAGACATCTTCTTTGACATGTCTAGAAGGTGGCAATGTCACTATTCTTTGCTCCACTTTCAGGCTTTTGAACATGGGAATGCCAACCTCTACACAGCACAAAGGAAGGAGCATTGAACATGAAAGAACTTGGATGGTAAAAAGAACATATCCATCTTAGAGAATGCAAGCTGGAAGAAGTAGGAAGAGGCAATGAATGAGTTGAAGTTAGTAAAAAAAATCCTTGACAAAAGGTGTGATGCAGTTAGACAGTATCATGATTGGGCCGATACATCGGCAGAGACAGTGAGACAAAACTAATTCAGCAGAATGCAAAGTCACAACATACAATAATTTACACTGATCATCATCATCAAGTGCCATTCCAGCTGGCGTAGACGGTCATGGCTCTCCAAACTTTCTATCTCCAGCATTCTCTATCTTAAGATTGTTGTTGTTTCTCTGCCATGCCAGGTTGTCAAACTGTATAATATTTGTTCACGTTGTCGCCCTCTGTCTCTGTTGCCTTCAGTCTTGCCTGTTGTGATTATGTTCTCCAAACCACCCTGTCTCATGAAGAGGCCAAAAAAATAAATTTGTCTTTTTCTTATATGTCCGTTTACACTGATAGCTCAATAATAAGAGAAACAAACAGGTGGGAATGGGGGTTTTTTTGTCCTCCAAAATCGCAGGAAAGTTTTGTAGAGATTTACTGATCCCACATAAAATGTGAGAATGGCGATAGAGGTTCAGTGACAGTGGCTCGCACTTTACTTATGATGTGACCACCAACATTCAAAGTGATTCTATCAGACTCCCTGAGCATGCTGTGCAAGATAGGAAAATGCATGATAAGTAAAGGAGTGGGTGGCTCTTCTCAACAAGGCCTAAAGTATGATACAGATATACTAACCAGGTCATGTGGGAGTCAGAGGCAGTGAAAGTGCTGATGCATTGGCAGGTAAAGCTATAGTAGATGGCAGACTGATAAGAAGAAAAAAGGACAGAATTAATAAGGGCAGTCACTTTTCAAAATTATGAAGAGGCGGTTGAAGGATACAATGTATATACTCAGAGGAGAAAAAGGAAAGTACATCCTCCAAGAGAAGATCTGAACATCCATAATCAACAACTAAATGAAGCACTGAGCTTAAATACCTTTAGATTGCTGATGAAAAAGGCAAGTGGAGCATTTATGGGAATGCCCTCAGTGTTGTGATGTGTTCCTAATCAAGGATCAACTCTACAGTGATCTGTCAGGAAACTATAGGACATATCCTTCATGTTTGTTATCTCCACAGACAACTGTCAGGAAACTATAGGACATATCCTTCATGTTTGTTATCTCCACAGACAACTGTCAGGAAACTATAGGACATATCCTTCATGTTTGTTATCTCCACAGACAACTGTCAGGAAACTATAGGACATATCCTTCTTGTTTGTTATCTCCACAGACAACTGTCAGGAAACTATAGGACATATCCTTCATGTTTGTTATCTCCACAGACAACTGTCAGGAAACTATAGGACATATCCTTCATGTTTGTTATCTCCACAGACAACTGTCAGGAAACTATAGGACATATCCTTCATGTTTGTTATCTCCACAGACAACTGTCAGGAAACTATAGGACATATCCTTCATGTTTGTTATCTCCACAGACAACTGTCAGGAAACTATAGGACATATCCTTCTTGTTTGTTATCTCCACAGACAACTGTCAGGAAACTATAGGACATATCCTTCATGTTTGTTATCTCCACAGACAACTGTCAGGAAACTATAGGACATATCCTTCATGTTTGTTATCTCCACAGACAACTGTCAGGAAACTATAGGACATATCCTTCTTGTTTGTTATCTCCACAGACAACTGTCAGGAAACTATAGGACATATCCTTCATGTTTGTTATCTCCACAGACAACTGTCAGGAAACTATAGGACACATCCTTCATGTTTGTTATCTCCACAGACAACTGTCAGGAAACTATAGGACATATCCTTCATGTTTGTTATCTCCACAGACAACTGTCAGGAAACTATAGGACATATCCTTCATGTTTGTTATCTCCACAGACAACTGTCAGGAAACTATAGGACACATCCTTCATGTTTGTCATTTCCACAGACAACTGTCAGGAAACTATAGGACACATCCTTCATGTTTGTCATCTCCACAGACAACTGTCAGGAAACTATAGGACATATCCTTCATGTTTGTCATCTCCACAGACAACTGTCAGGAAACCATAGGACACATCTTTCATGTTTGTCATCTCTATAGACAGCTGTGATAACTCTACAGGACATGCCCTTCATGTATATCAAGAGAACTAACAGAAAACTACAGATTTCACCCATCATGTATATTAGATCTACAACAGGGGTGGACAAAATACACTTGTAATGTAACTGTCTCTATTTATTGTTTATACTTGTTTTAATGCTTGTCTCTATTAACATTTCTACTTGTTTTATAACCGTCTCCCATTCTTCTTCTGCATTCAGCATCTGCGGTCATGTTATATTGTCAGGTCTGTCATCAGGGCGAAGTCCAGTCTTCTCCAGGTCAGAGCGGCTGCCCCATAGCTTTTGCCTCAAGTCTGTATCCTCTGGCCAGGTCTGCTGTCTCTGCTCTTTGTATGTTGGCCAATCCTGAAAGTATGTGTTCAGGAGTCAGGGTTCCGGATCCACATGGACATTCATCTGTAAATGAGGTCCTCAATCCGTAAAGGTGACCCAACAGTCTGCAGTGGCCTATTCTAAGGCGAAATATTGTGGTCTGTTGATATCTTTGGAGGTGATGTATTACTTCATGTTTGTATTCAACTTCCATTTGTTTCTTCCACTTTGGTGTGTATGTGTTGTGGATTATTGTTTTTGCTTCTCTGTAGGACAGTGGGTGTCTATTGTTCCATTTCACTTCCTGTTTTTGACAGAGCATCCTCTTTCTCATTTCCCATGATTCCACAGTGGGATGATATCCACTAAAGGGCAATAGCTGATGATTTTTTTGATATATCTTAGCTCATGTCTG
Source organism: Meghimatium bilineatum (assembly GCA_034231615.1). Taxonomy (NCBI): domain Eukaryota; kingdom Metazoa; phylum Mollusca; class Gastropoda; order Stylommatophora; family Philomycidae; genus Meghimatium; species Meghimatium bilineatum. The sequence continues at coordinate 73,139,607 of CM067319.1, read as the reverse complement.
ATGTTGTGCAGAAGGCTTTCATTTCTGTTGCTCTGGATTGATTCCAGTAGGAATCTGCAAGTCTCCCATTTATTCTTTCTATTTGTTTTATGACTGTCTCCATTTATTGTTTAGGTCTATATTATTTTTATAATTCTTCATTTATTGTTTCTTCTTGTTTTGTAACTATCTCCAATTATACGTTCTACTAGTTTATTAACTATTATTGTTTCTGTTTGTCAGGGATCAGTTCTTGCACATGGAGTTACTTCAACAACTGCCAGATTGATGACCAGAAAATGGAAAGTTCATGCAGAGTTCAACACTCACAACCTGTGAGACCTGATATTTTGTTAGATAATCTTCCAGATGAGACAGATAATAAAGAAAGAGTTAGAAATATTGTGAAGAACACAGAAGATGAGACAGAAAAAAATGAGATAACGGAAGATTCGAGTAGCACTGAGAACACAGAATATGAAGCAGACAATAAGGAAAGACTAGAAGAACAGATTAAAATAATTGAGAACACAAGAAGAAAGGAATTAGACTATGAGACGATGAATGAACATAAAAGAGATAACAGAAAGAGGTCAATAAAAACATGGAAACTAAAATTAGCATCTCGAATACATGACAAGAAAGATCTATTGAAAGTCTCAGAATGTCAAGAAACATGCTTACTTGCTGCTGGTGTTACAGGAGCTGATCAGTTGACAGAAGACAGAGTAATACATACAGGAGAGAATTCTCATAAGTGTGATGTTTGTGATGCAGAATTTTCTCATTCTAATTGTTTGAAGGTACATAGTAGAATACATACTAAAGAGGATAAAGGGATGACGTATAAATGTCTTACCTGTGGTGCAGTGTTTGTTACAGAGGTTGAACTGAAGGTACATAAAATAACACACAGACCTTTCATTTTAGGTGATACAACATGTGATACTGCAGTTAGTCCCTGGAAAGTACCAACAGGAGAGAAACCTTACAAATGTGATTTTTGTGATGCCATGTTCTCTGGGTCTAGTGGCTTGTTAATACACAGAAGAATACACATGGGAGAAAAGCCTTACCTGTGTGATGTTTGTGGCATAGCATTTTGTACATTTCCTAAACTGGTGTTACACAGAAGAATACACATAGGAGAGAAGTCTTACAAATGTGATGTTTGTGATAGAGGATTCTCTAGATCTATAATCTTGAAGTTACACACAAGAACACACACAGGAGAAAAACCTTACACTTGTAATGTTTGTGGTGCAGGGTTTTCTTTATCTTCTAGCTTCCGGGTGCACATAAAAAAACATAAAGAAGTTAGGTCTTATGTATGTGATGTGTGTGGTGCAGGTTATACTAGAGCTGATGACTTGAAAGTGCACATAAGAAAACATACTGGAGAGAAGCCTTATAAGTGTAATATTTGTGGTGTAAGTTTCACAACAGCTAACTCTCTCACAATACATAATAGAACACATAGAGGAGAGAAGCCGTACATGTGTGATGTATGTGGTACAGGATTCTCTAGCTCTCCTGGTCTTAAAGTACATAAAATAATTCATACTGGGGAGAAGCCTTACAACTGTGACATTTGTGGTGCAAAATTTTCTAATTCAAGTAACCTGACAAGACACAAAAGAACACATACTGGTGTGAAACCTTATAAATGTGATGTTTGTGATGTTGGTTTTGCTCGTTCTTGTAATCTGGCTGTACACAGAAGAATACATACAGGAGAGAAATCTTTTACATGTGATGTTTGTAATGTAAGTTTTTCTGATTCTGATAAATTAAAACAACACAAAATGGAACATACAGGAGAGATGTCGTATAAATGTGATGTTTGCGGTGTAAAATTCTCTCACTCTAGTATCCTGAAGGTACACAGAAAAACACATACGGGAGAAAGGTCTTATAAATGTGATGTTTGCAGAGTAGGGTTCTCTTCATCTATGAGCCTGAAAAAACACAAAGTTGCACATACGGGAGAATTGACTTACAAATGTGATGTTTGCAATGTAGGATTCTCTCGATTTAGTAGCCTGAAGATGCACAGAAGAATACATCCATCTGAGAAGTCTCGTACATGTGATTTTTGTGGCATAATTTTCTCGAAATCTGGGGACTTGACATTGCACAGAAGAATACATACTGGAGAGAGACCGTACATGTGTGATATTTGTGGTGTTAGGTTCACTAGATCTGGTCATCTCAAAACACACAGTAGAATACACACGGGAGAGAAGCCATACAAGTGTGATATTTGTGGTGTTGGATTCTCTCAATCTGGTGATCGGACAAGACACAAAAGAACACATACAAGAGAGAAAGTGTAAATTTTTTTCTCTAGGATTCTCTGTTTTTAGTATCCTGAGAAAATATAGCAGACATGAAAAAGAAGCTTTACAATTATTATTTTTGTCACCATTGCTATTATACTTTGTATTATCAGCATATGCGAACCAAGCGATGGATGCCATCTAACCGTGGAATACCAGAAAATAATGAACAGATCAACTGGCTAACAAGGGTGTTTACTGATGACCAACCAGATGCATCAATTTCATCCCATCAGGAAAAAAAATTAATGAACAAATTAATCAAAAAGCAACCAACACAAGATGATTATTAAATTATGAACATAATGGAACAAGTTGCCATTCCGCATCTCAGAACAACACACAACCAATTCACAGTCTCCAGCACACAATATTCATGTAGACAAACACCTCAGAACTTATACTGTAAAGTTAAAATTAACCCATAGCATTTATTAAAGACGTAGGGGTGTGACATGTTAGCAGTCTCACATTTCAGTGGCTCACCTATGTGAGGGCGGTAGCCATCTCCTCTCCCTCGCAGTCTTTAATTCCCAGTACCCAGTCAACTGGGGAATGAGCTCAGGACCACTCATGCGAAGCCAGTGCGCTAACCACTGCGCTACATAGCCCCCCCCATCCCTATATTTATACTCTAAGAATATCCTGAATATGACAAAGTTTTGAGAAAGTGTAAAAGATTAACGTTATAGTATACTGATTCCCTCTATACGTACTCTTTACCTCTCTACAAATTGGCTGCCTATCAAGAGTATCACTCACCACATATAACTCTATAGCTCCAATTGATAATTCCTAGTGATCTCTGAAACAGTCTACTTTGCAAATAAGATGTTGCGTTCCAGATTTGAATTCATAACATCTTGGGCATAATACAAATGTCATAATAATTGCTCCACAGATATCCCCAAAGAATATGGGTCATCCTAAATGGAATGTGACAGCCAACTTCACCAAAAAACCTCCGTAGTCACCTTTTAATGACATGTACTGCAAGTATCTGTGTCACAATCGGGCTTCACAACATACAGCCTCACAACATACAGCCGTAGAATTGTATAAATCATTTTTACTCTACAATAAACAAAGAAATACATATTTTTAACAGAGACGTTTGGGAACTCTTTTCTGAATGAGTTTTCCTGCTCTACCTCAATGAAACCTCACTTGGAGTTCTGAAATAATTATTACAGGGGTATTCACTAACTTGTTTTATTCATATTTGACTATAAATTCTGCTAATAGTACTGTCAGGAGCTACAAATACTTATAGAGAAAGTCGACAAAGCAAGTAGAGAATATGGACTAGATCAGGGCTATTCAATTGGCGGCTCGCGGGCCATATCATGGTAAGTGGCCTGCGGACCATTGCTAAAACTGAAAAAGTTATAAAAATACTAAATGTATACAATCATTCACTGTGTCTTTTATAAATCTGGCCCGTGATGATCCCCATTTTCTACATTTTGGCCCTCGAGTAAATATAGTTGAATAGCTCTGGACTAGATATTAACATCCAAAAAACATAAACTATGCTAATAGTAAAATCCAAAATCGAAGAGGACAAACACTAAACATAAAAGTGCATGGAGAGATACTGCAACACTTATACCATTACCAAAAATGTGTGTTACTGGTGCCCGAGAACAGAGAAAAAAATAGAAGCACTGTTAACTGCCATGCATGTTGTAGGAGGCAGCTAAAGAGGTTTTGGGTTGGAGTTGGCTGTCCCATTCCATAGAGGGTCAAAGTGACACAGAAGTCATGCTGAAGATGGATGTGTCAGGCCGAAAGGAAAAGATATGATAATTAAGCTATATAAGTCATAGCACAACACATTCCGTTCTGTGAAGTCTATTGTCAGTTCCCAGGTGGATGATGGTCAGAATATCCATACTTGCCGTTAAGCATAGGGGGTAACGACTGGGAGCTTTTGTTGTCTATCCAAGGCCAGATGTGTCACATTGGCTGTGTTGAGTCTGTATTTGTTCAGGGCTTATATTATATATTTATATTATCTATCCATCTTTTCCTAGGTCTTCCTCTGGTCTTACGGGAACTATTCAGTGGGACTTTGAGAAGAAATACAGAAGAAAGCCATTACCAATATCTTCAACACATACCGGGGTAATCATCAATAATGGTAGATGGGAAACAGAAGGAGAATATGAATGCCTAAAAGTATTTTAATTGACATGGGGAAACTATTAACATCCAAGCAAATCACAATAACACTAAAAATAAGAACTGTACAATGCTAAATCTACTCTACGTTAATGTATGGCTCAGAATCATGGAAAATGAACAAACAGCTTGAAGACAGAATTGATGCCTTTGAGATGTGGATATATAGAAGAATAGGGAGAACTTCATAGAAAGAGAAGAAAGCAAAGAGGTTCTAAGAACACTGTTTGAAAACAAACAAAATTAAAGGACATGAAAAAACTAACACAAAATATTTTGGACATATTAACCTCTTGGGTGTGTGGGGTAAAAAGATCAAATCGGAACTACAGTGCGAGAAAATTATACAAGTTGTTGAATTCTTTCCCCTAACCAATTTGCCCACCACATTCTCGTGTCCAACAATTTGCCCACCACATTCTCGTGTCCAACAATTTGCCCACCACATTCTCGTGTCCAACAATTTGAGTGTAATATTACTATATACTCATGAATTTACTAGCACAATGCTTCATTATATTATGGAGGAGAAAAACCTTTAACATACATTCCTCTCACAAAATGAAACATTATTTCAAACAAATAATCAAAATAATCTGTTTTATTCTGGGCGCAATGTTTTCCCTATCAGTAATATGTTTTTCAGCAAATTTATGTCTTATCACAAATAAGTTGTAGGCCTATAATAGTATAATTTGATACAAATTCAAAGATTCTTAAAAACATCTGCATGATCAATGTTGTGAATTGATACATCATTATTGCTAGAAAATGAAAATGTAGACCTTACCTTATAACTAGTATCTGACCATGAATTTGAAACCTGTGGGCTACAGATATCATCTGAATCTAAATCCTCAGTCACATCCTCAGTCACATTGCAAATTCTAAATCCCTTCTTGCATCAGATAAATTAATGCTAGAACTATCAGAGGAACTTTCAAAAGTTTATTAATTTCTGATTCATTGAGTCTAAGCATCGCCATATTTGTAAATCTGGGTAAGATGGTTACACACAAAAAACGTATGGCTCTGTCGACAGACAAGAGTTGAAATTACACTAGCAAGCATACACAATTACATAATCTATTTTTGAAGAAGATGACCTTTCAGCAGCTTGAACTAGCCAATCAGAATATTTGATAACATTGAGGTGCTTTCAGGGACAAATTATACATCTTGTTGAAGAAATACACTTAAAGAAATGACACCTTGTTGAAGAAATACACTTAAAGAAATGACACCTTGTTGAAGAAATACACTTAAAGAAATGACACCTTGTTGAAGACCTTAATTGATGGTAGGAAACATCACGAAATGGACAGGATACACAACTAAGGCAAGATACATAGGAGGATGTTGGAAGTCATTTACAGCCAACCTTCATTGTAAAGATGGCACTTGATAATGATTACTGTCAGGGATTGTAGCTTTTTTGTCACTGGTACTTTAAGAACTCTTAACTTAAGGTACACCAAAGGCTATATATCTCTGTGTGCAATATATGTGGTCAGACAAATAAAAGCTATATTTGGGCAGACAATATATGTGGACAGACAAATAAAAGCTATATTTGGTCAGACAATATATGTGGACAGACAAATAAAAGCTATATTTGGGCAGACAATATATGTGGACAGACAAATAAAAGCTATATTTGGTCAGACAATATATGTGGACAGACAAATAAAAGCGATATTTGGGCAGACAATATATGTGGACAGACAAATAAGAGCTATATTTGGGCAGACAATATATGTGGACAGACAAATAAAAGCGATATTTGGGCAGACAATATATGTGGACAGACAAATAAGAGCTATATTTGGGCAGACAATATATGTGGACAGACAAATAAGAGCTATATTTGGGCAGACAATATATGTGGACAGACAAATAAAAGCCATATTTGGTCAGACAATATATGTGGACAGACAAATAAAAGCGATATTTGGGCAGACAATATATGTGGACAGACAAATAAGAGCTATATTTGGGCAGACAATATATGTGGACAGACAAATAAGAGCTATATGTGGGCAGACAATATATGTGGACAGACAAATAAGAGCTATATGTGGGCAGACAAATAAGAGCTATATTTGGGGAGACAATATATGTGGACAGACAAATAAAAGCTATATTTGGGCAGACAATGTATGTGGACAGACAAATAAGAGCTATATTTGGGCAGACAAATAAGAGCTATATTTGGGGAGACAATATATGTGGACAGACAAATAAAAGCTATATTTGGGCAGACAATATATGTGGACAGACAAATAAAAGCTATATTTGGGCAGACAATATATGTGGACAGACAAATAAGAGCTATATTTGGGCAGACAATATATGTGGACAGACAAATAAGAGCTATATGTGGGCAGACAAATAAGAGCTATATTTGGGCAGACAATATATGTGGACAGACAAATAAGAGCTATATTTGGGCAGACAATATATGTGGACAGACAAATAAGAGCTATATTTGGGCAGACAAATAAGAGCTATATTTGGGCAGACAATATATGTGGACAGACAAATAAGAGCTATATTTGGGCAGACAATATATGTGGACAGACAAATAAGAGCTATATTTGGGCAGACAATATATGTGGACAGACAAATATGAGCTATATTTGGGCAGACAATATATGTGGACAGGCAAATAAAAGCTATATTTGGGCAGACAATATATGTGGACAGACAAATAAGAGCTATTATCTTATTACCAGTATGTATTAACTGCAAATACCCATCTCTAGAATTTTGATAAAGTACAAAATCAATGGGGAGCAAAAAATCTTCCATGCACATCATAGGTGACAACTAAGGAGGTTTTGGGGTGAAGTTGACTGTCCCATCCCACAGGTCAAAGTGTCCCAGGAGCCATGCTCAAGTCAGATGTGTCAGGTTGAAAGACACAGGTATCGCAGCCAAACTATAAACCATAGCATAGCATTCTATTCGATAAACTATATCCTGCTAAACTGCAGAAGTTTGAGAACAAACGCAGAAGAAAAATAAAGCACACATGCTCATCACAAAAGCAATAATTACACAAATACGGAAGATGTAGAAAGCTATCTGGTTGCAACCACTAACATCATAAGAAGAGAACATGACTTTTCTTTGTCTCCATGTCTTCTGCATTAGTCATACAGGTGTATTTCTCAATATTGAGCATCCATATTTGAAACTTTTCTGCTTTTTCAGATAATGTTATAGTGCTAGTGGTAATACCTTACTGCCAATTATGCCACTGTTGTTTTTTTTTGTGTACTACATTTTTTTACCATCATCTAGGATGCTGGAGTTTTTTTCAGTCAAATTTGTTGTTTTTGTAACTTTTGACAATGCAACATGTGTATATTGTGTGCAACATTATAATCAAATGTATAATTTTGTTAGTTTCATGTTTTATTCTGTCTAGATATAAAACTTATTATAAACTGCAGCAGTGATGTTCTTGTTGCTCGTTTACATCAACTATTTCTAGCATTTTTGTGTTTATCTATGGAATTCAGTAATTTTCAATTTAGCATATTCCAAAGAATTCTGTGTAAATGTGAAGACTTATTTGAGCGGATAAACAATATATGGGTAGTTAATGAGTGTGCCTCTCTTTTGGAGAGGCGTGCCCTTTCAACCAGCGGACAAAATCCAATTAGATTATATCAGGACACACTACCATAAAATATTAAAGGTAACAAAAACCCTGTGTATTAGATATAAGTATAAACAATATACCGGGTATGTGTCTGTTTTATAAAAGTAATTAAGAATAAGAAAGTAAATTGAACTAAGTGGCTGTAGAAGTATTACTACAGATATGCAGAGTAAAAAATTAATAATATGAGCAATCACTAACATTTTATGAGGAATGGCTAAAAGGCAATGAACCAATGGATTGTATAAAGATGTATCGGTACTCATTTTACTTATGTGAAAGATCAAATAGACAGTACTAGTAGACACCACCACATAGTCATTTCCCTTGTCTGTTTGCAAATTTCATGTTCATAATTTAATAATTTAAATATTAATTTATTTTAGGGTTTGTGTTAGGATAGTTGCGTTTTACATAACTAACCCTAACCCCAACCCTAAATAAATAAATATTTCAATTATTAAATGATGAACATGAAATTTACGAACATAGACAAGGGAAATAATTAAACATGTATTGGCATTTCTATTTCTGTCAATTTACTAATGTCTGCAAAACATCTCTATTGGTACATAAAATTACACTGAAACTTAATTAAATTTAAAGAAACAATATTTTGCATGAGACATAGTTCAAAACTAATATTAGCAATACAAAGCAAATTCTCCATGATAGCTTGCTATAATTTTAGTCTCCTCAAATGCTAGTTTGGAGATGTGCATGAAGTACACTGTCTGAAGAAATGTGCAAAGATTTTGGAACTTGACAACCAAGATTTTACTATGTCAATTTATACATATATGCTTCGGGAAGGAGAAGTTGCCAACATGGATGTCAACATTTCTGATAACTGACAACTGTAACAAGCAACAACTAATATTTTGTATTTGAAGAATATTTCATGCATTGAAATGTACACATTATGATGTTAAAATATATCTTCTTGTTGAAGGGTTCATAAAGTTGATAGAAAAATTATTTTTATTTTGCTGTCATTTTTTTATAACAAAAGTAAATAATAATGAAGAGAATATGAGGAATGAAGAGTTAACAAAAACTGTTGGAACTGGGGTCTCTTGTAAATATATTGAAAAATATAGACTAGTATGTCAACTACTTAATGAGAATGAACCCATATTGACCAGTAATAAGAGACGTTCCATATCTGAAATCCGAATGCCATTCAAATCTACGACGCATAACAGTAAAACCAGAGAGAAAACAGTATAGATAGAATAATGAAGAAATAAGCACAAACTGTCAGCACTGAATGTCTATCTATTCACTAAACCCTTTGTTGCCTTTCAGCGCCAGGGATAGAAGAATTTTCTGGAGATATCCCTCATGTGTACTGAGTATATTGAGGAATTTGTCGCCTCTTTATTTTGGTGGTCCGCCGTTTTCATGGTCTGGCTCTAGATCTGCCTTCACTGTATCTGTGTAGTATAGCTTGCTGTGATCTTCTTGTCTGATGGTAGTCTGTTGATGTGGGCAAACTATTTGATCTGCTGTCTCTTAATATATTCCAAAATTGAGATGATGCCTGTTCTTTGTCTGATGTCCTCATTCCTCGCTATGTCTCTTAGCGATATTCCTAGGATTCTGCATAAGCATGCCATTTCAGCTGTCACAAATAGCACTCAATGTGATTTCTCTAAATCTACAAACAGATTATTCAAGCAGATAATTTTCTCCTTGTAAAACCATCCCTCGAGTAGACCTTAAACACCTTATTGGAGTAGTGAATTAGATTAAATGCAAAATGAAGTGGAAACTTCTCGACAGCAGTCAGAGACTTGACAATAAATATCAATAAGCTAAAGCCAAGTTTCAGATAGCCAAGTTACAAGCCAGGAGAAACAGCTGGATAGAAAAAAACAAAATTGCTGAATCTTGAGAAAGATATGAAGAAACTGTGGAAGTTGATAAAACAACGAAATGACAAGAAATATAAAAGTATTTAAGGTATTGGGAGAAATCAAAAGGTCATATTGCTAAAAAGATGGAAACATCCTCATTGAAAAACAGACAGCTGATTACTTTGCAGACTCATTTTCTGAAGACAACAACATCAAAATTAGCCCAGGGAAAGAACAAAAGATTCGTTAGAAGCAAACAAGTTGGACCATATCTGAAGTCATGGAGGCACCAAAGAGAACTGGAGCATGCAGTAGCTAAACTGAAAATAAAAAGTCACCAGAAACTGATGAAGTGTGCAATGAAATTATTAAAAATCTGGGAATCACAGAAACAACAAAACTACGGAACATCAATATATGTTGGACTACATGCAAAGTTCAACAGACCTGGAAGGAAACAATCAGGATACCAATCCCAAAATCAGGAAAGTACAGCACAACAGTCGCCAACTACAGTCCAATCAGTCTCACAAGATGTCTATTCAAAACTATGGAGCATATAATTGACCTCAGACTGCAGTGGTACATTGAAAGAAAAAACCTTCCTGTTTCAAAGCAGGCAGGCTGAAGCCTGTAGTAAGTAATGCTACTCTAAAAGCTGAAGGTAAAGCTAAAGTAAGTGATGTTATACTAATGAAGGTAAAACAACCTACCTTTCTTAAGAGATAGAAGATACATTTCAAGATTTTTTAAACTGGTTCTAGCAGCATGGATAGATTTGAGGAAAGCTTTTGACAAGGCTTGGAAAGAAGGACTTCTAAAAAAATTGAAGAGTGATGGATAAAAGCATACCTACATAACAGAAGAGCCAGAATACAACTAGATTATTACAAAAGCAAAATTCTTACTACATCATGGGGTACCACATGGAATGGCATTGTTCCCAACGCTGTTTCTTGTCTGGCTGCTGAGCTAATGGAACACAAATGACAATGCCTGCTAATGACTTGATAATATGGTGCATGAACGAACATGCCCTAGTGGCCAACAAACAGGCACAGTGAGCTATATATACCTTAACCATATGTACAAACAGATGGTGTATCAACATAGATTAATTGCAGTATTATTCTCTTTAATCTTTCTTAAAAAAACACCAAAACAAAACAACTGGTCGCATTAAGATAAATGGAGAGCCGAAAATTTGAAATAACCCACGTCTTGGAGTCACATTTGACAAGTAGACGCGGGAGCAACACATCAACAAAAAATTACAAAGGCCAGGAGAAGGAAATCCTGAGAAAACTAAGTGAAACACATGGGGAGCAATTGGAAAATACTTAGTAAAGTTTACCAGCAGGGCATATGACCACACCTGGAATATGATTAAACTGCATGGTGTCCGGCATAAAAAACCACATTACATCAGCTAGATAGGTTGCAAGCCAGGTACTTAGAATCATCACAGTGAAATAAACACCCGTGGCAGAGATGGAGAAAATGGGGAGGCTAGAAACACTGAGTGAACACAGACACAAAGGCCCTAATACAAGCAGAAAATTTTCACTGTGTGTCAAGTCATCCAATGAAAGACAGATTTTAAAATTTAACAATTGGGTGACTGAAAAGAAGTAGCTTTATCCATCATTCGAAAGGACACCATAGAAAAATCTCTGACTTGCTTGAAGATGACATCCCCCAAGGTCAGTACATGTACTAGAACAAACCATTTGAAGAGAGGATAGTATATTATCTATTTATATCCACACTAAGATGAAAGAAATGTCCAGTGATACTGAATATAGGGACTATATGTGGCAGAGTAAGATAGTTTGTCTCCTGGATGCTGAATATCCACATGACATATGGATCAGACTATGTACAGATGGATCAACAGATATTGCAGATAAAAATAAATTAAGGAGCTGGAGTATATGTGGAGTACTCAAACAATGTTAGAGATACAATCAAAGTACTATCGGTTAAATTCTGGCATAATAACGATGCAGAAATCGAGACATTCAAGGTGGAAACCAGAAAACTGCTGATTTCAAATTTTTTGTCTACAGCCTGTAATATATTATTCCTTACAGATGCAAGATCAGCACTACTAGAGCCACAGTCCATAAACCTGCCAGATCTGCAAATACTACTGACCAAGCTAAGCTATCGGTATAAAGTAGTTATACAGTGAATACCATCACATTGTGGAATACATGGAGACGAGAATGCAGATATTCTTATTAAGAAGGGCGCTGCGGATGGTTAACCAGTTATGCCAATAACGTACCATCAAAAGTAACAGAGCGCGGGTTCTATCCACGACTGGGATAAGGATTTTTATCTTTCGGCGGTGTAATAAAAAAAATGCTTCCCGTGAACGTCGCCGCGACAGCTATGACAAAGCGGCCTTTTATTTCCACAGCCAAAAAGCCTTCATACACCCCTTAACAGGAAAACACGCAGTAAAAGTAAAATGATCGAAGAAATTAGAAATGATCGAAGAAATTAGAAAACCAACACGATTATCAAATTATGAACAGACCAGAATAAATTGTCATTTTACGCCTCAGAACACAATCGACTTCACAGCCGTATGTATACAAACTACAAGATTGGCAACACTGCCATCTGGACAAGCAACTCAGAAAGCAGACCATATTTTCAGAAAAGTCCGGAATACGATATACTGAGACAAAAATACTGGCGCAGAGAAACAGCACTTGAATTTAATAACTTTACGGACCACAGTGCGGGTTATAAAGCACTGTCACGTTTATAGAAAAGATCAGTCAAGTGCCATGCCGAGTGTCGTAGGCGATCATGTTTCTCCATAACTCTCTGTCTCTTGTGTTCAAAGTTCAATTGGTGGCATCTTTTCGTGCCACAGTGACAAACCATCCAGAAATTTCTCGCTGTTTTCCTCTGTCTCTTCTCCCCTTGATCTTTCCGGTGGTTGCTAAATGTTCAAGTTTTACTTTTCTCATCACGTGCACTAAAAATATTGATTGTTTAAGAGATAAAAATTCAGATATAAACATATTCCAAGTGAAAGAAGAAATTAATTGTCCGAAAAATATGTTGAATTCACCCCGAAAATATATTTACCTGAAATCTTTCACAATTGTGTATTAACTGCAAGCATTTCTTAAACTATGCATAGTCAAATTTTAAAACACAATTCTTGTATGGTGTGTTCCTGAACTGCTGACGAGATGGGGGGGGGGGGGTGCCAAGAATTAACTGAAAGTAGTTGACGTATGATATAGTATTAAAACAGATCCACCAATTCAAATATCTAGGTACAACGATTACAGCAGATGGAAGAAGTTCAACAGAAATAAGATGCAGAATAGGACAGGCAAAAACAACATTCAGAAAAAATGAAAAATATACTGTGTAATAAGACCTTGTCTTTAGAGGTGAGAAAGAGAGTTCTGCGGTGCTTATAACCCCTATAATAACATATGGGTGCGAGTCTTGGACAATAAACAAACTGGAAAGTGGGAGATTGGAGGCAACAGAGATGTGGTTCTACAGAAGAATGCATGCTGAGAATACCATGGACTGCCAGAAAAACTAATGTAGAGGTGTTGAAAGAGTTAAATGCGAAACGGACTTTAATCAACAAGAAAAAGACAATCTTCTTTTTTTTGGCCACTTCACGAGACAGGCAGGTTTAGATAACATAATCAAGTTAACAGGAAATTAGATAACAGGCAAGATTGAAGGCACCAGAGGCAGAAGGCGACAATGTGAGAAAATATTAGACAGTTTGACAACCTGGCATGGCAAGGAAACAACAATGACTTTGATACGTAATACTGTGGACAGAGAGCTGTGGAGAGCCATGACCGCCTACGCCACCCGGCATGGCACATGATGATGAGGTGACGTAATTTATGTAACGCCCCTTTGTTGATATTTCTCAAATTTCATTGTTAAATAAAATTGTGTTAAATTGAATTATCGGTGGTATTTTATGGAAGTTTATTGAATTGATTGTTTATTGAGTTCGCAGATGGCTAATAAGCCACATTCTGGCCACAAATGTTCTTTGACAGTTCGTATTTGTAAATGTCCTTGAGATCGTTTGTTATCCTGCAACTCACCATAGATAAGTATCCTTTCTTATATAATGCTGCCAATACTGGTTCATTCTCATTATATGGCCGAACAATTTCAATCTTTCAATATATTTAAGCGCAGTGTTGTTCCAACAGTTCTCTTAGTGTCTTCATTCCTCAAACGATCTATATTTGTTCTATTGCTAATTTTCTCAGACGTTTCATTTCACATGCAGTATGCTTTTACTAAATTATCCCGCTCAAGAATGGTTCTGGTCTCGGGAGGTAATATGATACAAACAGGAAAACAGTCATCACAATCAACCCCAGTTTCGCTGTTCACAGAACAACAATCTGGCTCATATGAGTTTCTCTGCAAAACAAGTTGTCGGGAAACTAAAGATGACTTAACCCCGACTGGGCTCAAATCACGACATGCGGACTGATGACCTATAAAGCCGGTTGTGACCCTGAGTTTCATTTGTCCGCCTTGGTTATTTTGACTCCAATTATATTATTAGTATCCAATGAATAGCCAGACAATAATCAACAACGTACCGAATGACGGTCTGTTTACTATTTTGCAGTTAGGTCATTTAGTACAGTCAATGGTCACGCTTAAACCAAACCTTTCTATCATCATCATCATCATTAAGTGCCGTCTCCGCAACGAAGGTTGGCTGCAACGTATCTCCAACATCTCCTATCTCTTGTCTTGGTGGTGCACTCTGCTAGACTAACCTGTCCATCGCGTGATGTTACTCTCCCACATGTATCTCTGTCTACCTCTTGCTCGCTTCCCTTTGACTTTACCCTCAAGTAAGGTCTTCAATAAGGTGTCATGTCTTTTAATGTGTCCAAAGTATTTTATTTGCCTGATCTTTATTTCTCTTAGTAGTTCCTTCTTCATATTTAGTGTTTTCAGTATATCTTTATTTTTTTCCTTCTCTTTCCATGATGTTCTCCCTATTCTTTTATATACCCACATTTCAAAGGCATCAATTTTGTCTTCTAATTGTTTATTTAGTCTCCATGTTTCAGAGCCATACATTAATATGGAATAGATGTAGCATTTTATAATTCTCATTTTTAACTTGTTTGTAATTTGTTTAGATGTTACTATTTTCCTCATGTCATTGAAGGTACGTTTGGCCATTCCTATTCTTCTTTTAATTTCTGTTTCACATCTGCCATCATTTCTGACTATATGTCCAAGATATTGATAATGAAACATTGATTGTTGCTTGTTTATTGCTTGTTGTAGTTTCTCTTTATGTATGTTTATGTAGAGCTCTTTTTTTCTTCTGTGTCCTTGCTGATTATTATGGTTTTTGTTTTTGGATATTTATATCCAGTCCATATTCATTACTTGATTTATTGACTTGATCTATTAGTCTTTGTAGTTCATGTTCACTTTCAGCTAAAACAACAGTGTCATCTGCATATCTCAGGTTGTTTATTATTTTCCCTTTGATCTTGAGTCCTGGCATTTCTTCTATATTTTAAAACATATTCTCTGTGTAGATAGACTTTTTGATAAATTGCATCCTTGTCTTATCCCTTTTCTTATTTCTGTGTATGGTGAGTAGCTGTTTTCACACCTTATTGATGCAGTCTGTTCCCAGTATGTATTTATAATGGTCTTTTCCATCTATGCCTATTTTTTGAAGACATTTTATTAGTTTTTCATATTGGACTCTGTCAAAGGTCTTGCTGTAGTCTATGAAGCAAATGTAGATACTTTTTTTGGACTTCTATATATTTATCTATCACTAGTTGGATAGTTAGAAGTATAGCTTCTCTGGTTCCTTTGTTTTTCCTAAAACCGAATTGTTCTTCACCGACCTCCGTGTCCCTCTTGTTTTTAATTCTTTCATGTATTATCTTGAGGAGTATTTTAGTTAAATGACTCGACTTATTGCTCTATATTCTGTACAGTCCACAGCCTTGTGCTTCTTAGGTAATGGTATAAATATTGATGATGTTAGGTCTTTAGGTATGTGGCCTGTTTCATATATGTCATTGCAAAGTTCAGTGATAATATCCACACCAAATTCATTTAGATTTTTTTTTATTATGTCTGCTATTATGTTGTCGGAGCCTGCAGTCTTTCCACATTTTATTGCATTTTCTACTTCTGCTTTCTGTATTGCTGGTGCGTCACTGTTATGTATTGTTTTTTTGTTGTTCCGTTGGTCGTCAAACAGTATCTGTCACATACTCTGCCCATCTTGTAAGTACTTCTGTTTTATCAAATATTGGTGCTATGACATGTAATAATTCAATACTGAGCAGAAAAACGAGGTTTCAGGCGTACTCTGCAATTGTCAGCATTGCCAATATCTTATATTTATTCTATAACAAACCAAATTACTCATGGATTGGTATATTTAGCAAAGAAAAGAAATGTTCGACTCGTGTCAAATTAACTATATCTGGTATAGACTTGTTTCATACCGTCTGCCAAGACGAGAAAAATGCATAGTACAAGCCAAGAGTGCTTGGGAGTAAGTCCATGTTTTATAGATTGATGGCTACTCGTCTAGCTATGATCTTTTCTAACACCATGTGATACACAATCTGCAGCATGATGATGCGGTAACTCTGAATGTCGGTGGTTTCTTTGCTATAAGGTGGCCAAAAGAAGCGCTACAAAGACTCGTTAAAGAACTCACTAAAAGCCTTTGAAATAGACCACGATACATGGGAAGAACTTGCACAAAATAGATCTACATGGCGTTCTAAAATCAATAAGAGCGCATCATCTTGTGAAAAGAGGAAAAATGCAGCAGCTCAACAGCGGAGAGAAGCTAGAAAGTCACGGATAGACCAAGATCCGTCTACAGTCGTCATTCCATGTCCGAACTGTCCAAGGACATTTATAGCTCGAATAGGGCTCATTAGCCAACTACGAACTCATAATCAAGGACATAACTAAAATTGAATTTTCAAAAGTGGATGTAACAAATGGTCATCATCACTTGTGATGGTCGAACAACATGAGGAAAAGGCAACGGTGCAACCACTCCTGGATAATGGCACGGGTTTGTTTTCAGGGAAGATAAAGCAGTCAACCGGAAGTAAGGTCCTGATTCATCGTTGCCACTACCACGTGTTTATGTGTTCATATATGTCTATTGTCAATTGTCTTCCCCCAGGTGGTTTGTGATATCCACTCTTGTCGTGAAGCGTAGGGGTGATTGGAGCTCGAGCTTGCGTTCCAAAGCCAGATGTGTGGTCTCGGCTGTGTTATGACCGTGTCTGTTCAGGATGCAACTATTCCTGATGCATTCTCATAATGTGGCCGAATCACTTGATCTGTTCTCTCTCTATGTATTCTGTACAAGATATTATACATATTCTTTCCCTGATATATTCATTTCGTAATCTATCAAGCCTGGTGACCCCGGCAGCTTTCCTCAAGAATTTCATCTCACATGTCACTAGTTTTCATATGTGGACTTTTAAAAAAAAAATTCGATATTCATATCCTGAGTTTTTCTAAGGATCTTGACTTTTTTGGTTTAGTTTTTTTTTTAAAGTGTAAATAGTTAGTTTTCCAAACATTTCATAAAGTTTTTGAAATTGCTGTACATGCATTGTGGAGCATGAAGGTCAACTACATAAGATTTGAGATCGCTACTGTCGCTCTAAAATGGTTCTCTGGAACTCCAAATGTTAAAGCAGTGTATTGCTCCGAGTCCATACGTCAAAATATCGAATATATATATATATATATATATATATATATATATATATATATATATATATATATATATATATATATATATATATATATATATATATATATATATATATATATATATATATATATATATATATATATATATATATATATATATATATATATAGCTACTTACTTCTTCTTCATGTTTTTGTAGCAGAAAAATCATAAAATGGTCTTACTAGATTTCCAGCAGGTTACAGTCTAGAGAACGGAAACGCGTTGTGTCGCCGTTTTATTTGCGCAAATGGAAGGACACATCCGTCTTTGGCGCTCCCTCTCATATATATATATCTTCAATATATATATGCATATGCGGGTGGGCGGGACGGTACAAAAAAGAGCAATCGTCCGTTTCCGTGTGTTACTTCTTTTTGAAACAGTGAAGGCAGACCTAGAGGCCAACCACGAAAACGATGGACCACCGAAATAAAAGAGGCGTCAAATTCCACAATACACTCAGCACACAAGAGAACAGTCTCCATAAAACTCTTCTACTCCTGACGCTGAAAAGCAAGAAGTGGTTTAGTGAATAGATAGATAGATAGATTTTTGTTGGATGTAAATAGATGAACTTTTTGTAAAATATTGCGACGGGATATGTGTGTGTGTGTTATTTTTTAACCAAGTTCCTATCGTTAAAAGTCATGTTCCGATTTGCTAAAGGAGTGGAAGGTTTCTACTCTTCTTGAGTAGAAAGTTGGTAGATTTTTTGTTAATTATTAGGAAGCATTAAATTGTTGTATTCCAAATATTTTCTCCCTTTCTGTCTAAATTATTGTAGCCCTAGCTTTGGGAGTGGCTGTTGAAGTCTCCCACTGTCAAGAAGTGTTTGTTGGGGATGTTAATACTGGTAGTATTTAATGGGATGCCATTCGGGCAGTAGAAGTTTAGTATGCTAAGTTCAAGGGTAGTTTTCTTCATGTGAATTAATTAGTATTCAGCACCTTCCTTGTGTGTTTGGTTTCTGTGGTATTGATGTAACTCTTGACCAGCATTAGCAGTGCACATTTTCCCCGATCGTTCATTTCATGACAACTCTAAAATATTGGTACCCTCGTATCTTTAAAGTTATTTTGTCATTGAGATGGGTTTCCTGTATGCAGCAAATACTAATCTATTTCTGGTGCAAGGTGTTTTGGTTATGTTTTCTGTTTACTCGTTCTACATTCCAGTGCATGATGTTTAGATGGGTTGTCTTGTCTGGCTGGCCAGTCGCTTTCCTCTTCTGCCTTCTGGCCTCCGCAAGGTAGACTAGAGGGATTTCCACTTGCTGGGGGTAGATTCTGTCGAGGTTCAGAATACAGCACTATTCCTAACTGCTCATTTCTTGGCTGGACTAAACCGCATCTTCATTTCAAGGAGCTGGCTTCAATTGGGTTTCTAGTACTTCCTCTTCTTTTGCGTTCGTTATCTGACAACCAACACAAGAGATCGTGTGATTTCTGCCGGGGAACATGAAGAACTGACTGTGCTGCCAGTTTCACAACAGATCTGCGCTATTTCGCTCCTTACGGCCCAGTACATCCGTATCGTTTCTAGTACTAAAAGTCGTGTTATGATTTGCTAAGAGAGGGTAGTTCGAGCAACCCAACCCCCGCCCCCCCCCCCCAATCGACGAGCTTGATCTTAAGGTCATGTAAGTGGTAATCAGATATTTATAAACGAGTGAGAAGCTTTTGGTATACATTTTATGAAAAAGAGTAAAGTGCTGGGAACCAATAATAGAATTGGAAATCCGATATTGTGCAGGGTCTATCCCAGTGGAACATCGATCAATAGCCATGAATTGTGCATTTACAATTATTTTTTTAAAATACTGATCAAAAGATAGTTTTTCACGTCATAATTTTTCCCCTATGGATATGAAGATTTGATAGCCCAGCGAAAATTTAAAATAACAATGAACCAATAATACAAATTTCGAGATAAAAATGGGGGTGCTGATTGTGTCCGCGTACACAGTGTCTAAATAGAGCTGGGCTTTTTTGTTTTTGGAACTAAACCTTTTACAAAACTTTGAGTGGTAACTTTTCTTTGATATAACTACTAACGGTTGTCTAGTTAGGTGTCTGTTGTTTTCAGGTTTTATTGTAAATTTATTATTAATTCAACATAATTTTTTGTTCACATCGTATACAGTGTATTATGGTATAAAATGCCTAGATCGTGCTGTGTGCCGCACTGTAAGTCAAATTATTATAAAGGAGGTTATGTCGCTTCATTCGCTTTTCCAAAAGATCCCGATCTGCGAGATGAATGGCAAAAGTTGATTCCTCGTGAAAATCTGAAGGTGACGCATAACACTGTTGTTTGTGAGAAACATTTTCATGCTTCAGAGGTTGTGAAAATTGATTCTGTAATTCGAGATGATGGTAGTGTATTGACAGTTCCTAGAAAAAAAGCAAAGCTGCTTCCTGGTTCAGTGCCAACAATCTTTCCAGATGGTCGTGGCGTTGTACGCCATTCCTGTGATCTTAAATTGTTAGAACAACGACAACAGTGTTGTGTTCCAGGATGTAATTCCAACTACGAGACAACCAGTGAATATGTAACTGTGTTTAAATTTCCATCTGATTCTCATATGAGGGAAAAATGGATTAAGTGTATTTCACGAAACAACTGGTCCCCCACAAAGTTAAGTGTTGTTTGCTGCAAACATTTTCTTCCATGTGATATATCTTCTACCAAATCCACTGATAAAAAAGGAGTTCAACGTAAGTTTTCTAGAAAGAATCCTATTCTGAACGCAGATGCTTGTCCATCTCTGTTTCTAGGAGTACCATCGGACTTATCACTACCACAATCACACAAAGATTCTGAAAAAAATGCTTCTGAATCAGTAAGTATGATCATGATGATTATGAAATTAGCAATTAACCATTACTACTGGGTCTGTCAGTTGAAGATCATCCTTATTGCACATAGATCCATAATAACTGCTTGGATCTCCTCCAATAGATATCATTCAGGCGCAACTACGGTTTAAGTCTTCACTGTGACCTTTGTTCTAGTTTTGAGGTATTACCTAACCTTTGGGTGTGCTAAGGTTAGGATAACTACATATAGTATTTACAGTTAAGAAAAATTTTATCTTAGCTGGTCAATCGCGGGCCCCTCTCAGTGTGTAGCGGGCAGAAATAATGAGTGCATAGTACAAATCATTGGGGGGAAAAAAATTGTAAAAATCTCATCTCTGATGAATGTGTCTTGTGTTGTGTAAGTAGCTGACGATATGTGTAACTGTTATTGCACATTGGGCATAAGTTTTACGGAAATCTGTGATGTCAGCTAGTTGAAAGTAGCACAGTGAAGACCGTAGTTTTACCATCATTTATTGTGTAGTGACTCTCCACACATACTCTTTGTTGCTTTACCAATCTCCTCATCATAACGTTCGCATTTAGCCACATCCTATTTTACACGATAATCCTGTATTCTGCTCAAGGTTGCAGATTCACAAACATTTTTTACATTAGTCACTCATCCAATCTCTGTAAGAACATTCAAAACATCAGCATCATCCATTGCTTGTTCATTAGGGATCAAATATGAATGTAAGCGACAAATTCTTTGAACAAGAAAATTAAAGACTGCATAGGCCTATATGGAAAAGTCTTGAAGACAGAAGGAGAAACCATATATATTTTATTTTAACCAACTACAGATTTAGGGTAGAATATTCTGACATACATACAGGAGCTGATATCAATTCTGATCGCAGTTTGTTGGTTGCTGATCCAGCTGTCCATGGGCTCATGCCCTTTGATCTAATGGCATTATATTGCTGGGAAGTCTGTGGATTTTCGGCCCACCCCGGGACAGAGCCAGAGAATAACTATTACACCTCCAGGAAGGTAGGTTTCACCCTATTCACTGTAGCCAAGATAGGGTTCACTGTCCTCATTCCCCGCCACCAATTGACTACTGGTTATGCCGAACTTCTCTATTGTTCCAGGCATGCAACCAAATGTTCAAGTCAAAAGGATTGTCACGTCCTGAGTCACTGTGCCTCTATGATGGCCTCAGCCATAGGAAAAACAGTGATGTCAGTTTCCTCCTCCTCAGTGCTGCACAGTACATCTCTGGCTCCCTCCCAACCACAGAGGGTGCAAACATATATATTCAGGCAAACATGAAAAACATTTCAACAACAAACTAAAAGCATAATTGTGTAAATGACATGCCATGAAGCTTCTATAAGAAGATAACCTCAATATAACGGCATGTCATCTACTAAGGTTTTCTGTTGCATGGATGGTATTTCTAGTGGGCCATTGGTGAGACCCACAGACGCAACCACATGCGTACTGATCGCAGTTCATTTGTATGCAAAATACATATGAAACTTGAAGACAGAACATACAAGATATATAGGCCTACAGATCCACAGGTAAACACATCAGCACTGAAACAGCCAGACATTAAATATAAGTACCTGGCAGAGATAAAGAACAAATATCAACACCTAATAATAAAGAACATGGAGCAAACAGAAGGGAGAATCCAGAGGATAAAATATACAATAAGTAGGACAGCCTAAAGAAAGGTATCCAAACAGCTAATGTTAGGTTACCCGTTAGAAAAATCAAGAACAAACAAGCATTGATGACAGATTAAATATTAGGAAAAATATCAGAAAGAAAGTAAACCAAATACACCTACAAATGTTCAGTGCTGAACAAAGACATGTAGCAAGCACAAAAGAACAATGGCTAGAAACCTGTTGGGAGTGGGAAGAGTATGTGAATGGATGGAAGTATGCAAAGAACAATGGCTAGAAACAAAATGCAGTGAAACTGAGATCTCACATCAACTCAAGACGAAAGAAATGCACAAGGAATTAAGATATCACAGATAAGAAAAGTGTTCTAGATGGTGTCAACTGCAACAGAAATAAAAGCTTAGAAGTTATATTTGATAAGATAAAATATTGACAAGATGGACATAATATGTGTCAAACCTATTTAATGATCAATTAAGCAAGAAAACAACATTATAAAACAATGATGCCTCAGTAATACTCATATCAGAAGTAGAAAAAGCAAAGAAACTTGGAAAAATAATAAATATAAATAACCAAACTGTATGCTCCTTAAAATAACTCATTTGCCTATTACAACATGCATGGAATCATATTGAAACCAGTAAAATTAGTACATTATCCTAGTTATCAAAACTTGGAAAAGCTGCAGAAGAGTACAGCAGAACAGTAGATGTAGTAAAAGCCCTAAATGACTTTGATGTGCAAACTATTAAAGATGCCACATGCACAAGTCACATACTTCTTCAGCGTTCAATCTCAAATGCCCGCTGAATCTCCCGTACAGCAGGACCATGGTCCTACTAGATTTCCACCTGATTTCCTACAGTGTCACTGTTTTATTTGCACCAATGGCCCACATGTGTCTTCTGCGGAAAGTCACATACAAAGACCTGAAAACATCAATATTTATAATTTATACCACTTCATAAGCTTAGGAAAGTGGACGTCACAGAACACAGAATAATAAGTTTGTTGGGCCATTTAATCAAATGCTACTAAAGATCATACATTAAAGAATTAAAAACACAATAGCCATCCCAGTCGGAGAACAGTTTGGTTTTCGGAAAAAATAGAGGAACAAGAGAAGCTAAACTCATTATCCAATGAAACTTTATGGGGATGAGTTTCACTTCCAAATATGACTTAAATGGTTACATTGTTACGGCAAGCATTACAGGTGTAAATGTATGTATGGTTTGATTCAAGTTCGCAGATCTGGGAAGGCATGGGAGGTTGTTTGTAGTGTTCAAGTTTGAATTTCTCCCTCCCTCCTCCCTCCCCCCAAGGAACAGAGAACATGACTTTTTAGTACAGGGAAACAACTAAAATTAAGGCTACACTCACACACCTCTACAGTCTTAACGGCTTCTTCAAAATGTATCATTAAAAAAATCCAATAAAATTAAGAAATTCAATTTTAGAAAGATAATAATCCCCCCCCCCCCTACAACTTTTAGCAAAATCATAATGGCCTTGCATTGATAACATTTTTCTCATCGCTTTAGTTAACCTCTACACTTTTGAATAAAAGTGAAGTTGCTGAGTTGACAAGGTTTGAACCCTATTAATTCTTTCAGATATGCAATGAAATGATCAAGAGTGAAGATGTGAAAAAAGAGATTTGTGAAGATAACAATTTTGATGAGGAAGAGACAGTATTGGGGGAAGCAGCTCAGTCTGGTTCATCTGAAGAAGAGGACGGAGGAACAGATGGTGAGTTGTTTGTAACATGCCTGGGATGTAGAGTAGGTGGGGGCAAAGATTAACACTTTTTACATTTTAGTGTATTCTGACACCTAAACCTAACTACTGAACAACAGGCTGTCATCAGTGTATAGCTTATCTATCTACCTTACATTAGTGAGAGTATTAAAAATATTTGTCTTTACATGTAGACAATAGAATAACAGTTTATGAACTTAGATAAACGCATATCTTTGCCCCATTTTACAGGGCAAAGATCCACGGGTAAAAATGTGATACAAACCATTATAAAATCGAGCTAATACGGATATTATGTTATGTGTTTGTTGTTACTGAGGATATTTCAATACCTGTACGGGATGTTTGTTGTTGTAATAGTCCTTGTCTCGATTGTTCCGTTCGGGTGACTTTGTGTGCACGATTTGAATGGCTTGATGAAATCGCATCTTTTATTGGAGATGCGGTTAGTCAAGTACTGAAAAACGCGTGTACAATTGTTGCTAGGCGATTTTGTGCCGTAGAACGGACTGGTTCAATTCCCGTTAGTCTCAAGAATTTAAAAAAAATTGTCCTCTGGCTTCCTACTTATATTTACTTGTATAAAATCAAGGGAGAGCGCATTGCGTCAGATCTAGCAAACCGGCAGTGTGTACATTTGTGCTAAGAATAGGTATCTATAGTTTTGAAACTTTAATCACAAGAAATGGATCTTTAGTATAAGATATAGTTGGTAAGTACTGTTTTAAAGCTAATTATATCTTTGTAAAGTTGGATGATTGTTATAATTATATATATCGATCTCTCCCAGCTTTAGATCGGCATCTGCATCTTCCTCATGACATGTATTTTCTTCATACCTTCTAAATGCTGTCCGTCACCCCAATAACGTGCGGTTCTTTACTTTTCCACAAATCATATGAAAAAATGAAGTAGAATGACAAGATATAAGAAGAACTTGAGAACTTGA
Source organism: Meghimatium bilineatum (assembly GCA_034231615.1). Taxonomy (NCBI): domain Eukaryota; kingdom Metazoa; phylum Mollusca; class Gastropoda; order Stylommatophora; family Philomycidae; genus Meghimatium; species Meghimatium bilineatum. Next base: position 73,114,547 of record CM067319.1, on the reverse strand, counting down.
TGACAAAACATATATTTCAATTTAAACATTTAAAACACCATGATATTAATGATAACAGCAGGCAGAGTGCCAGATGTTGGAAAAAAATAGAACAAATATAAAGAAAATATATTTTTCACCATTGTTGAAAATGTACTCGTCCTTGACCTATCAAACTTCATTGTGTCAAAGATTGGAATATTGACGTCTGACATAGTCTCTTGTGGTACCAGGAAAATCCATAGATTAGAAATAAACTCGCTGTTGATTTTTGTGCCCCACGCAGTTCTTTGCCCAGACTACCCTATTCTATGATATGCTTGTATTTGTTTCTGTCGTGAAAAGGTAAACAGTAAGTCATGTTACGAACCAGCGTCATAGCAAATAGTTTTACCAGATGTGCTCAACTGCCTAGCCAGTGGTTGACAAGAAACCTCCTGACTACTGTCGCCTTCAATATTTACTCAGTAGTAAAGCAGTAAGTGATGCTGCAATTATGAGCCACCCAGATGAGGAGCTGCAAACTTACTAGGTGTTTTTCTAATGCCTGCCATGAGCTGAACTAACAATCAGCTAGATGTAGGCAGAAATGATTACACAGGCTACCATTAAGCAGCCGCAGATTGTCAAACAATGTTGATAAGCTAGAGGCAGTTGACAACTTTACATATTTAGGATCCTCAGTCAATAATAAATTATCACTGGATAAAAAAATAAGCTTAATGGTTAACAAGACATCATGACTGAACAAACACATGCACAGGATGTGACTGTTTGCCACATCACTGTGCACTTGTAGAATAGATGAGCAGACCTATGAACATATTCTGCAGAACAGTCCCCAGTAAGAGAGAGAATACTGGCCCAATGGCACAACCCTGCAAGCAAAGATGTATAAAACCAAAGAAGAACTCCAGACAATGTTCATTTGTAAGACTTGTCTGACAGTGTAGACATCAAGTAGCAAACAAAAGAAAGAAAGGCATCTATAACATATGAACAGTCTAAAAAGGGTCTGGCGAAAGAGAAAATGAACTATAAAAACTAAACTCCTGGTTTATCAAGCTTGTGTCCTAAACACCCTCCTCTATGGCAGTAAAATGTTGGTAACCTATTGTAGGATGGATAAATAAATGGATGAAAGATGGCAGAATACCAAAAGATTTGTTTCATGGAGAATTGGTCTGGGAAAAGATCTCAGGGCCAATATCTACTTCCGTACAAATATGTAGACAATCAGGATATGCATGATACAGTCATTGATAAGGAATCATGGGAACATGGTGCTATGGATCATATTACATATGGGGGAGGGGGAGAAAAGGAATGACAAAGGTGAAAGTGATAGTTTAGATTTAGATTGGACTTGTGAGTCACATTCATCATCATCATGAATTGTAGATTATATTTCTTATACCATAGCAATAATACTATTGTCTGGAAAGACAAAAAGGTATCTACTTACTGTGTTGTATAACTGTCTCCATTTATTATTTCAACTTGTTTTATAACTGTCTCCATTTATTGTTTGTACTTGTTTTATAACTGTCTCCATTTATTGTTTGTACTTGTTTTATAACTGTCTTCATTTATTGTTTGTACTTGTTTTATAACTTGTCTCTGTTTATTGTTTCTTATTGTTTGATAACTGTCTCCATCTCCATTTATTGTTTCAACTTGTTTTATAACTGTCTCCATTTATTGTTTCTACTTGTCAGAGATCAGAGGTAGCATGCAGAGCTGCTTTAACAACTGCCAGATTGATGTTCAGAAAAGGACGAGTCCAACCAGGGTTCAGCATACACAAAGTGTGAGACCTGGTATTTTGTTAGAGAATTTTCCAGAAGAGAAAGATGATAAAGAAACACTAACAGAAAATTTGAGAAATATTGTCCAAAACACAGAAAATGAGACAGATAATAATGAGAGAATAGAAGATTTGAGAAATAGTGAGAATACAGATGATGATTCAGACAATAAGGAAAGACTAGCAGAAGACATTAAAATAATTGAGAACACAAGAAAAGATAAATTGGATTATGAGATAAATGAACACAAAAGGGATAACAAAAATAAACCAGTCAAGACTGGGAAACTAAAATTGAAATCTAGAAAGCAGAGAATATATGACAAGAGAGATCCATCAAAAGCTAAGAAATGTCAAAAAATGTGTGTCGATGATGTTGTTACAGGGTCTGCTCAACTGATGGAACACAGTGGGATGGATACAGGAGAGAAGTCCCATAAGTGCGATGTTTGTTGTGCAGAATTCTCTCATTCTAATTGTTTGAAGGTACATAGTAGAATACATACTAAAGAGGCAAATGAAATGACTTACAAGTGTATTGTCTGTAGTTCAATGTTTGCTACAGAAGCTGACTTGAAGGTACATAAGATAACACATAGATCTTTCATTTTAGATGATAATATGTGTGATACTGTAGTTAGTTCCTGGAAAGTACCAACACAAACAGGAGATAAACTTTACAAGTGTGATGTTTGTGACATCAGTTTCTCTCAGTCTAGTTGCTTGATAATACACAGAAAAACACACACAGGAGAAAAGTCTTGCCTGTGTGATATTTGCGGTGCAGAGTTTAGTACATCTGTGAAACTTGTGGTACACAGAACAACACACATAGGAGCAAAACCGTACTCTTGTGATGTATGTGGTGCTGGATTTTCTTCACCTTCTAGCTTCCGGGTACACAAACTAAAACATGCAGGTGTTAGACCACATATATGTGATGTGTGTGGTGCAGGGTATACTAGAGCTGAAGACTTGAAGGTGCACATAAGAAAACACACTGGAGAGAAGCCATATAAGTGTACTGTTTGTGGTGTCAGATTCTCGACGGCTGGCAGCCTCACAATACATATTAGAGCACACACAGGAGAGAAGCCTTATATGTGTGATATTTGTGGTGCAGGATTCTCTCGTTCTACTAGTATGATAATACATAGAAGAATTCATACTGGGGAGAAGCCTTACAAATGTGATGTTTGTGATGTAAGATTTTCTAGCTCTTGTAGTCTGACAAGACACAAAAGTACACATACAGGAGTGAAACCTCATAAATGTGATGTTTGTGGTCGAGGATTTTCTCGCCTTTCTGCTCTGACTATACACAGACGTATACATACAGGAGAAAAGCTTTACAAGTGTGATGTTTGTGGTGTAGAATACTCATCATATGTTAGCCTGAAAAAACATAGAATTGCACATACAGGAGAGATGTCTTACAAATGTGATATTTGCAATGCAGGATTCTCTCAATTCAGTAGCCTGAGGATGCACAAAAGAATACATCCAAAGGAGAAATCTCATAAATGTGAATTTTGTGGTATAGTATTCTTTAAATCTGGTGACTTAAAATTACACATAAGAATACATACTGGAGAGAGACCTTACATTTGTGATGTTTGTGGTGTTAGGTTCACTAGATCTGGTCACCTCAAAGCACATGGTAGAATACATACTGGAGAGAAGCCGTACAAATGTGATATTTGTGGTGTTGGATTTGCTCAGTCTGGCGATCGAACAAGGCACAAAAGGACACATACAAGAGACAAACCTTTGTAATGTTTGATTTGCTGAATTCCCTATTTGTGAATCTGGTCACTCACTATGTAGGTCACCTTTGATGGACAGAACATTAAGCATTGCAATAGGCTGTGTTAGCCTAGTGCAACCTGTGACCACAGTCTCTCTTTCAAACACTACATTGATGAAAAAACCATACAGAGATTTAAATGAAGTCTTGCAGAACTTAAAGCTTAGTTAGCTGCACATCTTGAGACAACTACTTGTCCTACTCTTTCATTAGTTGTGTCTGTGGTCAAGTATGGATTAGAAGTTTGCATTGTGAGCATCTGGGGCATGTTTAGAATGAGGGAATATGAATAGTCCTCAGTTGCACTAGGAATACCCATTGTAAAAATAATGTTCCTGCTGATGCTTCTATCACTATATTCACATCATGATGTTGCCCAAATGAAAGCATACATGTGAGCGACCTAGTTTGTCATAGATGGCACTAGCTGAAAAGGCAATATGAGAGGAAACCACGCTTCCCATCATGAGAAATACGCACCTAATTAATGAGACTGACAGGTTTTCACAAAGTTATAATTGCCTTGACAGGGAATGTAGAGATTATGACAATGGAAAGGCAAACCTTTAAATATATTAAATGGTTGCTAATGCAGTGGTTGATGACATCATTTTGTGCACTAATATATCTGTGGGTCGGAGTGTAAGAAGTCATGCTTGGGTTTTATAGCTAGTGCTGGTGGTAGAATCAATAGCCAAGCATATCAAAGCATTTAGAACAAATACATCTAGTATGATCATGAATGGAAGTTGAGATGGTTACTGCAGCCTCAAATGGCTCTCTAGTAGTCTATTTACTAAGGTAGTTATTATGTCAGATTCCCAGTCCATAGTTAGAGAGATCCAAAATGGTGTGTCACTATGATTGGATTGTCATCATCTTCAAATGCCGTCTCCGTAATTAAGGTTGGCTGCAACAGACCTCCAACATCCCCTGTCTCTTGTCTTGGTGGTGCACTCTGCTAGACTGTAACCTGTCCATCTTGTGATGTTATACAGAATCATGTTTTTCCTTATATGATATGGATAAAAATCCATACAGAATCATGTTTTTCCTTGTATATGGATAAAAATCCATACATAATCATGTTTTTCCTTATTTGATATGGATAAGAATCCATACAGAATCATGTTTTTCCTTGCATGATATGGATAAAACAGCTGCATTTTAAAAGGAAATCTTCTATATAAACTCAACAAGTTTGTGGAAAAGCATTATAAGTTTAACTGCTGTTATTAATTATTATGTGAACTTTAAAATAATATTATTCTCTTTTATTGTTTATGGTTTTCATCTTATTTTATGTAAAAATGATGTGTTACATGGCTTGGTTATCATGCCTGTCAACCTGTTGAGACTGAAAACCATTAAAAAAGTTATGATAAACCATAATTGAGCATGAAAAACCGTAAAACCATACACAATGGTGAGGGGGCTCCATCCGCACACACCAAAAAAAAAAGTCATTCGGGTTTTTTTTACAGGTAGTTTACCTTTGTTTAACATAGACAGTAATAGTGTGGGAAAATTATAGAGCACAAAGACTAGGCCTATGTATCGTTATGTAACTTTAATATGAAAAAAAGAAATATGAAAAAAAATTAATACAGAGATTGGATGCTTAGACTTAGATCAGTTTGAAACTATAACAACTTGTTGGAGTGCTCTATAAAGCGTTGGACACTAATTTCAACTATCCATGAATAGGCCCTATCACACATCATGCATTTATGATCAGCGGAGATCGTACAACTATGACTGGCACGGATCATGCATATATGACCGGCAGAGATCGTGCAACTATGACTGGCATCGATCATGCATCAATGACCGGCGGAGAATGTGCATCTATGAACGGGAAGAGATCGTGCAACTATGACAGGCAGCAATCATGCATCTATGACTGGCGGAGATCGAGCATTTATGACCGGTGAAGAATGTGTACCTATGACCGGCGCAGGTCGTACATCTTTGAATAGCGGAGATTGTGCATCGGCGGAAGTCGTACAACTCTGACCCGTGTAGATTGTGCACCTGTGATCGGAAGGGATCGTGCATCTATAGCAGCGACGGCTTCATTTTCAGTCAGTGGCATCATTTTCCGTTTGTATTTCCTAAAAAGAAACATAACGTGACAATAAAATATTGGTAAGATAAGTCTAAAGATCAGATTTAGGCCTAAATAAACAAATAACATATTCTATTATTTAACTATAGACCTACCTACACTACCTAGGTCTAGGAGGCAAACAAAAACTTACAATATAAATTAAACAATGTCTATAGTAGGCCTAGAAACAAAATACATGTGTTACCAGTATTTGTGTACTGTAAATACACTGAGTAACACTGTCAATGCACGTGGACAAAAATTCCCTAAGTTCAGTATAAAGACAACGTCCCCAGCACAGAGGATAATTAAAGTACTGGGTAGTGTGTTAAAAGCATTGTTTCCAACAATACTTCACCCCAAGACCAGATCCAATAAAACCCGCAAATGACACTATTGTGAATAAAACCCACAAAAATCACTGTTGCCACTAAAATATATACAAAAATATCAGTGTCACCACTAAATTTAGTCAAAACGTACAAAACTGCAGAAATTCACGTAAAAACCCGTAAATGCCAGTGTGCGCCCGTAAAGCCGTACCGCTTGTAAAAACCGTAAAAATTACCGCGATTTACGGGCATTTGACAGGTATGGGTTATATTGATTGATTGATTATTATGTGTATATTAATATACTGTATATATCCATGTGTAAACAGTTCAATTTTCAGTTTATTGGGCATGTGCTAGTTTAGTCTGCAGTTGCCAATTCTAAGGTGGAAGATTGTAACCTGGTCCATTAAAAAAAAAATTAGTCTTTATTTCATTGTATATGACACTGTTTAAGTTTGGCATTTGTTTCCACCTACTTTGACCAATATATTTCTTATTCGTTTCCATAACACAGTCAAATCCTGTTATAACAACTTAGTCTCGATCAACGAAACATGTATGTAATAACAGATATTTGTTATATACATTAATTATAAACAATACAGAATAAATATAATTGGAAATTTTGAAAAATGTTGTTAAATTGGGATATTTGTTATAAAAGGATGCACTAAAGAGGGATTCCACTGTAATGTAATTGTGTTCATCGATGGATCTGGGCATCAAGATGAGAAGTTTGGCTGGGGTTTCATATATAGTTAGTGCTAGTATCATCACATAGCATTCAGGCCAACCATGTCCAGTATGAGGATGGAGGTTGAAACTTTTACTTCAGCCATTAAATAGCTCTATGAAACCATTTACCAAGGCAGTTATTGTGTAAGACTCCCAGTCCATGTCAGAAGATTCAAAATGTTAGATACAATAGATGAGTACACACTTTAGGATATCACATTGTATCTCTAAGGTATCATTACTGCTCCAGATGTTATCATTACTGCTCCAGATGTTATCATTACTGCTCAAGATATGTGAGCATCAATGGATATGAGAGAGAAGATATATTGTACCCAAAAGTATCAATGGATATGAGAGAGAAGATATATTGTACCCAAAAGAGACTACCCACAAAGAAATGACGATATGGAAACTACTTCATATGCAATTTCTTGATGCAGGCTTGTTTGTATTACAGTGTAATAACATCTAGATAGGAAGTTATGTAATTCTCTAGTAAGTATGATAGTAGTAAAGACTGCAAAGGAGAGGAGATGGCTACCACCCTCATTTGCAGAGCCTCTGAAATGTGAGATCGCTAACATCTCACACCCCTACATTAATAAATGCTATGGGTTACTTTACTTACTTATGATAGTAGTAGAACTAGATATTTGCATGATGAATTAAGAGCATGTTCAAACAATGAGCCACATGCGCCATCAATAGCTTTCTACATCTGCTAGAAGAGACTGATAACCTATAGGCCTGAAATGCCATTTTATAACCATGACCAATATTTATTCACATGGCTTATTTATTGCTTATGAGAATTTGTATTGATATTTTAAAAAAAAAGATATGTACAAGAATATTAATGGAGTTCTGAGTATATTATTGCTGTTAGTCTTTTTTAGTGTTTAACTTGCCTGTTTGTGATTTCATACTTTTGTTTTTATATAATGTTCTTGTTTGTAATGTGTAACTTTGTTATTATACTTATCTTGTGTGTAAAGTTTACTCTTGTTACTGGTCTTGTTTGTAATGTGTGTGTCATGTGACATATTCTTTCCAGAACTTTGTCTTCCCAATGAACTTCTCTCTGTACCATTCTGCTTGTATCTACTAATGATGGACTGATGACATAACAAATAACATTAATAAATTGTTCCATTAACATTACAAATAACTTTCCATCTTTTTCTTGGTCTGCCCTTTCTTCTCCTCCCAGGTACTCTTCCCTCAATAATTTTTCTTTCTAAACAGTCATGTCGCTTTATATATCCACGCAGGTGTAATTTTCTTTTTGCTATTGTGTTTCTTTTTCTTCAGCGTTCATTCTCAAACTCCAGCTGGATCTCTCTTGTAGCAGGACTGTGGTCCTATTAGACTCCCAGCTGCAGTCCAGAGAATGGAAATGCGTTGTGTCGCTGTTTTATTTGCACCAATGGCCTGACACATCCGTCTTCTGAGGGCTATTGTGTTTAATAACTAACACTTTGCCACCCTCAATGTGTTTATATTATCTCCATTGCTGATGCTTTACTTGTAGTCCATGTTTCATATCCATATTTTGCTACTGGAAAAATAAAAGTTCTTAGCATTGGCAGTTTCATTTCTATTTTGCTGTTTTTCCATATATCTGTCAGTTGTGTTATTTTGCAATATGCCATTGCCAGTCTCTTTCTGACCTCTGCCATGCAGTCACCAACACTGTTGATGTTTGCTCCTAAGTATTCAAATTTATCTCCACATTCTATTTCTGTATTATCTATTATGATATTTGGTTGATGTGTTATGCATGTTTTGTCCGTGTGTTGCGGAGCCCGAAAGGGGAGCAAAGAATGGCAACACTGTTTACCTTCCACGCATGTCGTAAAAGGTGACTAAGGAGGTTATGGGATGGAGTTGGCTATCCCATCCCATATAGGGTCAGTGACCCAAAGCCATGCTGAAGTCGGATGTGTCAGGCAGAAAGGAGCAGATATCGCATCAGTGCTGCAAACCATGACACAACGCATTCCATTCTCCGGACTACATCCTGATAATCTGCAGGAGTTTGAGAACGAACGCAGAAGAAGAAGATACCTGTTTTAAGATGGCACGCAAGTGTTCCACAAACGTGACAGCAAGAAGTCTATCCGTTTCACCAATGTATTTCAATTTGCATCGTTTGCAAACAATATCATATATGAGCTTCGGCGGTGACACGGTTACAAAGGCCTGCACAAGAGAGATCACACTGCTTCTGTTATTGTCATATGACATTTCTTTCCAGTCTTCCTTATCTTCTTCTGCGTTCGTTCTCAAACTCCTGCATATTAGCAGGATGTAGTCCGGAGAACGGAATACGTTGTGTCATGGTTTACAGCAATGCTGTGATATCTGCGCCTTTCGGCCTGACACATCCGACTTCAGCATGGCTTTGGGTCACTGACCCTATATGGGATGGGACAGCCAACACCATTCCATAACCTCCTAAGTCGCCTTTTACGACATGCGTGGAAGGTAAACAGTGTTGCTATTCTTTGCTCCCTTTTCGGGCCCGGCAACACACGGGCTTAGTCTTCCTTATGAATCTCCTGAAATCCGCGCGGTCTCTGGCAAGTTGTACCACCTCCTCTAGCGACATGTGCATGCATTCCTGAATATCTCTTGTCCAGCGACGCCTTGGTCAACCTTTGCCTCTACTGGTTCTTATCACCCCTTCTAATATTACATCCATGCCATCGTGTCACTTCACATGACCGAAAAAATTCAACGTCCTTCTTAAAATGGTGTTTAAAAGCCAGCCTTCTTGGACGTTGTTTTTTGTTAGCACGTCTTGTTTGGTCTTCATTGCTGTCCATGGTATTCTCATTGCTCTTCTATAGCACTTCATTTCGAAAGCCTCTTTTCTCTTGGCTGTAGTTGTATTTATTTATTTTTCATGTTTCGCAGCAGTAGGTCGTCACTGGGAACACACATGTACATAGTAAACATACCCTAGTCCCCGTGTTTACACCGTGCCAGTTGTTTTTTTCCAATTATTTTAATTTGGACATCGCCATTGCTGTTCTCCTGATCTCGACTGCGCAGTCTCCTGTTCTGTTTATGTTAGCTCCTAGATATTCGAAATTTGTCACTTCTTCTAAGACATTGTTATCAATATTAAATTCTAGGTCTTATTTTCACTTTGTCGGTTGTCATTACGTTTGTCTTTTTCATATTTAGAAACAGGTTTTGTTGTTCGCTAAAGTTTTTTTTTTGACTTCAGTATGTTCAGTCTTTCTCTCTATACGATATCTCTATACGCTGTGGCCATTGTTTGCCTTGCGGCGTCAGGGGTGGAAGAGTTCTCTGGAGACGGCTTCCTTGTGCGCAGTTTGTAAGCTTGTTCCTGTGGCTTCTTTGATTTCTGTAATCCATCTTTTACATGGTCTGCCTCTGGCTTTATAACCGTTGTGTCTATGTGTGTCATGGCCATTTGTGGCATTTCAGTCTTTCCCATTTGATGTTAATGGAACTATGTCGAAGACCCATAATTGGAGATTGTTCACACCGTGAAAAGCTTTAATGTAATCTATAAAACACGCATACAAGTCGATATTGAATTATCTGGTGTTTTTTTCTATAAAAATCCTCATATTTAATATTCGATATCCAGTGCATCTTCTGCCTCTAAACCTTGCCTGAGCTTCGTGAATCTCTTCTTCAATTTTGTTTCTTATACTCTTCATTATAATGTGTAGTAATATTTTGCCGGTTTAACTTATTGGTGTGATTGTTCTGTAGTTAGAGCATAATTGAAGGTCCCCACTTTTTGGTATAAGTATATACAGTATATGAATCTTTTCAATCGATTGGCCAGGTTTCTGTTTTTCTTTTGTTTTCTGTTGATCTTGGTGCATACATGATAATGTATGTTAATACTGTCCTCGCCTCCTGGTTGAACCCTTTCATCGCACCATGCTGCCAATTGCTGTCCTTATTTCTTATTATGTTGGTTCGGTTCCTGTGTGTTTCTCTCTGTGGTTGGTATGCTAAATTATTTTGGGATGGCTCTGTGTACATTTCGTTGCAACACTCTCTCCACCTTAGCATAATATCATTTTGTTCTGTCACGGTGTTTTCAGCCTTATCGTTGATGACTCTCGTACTTCTTTTGTATGTTTTACTTTGTGGTTTTTACTGCTCGGAACATGTCTAGCATGCTTCCCTCTTCGTACAATCCCTCTATTTTCACAGGAGTCGTTTATACATTGCTGTTTGTCTCTTCTTATTTGTCTTTGTATTTCCCTTGTGAGTTATTTAAATATCATTTTACTGTTGTGGTTCAGCGTGGTCTTGTGGGTCCTTCTTTCTTTCATCAACCTCACAGTAGTGTCTGATATATATATATATATATATATATATATATATATATATATATATATATATATATATATATATATATATATATATATATATATATATATATATATATATATATATATATATATATATATATATATATATATGTGTGTGTGTGTCTACCTTTTTACTTGTTTCTTGGGTATGTGTTTCTGTGCGCTTTGAATGTAGATTTCCTTGATCTTGTTTGATAATATCTCTACTGATACTCATTCTTGTTCATCTTGCAAGATTGCAAATGTTTTTAATCTAAATGTTGTAATTGGTTGAGATGTTTGAGGAGTCATAGCCGATGGTCGTTTTACCCCTGCTAATAGTTCGTTATCGAAATTGAAACCTGCACCCGGGTATGTATTTTATGCTGAGATGTTTGATATCCATCTTTTTTGTATCAAGATATAATCTTTTTGCTTGTTAATTCGTCCGTTGACCTCCATGTATACATTCACCGTGGATGCTGTGGGAATATGGTATTTGAGATGGTTAATTTATTTACTAGGCAGAAGTGAGCTAATGATTCTCCCTGATGGTTTCTATCTCCTAGTTCGAATCTACCCTTCACTGTATGTGTGTGTCATAGTCTCCGCTGCTATTTGCAAAAAATAGGCGGGGAAGAACTTAATATTCTGCTAATTAATATTGCAGAATTACGATGTAAACGTAAAAATGGCTAGGTCTTTTTGTCATTTGTAAGGTTGCAAACTTGCAAAAATGGCAAGTTTACACTCTATTCACAGCCTATTCACTATAACTAAAATACACCTGACTTGGGGTGTTTTTAACAGTAGTCAAACAATGATCAATATACATGTTGGCTTTATTTTTGTCTGAAACATCGTTACAATAGTACAGTGGCTAATAACATAAATTGCGAGCACACGTCTTATATTGCACCTCGCTCAAGAATGTACATTTGTCTGTATATCTAGAATACTTCTAGAAGAACGTTCAATCCGTAATGTCTCGTATAATGAAAACGTATAACTTTTAGCTTGTCAGACCTCTGTTTTATCCGTCTGTGCCTCTATTAAAGAAAAATTTTAAAAAATAACATCTTAAAGTTGAATATCCGACATTGGGTGTAATCTACACTTTACATCTCAGCATGTACATATGCTGAGATTTCATGTATATATATATATATATGAAGTAAAGTTGTTTATGTGATATGCCCCAGTGCAAGTCATTTTCACATTAAGAGCGCATCATCTTATGAAAAGTGGAAAAATGCAGCAGCTCATCAGCGGAGAGCAGCTAGAAAGTCGCAGATAGACCAAGATCCGTCTACTGCCGTAATTCCATGTCCAAACTGTCCAAGGACATTTACAGCTCGAATAGGGCTCATTAGCCATCTACGAACTCATAATCAAGGACATAACTAAAATTGAATTTTCAAAAGTGGATGTAACAAATGATCATCATCACCTGTGATGGACGAACAACAACAACATCTCAGCAGATAGGGGCAAAGTGTTGACTTCAGTTGAGAGGTGAGTATGTGCCATCTGATTGGACCTGGTTCAAATCTCAGTTGTTACACTATGATTATAAAAATATAAATCCTCGATGCTTCTATATTATATTATTCATTTGCCTATGTCACATATGAAGTCATGACACATAGACATAACGGCTATACAGCCATATGCAGACTATGCAAAAGATGGATCAAAGAAGCCACAGGAACAAACTTACAAACAGCACACAAGACGGCCATCCCCAGAGAGCTCTTCCACAATTTAAGCCGCAAGGCAAACAAGAGTCACAGCGTATAGATAGAAATATATATATATATATATATATATATATATATATATATATATATATATATATATATATATATATATATATATGAAGTAACATTGTTTATGTGATATTTATGCTTTTGTGTTACAAGTAGGCATATGCCTAATTTGTCCGTGTAGTACTTACATGGTTCTGCCCTGTGAGCCTCGTTGGTGATCTCTCTGTCCGGGTCCCTGGTCAACTGATTTGTCCATTGTTTGTTTGTTTAATATGGGATTAAAGTCCCTTGCTAAGGCAATCGATAATAAGACCCCCCCCCCCCCCCGATATAGGCCTAAACCAAGAAGAAAATATCTCCTTGGCTGAAAGCGTGCCTCAGAAAGATGAGGTAAACTCACCAGTAAACAAAACAAACATTGATAATAAGTGAGACTATTGAAAAACACAAGATCGATCAACGTTAAAATTAAAGCCCAATCAGACTATAGTGATGACGATGGATACGAAAAATACAAATAACAGTAGGGATATACAAAACAATAAAAACGTTTCCACACTTGAGAATATAGGCATATGGCCTACACGTTGAAAAACCTTGACTACAATCGCATTTGTTAAATATTTTTTAAGGATGCGGTATAGTCAAATATTGGGAACGTGTTGACTCAATTTGTTGGCGAGTAGGTGCAATCTGAGTTCATCATCAGCAAGTTCCATCTTCGTAACGAAGGTTGACTGCAACAGACCTCCAATATCTCATGTCTCGTGTCTTGGTGATGCACTCTGCTATACTGTAACCTGTCCATCTTGTGATGTTACTCTCCCACTTGTATCTCTGCCTACCTCTTGCTCGCTTCCCTTTGACTTTACCTTCAAGTAAGGTATTCAAAAAAGGTGTCATGTTTTTCAATGTGTCCAAAATATTTTATTTGCTTGATTTTTATTTATTTTTAATAATTCTTTCTTCATATTAAGTGTTGTTAGAACCTCTTTATTTTTTTCCCCCATTTCTTTCCATGATGTCCTCGATACTCTGCTATATATCCACATCTCAAAGGCATCAATTTTGTCTTCTAATTGTTTGTTTATTGTCCATGTTTCAGAGCCATACATTAAACTAGCATGGTTCGGACATGTATGCAGGCACGATTACTTGTCAAAAACAATACTGCAGGGAACTGTCGAGGGTGGAAGAAGCAGAGGAGGGCAAATAAAGACATCGACAGATAACATCAAGGAATGGACAGGGCAAAATATTTCCACACTCATCCGCATCGCTGAGGATAGAATTCTCTGGAGGACTCAGTGTGCTGAGGCATCCAATGTGGTACACCTACGACCCTGAAGGGTTACGGGTTTATTGATTGATTGAATAAATGTAGCATTTTATAATTATCATTTTTAGCTTGATTGTAATTTGTTTAATTGTTAATCTGAGTTAAAACTTGCCTAATTACTACCTTTTTAACTTAAGGGGACTCTATATCGGGCCGTGTTGTCTTTTATATTATTGCGACCTTATTTGACTTATCGTGTATGTACTCGTTGCTACTAAAAAACTTTCATTGTGACAGCCGTCTTCCTTGGTTTGATAGTTCCCTGATCAATTGTTGTGTCTGGAGAAGAGAAAGCACGAGAAGGACTGATAGGCAAATCTTGACATTTGAGGGGTAGAAGGACTGATATAGTGAGGATCCTAAGAAGGGCTAATTATGCCTATAACTTGTCTACTGAAGTGGTGTAGCTTTTCCTGTAATTTGGCCTTTTGTGAGAATTTAAATCTGGCAACCTACTTTTTCCGGAGTTATTGTAAATGTATACAATCAGTCTGTTACTTAAACTAATGAAGGAATATGTTTACCATCACAAATGTACACATGTATGAGCTTTTATTTATTCGTGTTATATGACTATTTAAAGTGTAGACCTCTACAATGCCTAGATCGTGCTGCGTGCCGAACTGTAAGTCAAATTATTATAAAGGTTATGTTACATCATTCGCTTTTCCAAAAGAACCCGATCTGAGGGAAGAATGGCGAAAACTAATACCTCGTAGAAATTTAAAGATAACACCTAACACTGTTGTTTGTGAGAAACATTTCGACCCATCTGAGGTTGTGAAAAGTGACTCAGTGATGCGAGATGATGGTAGTGTATTGACAGTTCCCAGGAAAAAAGCAAAGTTGCGGCCTGGTTCATTGCCAACAATATTTCTAGATAGTCGTGGTGTTGTACTTCATTCCTGTGATCTTGAAAGGCCTAAACAGTGCTGTGTTCCAGGATGTAATTCCAACAGTGATTCTACCAATGAATATGTGACTGTTTTTAAATTTCCACCAGATTCTCATATGAGAGAAAGATGGATTAATAGCATTCAACAAAACAACTGGTCCCCAACAAAATCAAGCGTTGTTTGCAGAAAACATTTTCTTCCATGCGATATGTTTTTCTCTACAAAATTCACAGATAAAGAAGGAGTTGAACACAAGCTTCCCAAAATGAAACCCGTTCTAAAGGCAGATGCTTGTCCATCTCTGTTTCTGGGAGTGCCATCTGACCGTTCAGTTCCAGTGCCAAAAACACATGATATGCCTAATGATAAAGGTGTACATGAAGAGCATGTTCCCGAGCCAGTAAGTAGTAAGCCTAAAATAAAATTGGGTAAAAGTTGCTTTTGATTCTACATGTGCTATAAATAGCACACTGTTTACATTATTAACTAGGTGACGTCACAGATTTCCGTTTAACACCAATGTAATTAACGGCTGCCGTGATGTCACATCCTGACAATCACTGAGTTCAAATCTAGACACAGACAAATTTATGCATAATCTGTTTGTATTCCAAATTTTTCACATTTTAAAAAATTACCTATTATTTGACTGAGCGATCAGTATTTCTGCCCGCTACACACGGAACGATGTGCACGCACATATTGGAAATATTTCTAATCCTAACAGTACCTTAAGTACTTAACCGTAAGTACAAATCACACACCAAAGGTTAGGACATACTACGAAAGTAGAGCAAAGGTCACAGTGTAAAATTAAAAGCAACTTGTGCCTAAAATTGCTTATTTTCACAATTAGGGGCCTAATCCTAGGAACATAGAGATAATTCAGGATATTTTTTGTTAATTCGTTCTCAACTCCCATTAGAATTCTCTTGTAGTAGGACAATGGTCCTACTAAATTTCTAACAGGATGTAGTCCAGAGAATGGACAATGCATTGTGTCGCTGGTGTATAATATATGCGCCAAGACCTGACACATCCGACTTCGACAACTAATATGTTCAATGTTTTTACCACTGAATGGTGGATGTCTGTAACCATATTGCTAGTAGGCTAGCTGTACAAGAGATCTGGTTCCTGTACTATAGGTCTACACTGATTACCATCCTTAATGCTAACCATAATCAATCTTTCTTGATCTTTTTGCCATTGTCTGCATCACTATTCACATAACCACAGATGTCCACTGAGATCTTTTAATTGCTAACTTATTCGATCTCTGAGCTTTCATTCTTTTTTCCTCTAATTGCTAGTGATTGTACTTGAACCTATAGCACGCTGAAAACAAAAAAAAAGAACTTTCCACCTGCAGCTGGATTATTTTTTTGTAATATTACGTAATAGGTGGTGACTGTTTTGAAAACGCAATAACCTTTTTGTTGTTAGAGATATTTACATAATATTTGTACATATGAATAAAGAATTGAATTCTGCATAGAATGGTGTAAGTTTTGAACACTATATGCACTGGAATGTCATTATCTTGTTTCCTGAAAAATGTGAATACCATTTGAATGGAAGTTGTAATCCTGATATTCTTACTTTTCCCTCTTCTCCATGCTCTGTATCTCCTCATGCGCATACACGGTTCATTAATAAATGATAGGCTGTGAAGTCTATTCTCTAAGGATATTAGCAGATGCCAGATTATCTGTGTTGAAATCTATTGTGTGCTTTATATTCATGTGGTATTTCTAACAACACTATAATCTTTCGATGTACTTGCTTCAAGTTTCATATATCATGTTCTTGTTCCTACTCTGATCTATGAAGAATCGTGTTGCTACTTTGATCTATGGATGTTCTTGTTCATACTTTGATCTATGGATGTTCTTGTTCATACTTTGATCTATGCTTGTTCTTGCTCATACTTTGACCTATGGGTGTTCTTGGTCCTGTTTTCATCTATGAATATTTTTGTTCCTAATTTGATCTAAGAGAGAGACCAATACATATTTTATGTGTTTAATTATTTATTTTATTGGTGTCTTATTAAAGTTTCCCATATTTAGCAACCTTGTTGCTTCATTTCCCTTGGCTGGAAACATAGAAGTAAAACAGCTACATTCCTAATAACCCATTGAAATAAAAACATAAAGAGAAGACTGACAAAGTCATTGAAGAAAAAACTTAAATAAACAGTAATAATCCTTACAGAGTGGATAAATATATTTATAAATTATACTGTGGAGGGATTAATGAAGTAAAGGATTGAATTCTAAGTTTAAATTCTGTTTGTGATAATTTCTTTCAGATTTCTCATATGATCAAGAGTGAAGATATGAAAAAAGAGATACAGGTACATGAAAATGTGAGCAAAGAGATACAGGTACATGAAAATGTGAGAAAAGAGATATGTGAAGATGAGAAAGTGACAGGATTGAGGAAAGTTAACCAAACTGGTTCATCTGGAGAAAACGATGGGAGAACATATAGTAAGTTTATTTATTATCTATGTTATGTTTGTAATGTGTTCTGTGACATGTCTTTGTTGTCTTGTGTTATAAAATTTGTGAAGCAAAAAGGTAAAGTTGAGTTATGAACCAGTCTCTAGCAAATGGTTTTACAATAAGTGCTTAAGTGCGTGGTTGACAAGCAAACAATTGACTTCTGTCACCTTCAGCACTTACTTGGTAGCATTGATAGCATGTTTCGATCTTCCCAGACTATGATTCTTAATTACCATTCCAAAGGTTAAGATGTATGGGGGACCATGCTTAATTCTCATTCCAAAGCTTATGATGTATGGAAGGCCATGTGAATTATTGCTTACAAACCTTGAGTGAACTCAAACAACCCCCACCCCCAGGTTTGGCTGCTGTGTAACTTAGACACTACGATTCTACAAAATATTTTAATTAATTGTGGTTGGTATTTGTAACACCAATTTCGTTGTTTAATATAATTATTTTATTACTTGTTACTGTAGCCCCTACCTGATTGTTGAATTTTTTGAGTTTTTGGTAATTATTTATTTGTACTTTGGTTGCTACCTATTGTTTTTGTAGTCTACTGTGTTTGAATTTTTTAACTTTATATTAGATTACGTTATATCTGAGTTTTTCTCCCTATACAACTATGCCGTACTTCCTTCCTTCCTCTGCCGACTGTTTTTATTATTTTATTAGAGATGTTTTGAAAGTAGTATTGTTTGCTGTTATTATATATTTGTTCAAAGATTTTTTGCTCAAAACGTTATATGCTTCCTTCCTTATTCATTTTATTATAGTTGTTTACATCATCTTTTTTATTAATACCGGTAGCTGTAGGTATTTATAACACATACACAGTATTTACTTGCTTAATGTAATTACAAAATGGTGGTGGTTGACAGGTTCTTTCACATATGACAAGTTGTTATCTTATCCCCCAATGTTCCTTATTCGTCTCCTACAACATACCTGAAAATAAAACTGGCCTTATTCTTTGAACCCTGAACTAGAAGCACGCATGTCGTAAAAGGCGACTACGGAGGTTATGGGATGGAGGTGAGTCCCATCCCATATAGGGTCAGTGACCTAAAGCCATGCTGAAGTCGGACGTGTCAGGCCGAAATGCGCAGATATCGCAGCAATGCTGTAAACCATGACACAACACATTCCGTTCTCCAGACTACATCCTGCTAATCTGCAGGAGTCTGAGAACGAACGCAGAAAAAAAAGAAGAACTAGAACACTGTTGAATGAATATCTTCAGTTTCGACAGCTACTTGTACATTGTGTGGTGCCCTGTTGAATGAATATCTTCAGTTTGGACAGCTACTTGTACATTTTGAAACCAAACATGCATGATTCTGACTGCATGCATTGGTTACTTATCGCATTTCAGACAAATAATTATATTTAGAAAAATACTGCAGATCTCCACGTCGAGTCAACTTCTTGAACTATCAATGCAAATGTTTTTATTAAATACCAAAATTGACATAGAAAATTGTTGGACAACAATCAAAATCTCCATTTATTGTTTTTATTTATCAGGAATCAGTGCTAGCACAGGGAGCTACTTCAACAACTGTCAGATTGATGTTCAGAAAATGGAAAGTCCATGTAGGGTTCAAGACTCACAACCTCTGAGACATTGTATTTTGTTAGAGAATATTTCAATTGAGACAGATAGTAAAGAAAGACTAACAGAACGAGTTAGAGATATTGTGAAGAAAACAGATAAGACAGATAATAAAACAGAAGATTTGAGTAACATTGAGAACACAGAAGATGTGGTAGACAATAAGGAAAGACTAGAAGAACAGATTAGAATAATTGAGAGCACAAGAAGCAATGAATTGGATTATGAGACAAATGAGCGGCAAAGAGATCACAAAAAGAAGCCAATCAAGTCATGGAAGCTAAAATTAGCATCTAGAATACATGACAAGAGAGATATATCGAAAGTCTCAGAATGTCCAGAAATGTGTGATACTAGTGTTACAGGAGCTGATCAATTGATGGAACATAGACAAATTAATCCTGGAGAGGAGTCTCATAAGTGTGATGTATGTAGTGCAGAATTCTCACATTCTAGTTGTTTGAAGGTACATAGTAGAATACATGCTAAAGAGCTGACTTACAAATGTTTTGTCTGTAGTTTGGTGTTTGCTACAGAAGCTGAGCTGAAGGTACATAAGATAACACATAGACCTTTCATTTTAAGTGATACTATGTCTACTGTAGTTAGTACCTGGAAGGTACCTATGAAAACACAAACAGGAGAGAATTCTCGTAAGTGTGATACAGAATTCTCTCATTCTAGTTTTTTGAAGGTACACAGTACAATGCATACTAAAGAAGATAAAGGGATAACGTATAAATGTCTTACCTGTGATGCATTGTTTGTTACAGAGGTTGAACTGAAGGTACATAAAATAACACACAGACCTTTCATTTTAGGTGATTCAACTTGTGATACTGCAGATAGTCCCTGGAAAGTACCAACAGGAGAGAAACCTTACAAATGTGATTTTTGTGATTCCATGTTCTCTGGGTCTAGTGGCTTGTTAATACACAGAAGAACACACATGGGAGAAAAGCCTTATCTGTGTGATGTTTGTGGCATATCATTTTGTACATTTCCTAAACTGGTGTTACACAGAAGAATACACATAGGAGAGAAGTCTTACAAATGTGATGTTTGTGATAGAGGATTCTCTAGATCTATTATCTTGAAGTTACACAGAAGAACACACACAGGAGAAAAACCTTACACTTGTGATGTTTGTGGTACAAGGTTTTCTTCATCTTCTAGCTTCCACGTGCACAAAAAGAAACATAAAGAAATTAGGGCTCATGTATGTGATGTGTGTGGTGCAGGTTATACTAGAGCTGATGACTTGAAAGTGCACATAAGAAAACATACTGGAGAGAAGCCTTATAAGTGTGATATTTGTGGTGTAAGTTTCACAACAGCTAGCTCTCTCACAATACATAATAGAACACATAGAGGAGAGAAGCCGTACATGTGTGATGTATGTGGTACAGGATTCTCTAGTTCTACTAGTCTTATAATACACAAAATAATTCATACTGGGGAGAAACCCTACAACTGTAACATTTGTGGTGCACGGTTTTCTAATTCCAGTAACCTGACAAGACACGAAAGAACACATACTGGTGTGAAGCCTTATAAATGTGATGTTTGTGATGTAGGTTTCGCTCGTTCATGTAATCTGGCAGTGCACAGAAGAATACATACAGGAGAGAAACCTTTTAAGTGTGATGAGTGTAATTTAAGTTTCTCTGAATCAGGTAGACTAAAAAAACACAAAAAGCAGCATACAGAAGATATGTTTTATAAATGTGATGTTTGCAATGTAGGATTCTCTCAACCCAGTAGCCTGCAGATACACAAAAGAATACACCCATTTAGGAAGTCTCGTACATGTGATTTTTGTGGTGCAGTTTTCTCTAAATCTGGGGACTTGACATTGCACAGAAGAATACATACTGGAGAGAGACCGTACATGTGTGATATTTGTGGTGTTAGGTTCACTAGATCTGGTAATCTCAAAACACACAGTAGAATACACACAGGAGAGAAGCCATACAAGTGTGACATTTGTGGCGTAGGATTTGCTCAATCCGGTGATCGGACAAGGCACAAAAGGACACATACAAGAGAGACATTTTAGAAGCACAATGTCTGTTTTAGAATCTCCTGTTTCTGGCCTCTTGACAAAACATATAAAATATAAAAATAAAGAAGCTTTACAAGAGTGATGTTTGTGCTGTAGTAATTCCTAATCTTGTTGCCTAAAAGTACACATAAGAAAACATACATCAGGAAGACCTTAAATGTGTGGGTATTCTAGAACTGGTAATCTCAAAACACAGAAAATACACACGGGAGAGAAACCATACAAGTGTCACGTTGGTGTAGGATATGCTCAATTAGATGATCGTACACTGCACAAAAGAGCTCATAGAAAAGAGAAATCTAAGGAGGGGTTCTACTAATTAACAACCAGATGTACCGATTACCTACTATCATACAAAAAAACAATGGTCAAACCAATCTGAAATCCACAAACACCAACTCAAGATGCTTATCAAATTATAATGAATATACCAAAACTAGTTGCCATTCTATACCTAATAACATCACACAACCAACTCAGCATTCACAAATGCTTATACCATTTAAGACTGGCAATACAAATATGTAATTATGGAAAGGCACCTCAGGATATCCATCTATCTATTCGCTGTGGCCCTTATTTGCCTTGCAGCATCAGGGGTAGAAGAGTTCTCTGGAGATGGCCTTCTTGTGTGCTGTTTGTAATTATTCCTGAATATGACAAAGGCTTCGACAAAAGGTGTAGAGCAGAAACCGGCAATGTTGTCAATCTTGATCTACCAGTAGACTGCAAGAATCGATTTAGTAGAGCATGAGCATTATTTAGAAATTATTTTTTTTTTAAACTGTAATTGTTAACATTATCCTTGATACTGAATCTGCCACATTAAGTTGCTCACTTCTCCAGAGACTCTTCAAAGGTTTGGTGGATGCTACATTGTGTGGTGCCATGTTGAATGAATATCTTCAGTATGGACAACTACTTGTGCATTGATTTAGTAAAGGAAAATTTCTTAAACTTTTCATTCAACTGTTACCTGCCATTTCATCATTTTGCAAGCACAAGAACACACAATAGTAAATATTTTTGAAGATTCGAATTGGGTTTATAATTTAGCTTTCTTAGTTTATCTCATGAAAAACACATTGATTTGAACATAAAACTTCAATTGGAAATACAAAGAAATTATTGAAATGATATCCTAAGTGAATTCATTCATGAAGAAACTAAATGTATGAAACGCCCGTGTGGTGCCGGCGCCCGAAAGGGGAGCATAGAATAGCAACACTGTTTATGTTCCATGCATGTTGTAAGAGGCGACTAAGGAGGTTATGGGATGGAGTTGGCTGTCCCATTCCATATAGGGTCAGTGGACACAAAACCACGCTGAAGTCGGATGTGTCAGGCCGACAAGCGCAGATATCGCAGCAATGCTGTAAACCATGACATAACGCATTCCGTTCTCTGGACTACATCCTGCTAATCTGCAAGAGTTTGAGAACGAACGCAGAAAAAGAAGAAGAAATGTATGAAAGAACAGCCAAAGAGGAGGTGATTTAAGGCACTTTCCAACCTTGAAATCTCAAGTAAAAGAATCGGAAGCCTTCCTTAAAAGAAAGCTCACGTGAAAGACACGTCATGGTATATGATTCTGATAGTAGATTTTCAAGATTAAAATAAATTCTTTGATATCTTAATTTGTGTCTTTCCCATTGGATAATACGAATCTTAACAATTTGACTTCCTCAATGGAGATGATATTGATGGGACGGGACCAGAACTTGAAATTATCTCATTTAGAAATGAGTGTTAAAAGTGTTGCAGAACTAAATAAATTTTGGCTTGTGATTCCGTAAGAGATATATCTGATGTAGCACTTTGGATGAAGGACTTGTTTCATTCAACTATGCAAGTCTTCATTTTTGAATATGGAATTGTAAAAAAAAAAATCAAGAGCTGAACTAACTGAGAGTACTGTACTTACTTATAACACAAGGTTTTTTTTAAATAGTTTTATGATCACCAATAATCAGACTGGGATATATGCACGAAAACATACAAATAACAATATACAGGACATTTTCAATGTTTCAACCGTTATGTCTTCTTCTTCAAGAATATACCCATACAAAACAATTAGTAGGCCTAAAAACAATGGTACTTATCACAGAGGCACTAGAACAAAGACTTAAATAGAAAGACGTCTAAGGTGACAATGACATATGTGTAGTCATGGAGGCGGTTTTTTTTCAAAAAAGAAAACTGGAAATGAGAATGGGCTGAAAACAATATGGGCAGCATAAAATGAGAATCACACTAACCAAAAATTTAAATGAATAATTGGAATTAAGTCACAAAGACCAAACTAAAAAAATTAACAGATTTTCAATGGTGTATCTAGATCTATCATTATTTAATTGAAAATGTCATGTATATTGTTATTTATGTTTTCGTCTATGTATCTGATAGTTTATTGGAGATCATAAAACTACAGAAACGTACATAAGTACTATTTATATACAGTTTTATAGCAGTCTTGCCTAAGAACTAATTGATAAATATTTGGAATCATGCATTCATCTAAGTGTAACAAGTTATTCACCAAATATTAAAGCTATTGTTGAGTAAAGTTTCACACTGAGCATGTGGAGAGATCCATTATTGTACTCTTGCAGCTTGTAGTGTTTCATCTAAAAATCAATAGGTCTATTTGTACAAGTTTATTTATAATGTAATTATTTAATTATATAGCCTTAAAGATGTATTTAATGTTCTCATAATTCCAAATATATCATCATTGTTTTTAAAAATAAAGGATAGATAATTTCACAATGTGAGAACTGAGCAGATCACTAAAGTAACCAGGTTGTCTGCCCCTGCTCTATGTTTTTTGTGTGTCAAACGCAGTTATACTTATAAATAAAAACATAATGAAATGTAATGCCATTTTAAATTAAATAAAAGAATGCTGGACTCAAGAAAATATTGTTGTCATTTCATTTTGTCTAATTAACACCTCTTTCTGAATTGAT
This sequence comes from Meghimatium bilineatum, assembly GCA_034231615.1. Taxonomy (NCBI): domain Eukaryota; kingdom Metazoa; phylum Mollusca; class Gastropoda; order Stylommatophora; family Philomycidae; genus Meghimatium; species Meghimatium bilineatum. The sequence goes on along the minus strand of CM067319.1, from coordinate 73,090,256 downwards.
TGCTTCCCCTTGTTATATTTTGTATTATTAGTTGAACTCACATCCACAATAGCCATTGACAAAGAACAATTATAAAATTTCAGCAGCTTTGATTATCTCTTGTCAAGCATCAACACCACAGAAGATTGCTTAGAAGAGATTAGCAACAGCAATGGTCTTACAAACAAAAAAGAACACATGAAAACTCTATGACAAGGGGCGACCAGGAAAACAAAGTTACAACTGTTAAGAAACTATTTTTCCAGAGACAACATGGTTGTGAGACGTGTACAATGGAAAATAAAATGACATTCTAAATGAAATTTTATAGAAACGTCCTTATCATGGCCATAAATACGAGCCAATGCAGACGTCTGAACATGGAAGACTTGTTCATCAAAACTATCCACACAAATAAAACTATACAAGCTAACATAATTCTGACACATAAGAAGACATAAGGTTCCGAAAGAGAACAAGACCACAATTGACACAGGATATCGAAGACCTTCTGAACATGACAATGGAAGAGGCTGGACAGCTTCTTCCACAGAGAACTGAGAAGCTTACAGTGGCAAGGAGAACACGTCACATTGAGATTAATCATAAACCCGTAACCTTTCAGGGTCGTAGAGGTACTACATTGGATACTTCAGCGTACAGAGTCCTCCAACGATTTCTATCTTCAGCTATGCGGATGAGTGTGGAAAAAATCTTGTCCTGTCCATTCCTTGAAGTTGTCTGTCCAGTCCTTGAAGTTGTCTGTCCATTCCTTGATGTTGTCTGTCCATTCCTTGATGTTGTCTGTCCATGCCTTTATTTGTACTCCTCTGCTTCCCTCCTCCACAGTTCCCTGCAGTATTGTTTTTGACAAGCGCCCCTGTGTTGCCGGGCCCAAAAGGGTAGCAAAGAATAGCAATTACCTTCCATGCATGTCATAAAAGACGACTAAGGAGGTTATGGGATGGAGTTGGCTGCCCCATCCCATATAGGGTCAGTGAACCAAAGCCATGCTAAAGTCCGATGTGTCAGGCCGAAAGGCGCAGATATCGCAGCAATGCTGTAAACCACGACAAGCATCCAGACTACTAACAGATAGAGGGTAAGATCTACATACTCGTATATACCTGTAGTCGTGTAAGATGTTGCTAATCTTCTACATTTTGGTTGATACCCCTTTCTACAGGGTTGGAGTAGGGACAAAGTCAGCTAAGCTTATGCGGCCTTCCAATTCATCACTTCCGTGGTCTGACTCTGATCTGAGCTTTTCTGTGGACACTTTTTTGCATGTATTTTGTGCCTCCAGTGAACAAAAAGCCAAGGTCAGACGTTGGTAGTTCTTTAGTCTTTAGTTCACTGTAGCCAAACTGAATCCCCCAACAACCCCGCCTCTAGTAGTAACACTAGTATGACAAGAATTAAAAACAAATTTTTTTCCCCAGTTTTTAGTACTGTCTGGTGTCATGTGATGTATTCCTTCCAGAACGTTGTCTTTCCAATGAACTCTCTGAACCTCTATCTGTCTTGGGCGATGTGGCTTGTATTTTCTAGCGATGTATTCATGTTATCTTTAATGTCGTCAGTCCATCGTCTTCTTGGTCTGCCCTTTCTCCTCTTCCCAGGTACTCTTCCCTCCATTATTTGTCTCTCTAAACAGTTGTGTCTCTTTATATGACCAAACAGGCGTGCAGAAAAAGTTCGATTAATCCATTGGAAATTTCTAGGCACAATATTCCCGTAGGTTGCCATTACTTTTGGGAAGGAACAACCGTTAATCGAGCACCGTAACGAGAACACATTCGTTCTAGTCGGCCATTTTGGTACTGTTTAAGTATTAAGTACTGTTTAAAATATTTAAAAAAATCATTTGTCATAGCAAAAAAAAATACAAAATCAAGACTAGGACATGAGAAATAAATATAATAAAATTATGTTTTGTTCACAGATTAGAAATAAATAATAATCAAGTAGTATCATGTGTGTGTATAACATCTAAATTTTTTTTACTTTTGTCGTTCTTATTCATCCGCTGCATTATAAGTTAGCACGGGAATACCTTAGTCTAAGAAAGTAAGCATCTACAGAAAATCTGGAGAGGAGATCCCTGGAGAGGGAGTTAGTGCAGATGGACAAGGCAGTCTCCGTAAAACTTGCAAACAATTAAGTGTGAAATTATGAGGGCCTCATAGTCCATTTGAAATTTTACACTGGCCTATTTCCTGACCATCGCAAATGACTATCATTATCATCCCTGTATAAGATATTTCTTGTCAACTATCTAAATTTAAACAGCACCACTTCATTCACATTAGTAATACAACATACAACATGAAAGCATGTTTAGCTCTCATTGAATCTCACCAGCATTGACTCTCATTGAATCTCACCAGCATTGACTCTCATTGAATCTCACCAGCATTGACTCTCATTGAATCTCACCAGCATTGACTCTCATTGAATATCACAAATATTGATAGTTTTATTGAATAAAATTAGAATTTTCAATATTTGTTTCAAAATTTGAAGAACTTTCTGCTCTATTTTTATAAGAATAAATTTATTAACATAAAAACTACACATTTTATAATGTTCTATACCTAGAAAAAGGAGAAATATTATTGGGTCTACAGTATCAACTATATTTGTAAATGATGTAAAATTTAAGGAATCAGGAATCCTATTCCATAGCCAAAATAAATAAAAAACGTAGCCAAAAAGAGCGAAAAGGAGAAGAAAAACTGGTTACTTACTCTATAATAGATTTACATGAATCTTTGGGAAAAATCACTATAATTATTCAAGTCCTTCGGATGTGTATTAGTCAACATAGACTATTTCTTCATTTTTTGATGAATCCAAATTCAAGAAGTCAACTAATTCTCAGGTAATCTTCTAAAGAGCACATTTTTTAATCATCTGAGATGGAAAAACCCATAAACTACTATATTTGATTTGTAAAAAAAAAACAATAAAAAAAAAGAAAAATTTTAATACAAGTGTCATCAAAGCTATGAAATAGGAAGAATTCTTGTACGGTTTCTAGACTTATTTTATAAAGAGGATAACATTGACTCATTGAATCTTACCAACATTAGCAAATAAAAGAAGGTTATCTATAAAAATTTCAGACACCAAATTTTTATAATTACATTTATAGTTGAAGCTATAGCTGTGTTAGCACACTGGCTTCACATATAGGTGGTCCTGGGCTCATTCCCCAGTTGAGGCGGAAATGTTTTTCAGATCACAACGGCTCCCGAGTTGACCCAGCCTTAAATGGGTACCGGTTTACTCCCGGAAGTAAAGACTGCGAGGGAGAGGAGATGGCTACGACCCTCATTTGCAGAGCCTCTGAAATGTGAGATCGCTAACATCTCACACCCCAATGGCATTAATAAATGCTATGGGTTACTTTACTTTTATAGTTGAAGCAAAAAACATGGTCCTGAGTAGGATATAAATACTCAACTATGGTTGAGTTTCTAGATTCCACTATTCAATACAATGGCATCACAATTTAACCACAAGCTAATTCGACAGAGTTGGGTTTCTGCTGTATATACCACTTAGCTGACATTGAAATTTTTATGCTTTTCTTTAAAATGCAAATTGCTAAAAAAAGATAATATTAAAATTAAAAAGACAATGTTTGCAAAATAAAAATAATGATCAAATAAAAATGACTAGACATGATGGATTTAATCTAACTATACACAAGACATTTTCAAATATTTACAAGCAACAGTGGTAATCCTCAGACTGAACAGGGCAAAACAACATATTCTGCAGACATGTCCACTTTGTGATGACTTGAGGACTAAAATCTGGCTCCAGGAGATAGATCTGGAAGTGAAGCCATGTGACTGAATCCATGGAGATGGCTCTCCTATTTGTATAGACTTCTGAGTGTAGGAAACTGATCACAGAAGACTAATAGGGTAAAAGAGTATTAGATGCAATACTGTTTGTGTGGTCGGGTCCTGACAAAGAAATTAAGTGTAGCAACACTGATTCGACATGCGAGGGGTCATTAAGGAGGTTTGGGGATGGGGCTGCACTATTCCATTGCTGAAGGTAACCCAGAAGTCATGCTGGAAGTTGGCGATTGCTTAAAAATTTCATTCCAATAAATATATTTCCATTTGTGTGTTTGGGAGTGTGGATTACTTTTCAACCAACCCTCTTAAATATGGAATAGAAGAGAGAAATAAATGAATTGGATACACACTTTAAGAATATAATGGTAGGCATCTGTGGTTCTGTCGATAGCGATACAGATAAATATAAATAGGACAAGAACGTTTGATCATGGTTGGCTTTGGTGTTAGTGACTGACTGGGTCATGATATAGGAACCAGTTCTCTTGTGTGGTGGGCCTACTAGTGATATGGTTACAGTAATCCATCTCTTGTGTGGCGGGCATACTAGCGATATGGTTACAGTAATCCATCTCTTGTGTGGCGGGCCTACTAGCGATATGGTTACAGTAATCCATCACTTGAATGGCGGGCCTACTAGTGATATGGCTACAGTTATCCAAAGTCCGGTGGAAGTGGTAAAAACACTGAACGTTTTAGACTGCGGAAGTCAGTTGTGTCAGTTCATTGGTGCAAATAAGATGACAACAACACATTTCTGTTCCCTGGAGTACATTCTATTGGAAATTTAGTTTGGCTGTTGTTCTTCTACAAGAGAGATTCAGTGGGTTTCTGAGAACGAGCTCCAAAAATATCACAGAAATGTATATGAAACTGTATATAGGTTTATTTGTTCAAGGAAGTCTGAAGAATATTAGATAAAAACATGGAAAAAAGTTAAGAGAAGTAGAAGACAGGTACAATTAATCAAGACCAATGTTCCCTCTATTCTGAACACCTCGTTAGCACCGAATACGGTTCATATGGCAGAAACCTGAGCTCTCCAGTTAGAGTGATGTGAAGCTGAAACAGCTGCATGGTCTGTACACATAATTTTGTAGCTGCTAAAACAGCTGTATGACTATATACATAATTTTGTAGCTGCTAAAACAGCTGTATGACTATATACATAATTTTGTAGCTGCTAAAACAGCTGTATGACTATACATAATTTTGTAGCTGCTGAAACAGCTGTTTTCATTGATGCTGGCGTAAAAAGATCAATCATATCAAACATTAGAGGCAGACAGTTAAGGTTTCTAGGGCATGTGCTGAGAAGAACACAGCTTGAACACTTAATAACAACTGGAAAGATCAAAGCGAGAAGAGATAGAGGTCGACAAAGAGAAAAGTTACTAGATGGGTTTGTATCGTGGCACGGTAGAAGCTCACCAACTGAGCTTATTGACAACACAAGAGACAGAGTCGTGGAGAAACATGATCGCCTACGCCAGTCTGCATGGCACGTGATTGATTGATTGAAACAGCTGAATGACTATATACATAATTTTGTAGCTGCTGAAACAGCTGCATGGTCTACACACATACTTTTTTAGCTGCTGAAACAGCTGTATGATCTGTGCACATAATTTTGTAGCTGTTGAAGGAACTGCATTGTCTATACACATAATTTTGTAGATGTATGGTCTGTACACATAATTTTGTAGCTGCTGAAACAGTTGCATGGTCTGTACACATAATTTTGTAGCTGCTGAAACAGTTGCATGGTCTGTACACATAATTTTGTAGTTATATAATATGTACACATAATTTTGTAGCTGTATGAAATGTACACATGTTCTACAGGGAACTTATGCTGAAAGGGAGAAACTTTAATTTAAGATGTTCATTCTCATGAATAGGGTACTCTCCTATTATTAACTGTGACATGTGTCCTTTTTAGAACTGTGACATGTGTCCTTTTTAGAACTGTGACATGTGTCCTTTTTAGAACTGTGACATGTGTCCTTTTTAGAACTGTGACAGTAAGTTCCAGATTGGTTAAAATGAAAAATATTTGGTAAGGCAGCAGCATAATTACATTTCTTGAAGAGAACATGCTAAGTCAAATCAATGATATCATCAGTGAATGCCATTTGAACCAAGTCATTTGAACCAAGTCATTTGAACATTTGTCCTCTCTGAAAATAGATCATATAATCAACATGACCTAGATTTTGAGTCTGCATACTCTTGGATGGTTGCTGGAACAGAGAGCAAAGCAATTGTGGGAATGTCCCATGTACTATGATGTTGGTTTCTAATCAACAATCATATATATTCATCACTTTTTAAAATTAGATTACCCGGTAATATATTTGTGAGTTACTCACTTTACATAGTCACACATTGTACAGTACAAGTCCACATTTCTGCATTTGTTTCCAGTAATTACATGTGGAAGCACAGTGTACAAGATGCTATGGTTCCAGTAATGAAATGTGGAAGCACAGTGTACAAGATGCTATGGTTCCAGTAATGAAATGTGGAAGCACAGTGTACAAGATGCTATGGTTCCAGTAATGACATGTGGAAGCACAGTGTACAAGATGCTGCTTGTGTGTTGGACAAAGTCACTGTAAATGTCTAAGAATGTGCAGCTCGTGCCATGTGAATAAAGAAATCTACCTTGTTTTGACAAAAGGCTCCACAATTATTGCATTGGAAAGGATTGTGGTTACTATGGTAACCCATATGCACTGTGTACATTAGACAGTCCCCAAATGACAGCTCACAGAAAGTGCATTCATATGATTCTGTTTTTGGAGGTTTGGATTTTACTCCTTGGGGCGATTCTGTTTGTTCTCTTCTGTTTGTTGATGAGATGTGCACATGTCTTGTTGTCATGGGAGACTGTGGATGCTGTAGAGTATACTGGGTCTGGGGAATGTTTGGTTGAGGATTTGATGCTTTGTTATCACCATTCGATAACAAAGAATGACAAATATTGTCTAAAGGGTATGTTCTTCTAGAAGATGTGATGAGATTGTCTGTTGATTCTGGAGGATCAGTAAAGGGCACAGAAAATTGAGTTTCATCTGAAATTTTTGCTGGAGAAGACATTGAGGTTACTGGATTCACATAATTATTCAACAATTTCCAAGAAAGCTCTGAATTTTTTCTGGCAGAATCGGAATGTGATTTATTGCTGTTCCTTGAAACAGTACTAATCTCAAATTGTTCTGTCCTCTCTAATGTTTCCTTGGAACTAACTATTATATCAACAGAATCTTCTGAGAGCATGTCATCATCCATAGATGCCCCGTTATCTTCTACCTCATTCCTATCGCTTATATCTTCATCACTTTCATCAAGATGCTTATCCACAACATAACCATCTACTTTCTGAAAATCTACTTTTGGCTCATTATTGAATATGTTTAAACATTTCTGTAACTCAGCCTTGGCTTCATCTGGAAAAGATCTACACAAGCGTGGCTTTTCATCGCATTCAATCATTATTGACTTGTCATTGGTATCATTATTATTACTATTGTCATTGTTATACTCTTTCTTTTCATCTTTCTTATACTGAGTCTTATCTTTGTCAAGATTTGTTTTAACTTCATCTTGAATATGTAGGCCAACTGAGCTACCGCTGTATACCACAGCTTTTTGATCAAAAGTATCTTCATGTGGTTTACTGATTTGACCTTCCTCCAAAATATCTAGGTGAGAATTTGAGCTTTGAAAACTAAAACTCTGATCTGGTTCGTCTTCATCATCAGGAAATTGTGCCAGTGTTTTTTGCAATTCCATGGAAATTGTGCTTAGTTTATATGCTTTCCCCTTTCTGGGTCGCTTCCTTGGAATGATTGTATTTTCCATTGAGACACTATTGATAACTCTGTTTTCAGTCTCTGAGATCCGTTGTTTTTTAAGACATTCTGAATTTTTGAAGAGTGGGGATCTTAGGTCTTCAGCTGTTCTTTTAATTTCTTCACCCTCATTTTGGTTTTCATTGTTTTGTTTCAATGTAGAATTTTGGTTCTTGGGTGTAACTGGAGATTTAGGTTTGTTTTTTGTAAGATCTAGTGGAATCTGCATAATCTCAGGACTCTGGGAAGCATGGGGACTTTCTACAAGTGGACAAATCTGACCACTGCTATTACCAAACAACGGTTGGTCATTGTATATTGCTTTTTTGTTATTTGTATTTCTTTCTGTTGGGGAACTCTTTTTATGAGAAGAAAAATCCTGACTCGGATTTATTTGTTTCAAACTGCCTAAATAATTGGGATCACAGTTCATATGATTCTCTCCAAATGAATAATGGTAATCCACATTTTGATGCATCTTCTCATCTTTTCTGCTTTCCGTACGTGACATTAATTGTCTTGTCTGTGGCGGACTACTTAATAATTCTGTATCAGTTTCATCCTGCCAGAAATTTGATTTTTCATCAGAAAAGTTTGTATTTCTTAGCTCTGGCACTAAATCTGTATTTTTCCCATCAGATATGGAGCTTGCATTTCTGTTGAATCTTCTTCCCTCATATAAAGACTCAGATGCTGTATTCTGCAGAATCTGACACTTCATTGTGTTTTCAAAGTTTAATAAGCGAAGAGTATTTGCTAAGACAGTCTCATTGATGTCATGTAGTTGTGCTTCTTCAATTGCTTCATCCTTATGGACTTTAACTAAATGCATGCATAGATCTTCCAGGCTTGTAGAGATAAAACTACATAACCTACAGATGAAATCTTTCACTTTCTGACTTGCCCGATCTCCAAAACTCTCACCAGCTTCACAAACTGCAGTCTTGATTTCTGTGTCATCTGGAAAGATCTCTTTTATCTGCACTTGCGATGCCAGATTTCTTACATTTGGAAGCGAACCTTGAGGTGAAGGTTGTGTTATGTTTGGTAGCATTCTCCAAAAAGGCATCATACCTTGAATAATTTGACTCATACCAGACAGTCCTTGAGGCATCTGAGGCATTGAAAACATTGGATTAATAAAAACATCACTCTTTTCCTTGTGTCCACTTTTGGTATGAGATAATCCACTATTGTCAGCTTCCAATCCTTGAGGCAAACTTCCATCTTGATTAAGCACTGTTGCTGGTTGATGATTGTACTTTTTCAGATGAAGCTTCAGACTATGACAATACTTTGTTGCATAGCTACAATCAGAGCATCTGTACTGGTATACATTTGTATGTGATTTCATATGAGAGTTCAGCATAGATTTATTCACGCACGAGTAGTTGCACTTGCAACATTTATATGGTTTGTCTCCGAGGTGGTTCCGAAGGTGATAATCCAGGTGGTGTTTATGTTCTGTAACAAAAGGACATTTGTTACACTGTAACAGTTTGTCATCCTTAATGTGTGTACGACAGTGCTCCCAAAACTTGTTCTGTTTGAAAAGAAAAATATACAATTATAATGATATTTTTAGTTGCCTAAGATGTATTGTCAATCACACACAGCAGCATCACATCACTCAAACTGAAGAACATCACTCAGCCATATGATGAACATCACTCAGCCATATGATGAACATCCCTCAGCCATATGATGAACATCACTCAGCCATATGATGAACATCACTCAGCCATATGATGAACATCACTCAGCCATATGATGAACATCACTCAGCCACATGATGAACATCACTCAGCCACATGATGAACATCACTCAGCCACATGATGAACATCACTCAGCCACATGATGAACATCACTCAGCCACATGATGAACATCACTCAGCCACATGATGAACATCACTCAGCCACATGATGAACATCACTCAGCCATATGAAACACATTCGGTACTGAAGACAGACACAAGATATATTGTTAAAGCATTGATGACTTAGAAACATGCACAGTTACAAGAAACAACTAATAGAAAAAAAACTACGGCAAATGGATACATGTGTAGAATGCAAGGTTTTTTTCTTCTGCATTCATTTTCAAACTCCTGCAGGTTAGCATGATGTAGTTAGGAATGTATTGTATCACAGCTTGGCTGCTATATCTGCACCTCTTGCCCTGAACCCTCAGACTTCAGTATGGCTTCTAGGTCGCTTGATCCTCTAAGGGATATGCCATTTAAATTTACCTAAAAAAACATCCTTAGTCTTCTCTTATGATGTGCATCACATGACACTGTTCTTATGTGTCACTGGGTAACCTCACACATATAACCTCCTCACTGGGTTATGGCAATATAACTGAGACGACACTGACACATGTCTCAAAGGCATGGCTGCGTAAAGGAGGTTTATGGATGCATGTTTAGTCCACAAAAGGAGGCATTATCCTGTGCGCCAGTATCCCAGGATTACCACATCTTGCCAAGAAAACATCACACACTTCTTGGCCAAGTATCTGATCATTCTTCTGTCAAATTTGTTGACCAATTTGCAGTGGTGGCAGATGTAGTATTCCGCATCACCTATGAATCTGTCACAAAAGTACAATGGTGCATGTCCACTGGCCTGCATCTCCTTGCCATCTACTATGAAGCTTTGGTAGAAGACAAATGTAAGAAATTGAGACAAGATGTGAGGATGTATTTTTCACAAGTGAAAGGTTGTCAGCTTATCCGCAAACTTTTCTTAGATATCTTCTACAACATGTCTGAAGAGTGTAGCATTATTCTTTTCACCCTAAACTAGAAGTTCAAGCCAATGCCACATTCTGTACATGTGTTTATTCTGTCTGTTATGTCCTGTCCTCAGGTGAAGTATAGTGACATGTCAATCTAGATTGTGGAAGGCATCTTTTATTGAGTCCTCAGATATTTTGTATAACTCCCTTCTCCTGATGAGACTTCATTGTCTTTCAGTATACATTTCCCTACATTTCTATAAAGTGATTTTTCTCAAACTCCTGCTGGATCGTCCTTGTAGCAAGACAAGAATTCTACTACTACTAATATCAAGCAGGATGCCCAGAGAACAGAGATGCACTGGAGTGGCACTGTTTTATTTGCGCCAGTGTCCCAACTGGCAACACATCCGACTTTTGCGGTAATGAACAAAAGCATATTTTAACAAACATAAACAAGAGTGACTCACCCTTTCTAAAACTGTGAATGGACATTGTTTACACTTGAATACTTTCTGACGGTCATACATGTTTCGTTTTGAGCTGTCTTCTGAATGGAAGTCTGTTATGTGTCTCTTTAGCCGACCCTCAGTTCTGGAAGTATAGTCACAGTGTGTGCAGCTGAACTCAAAGTGTGTCCCCATGTGGTTATCAAACTCCGTCTTGGATTTTCCTGTGCCATAAAAATTAAACTCATTTTTTAATACTGTATTTAAAAATAATGTATTAATTAACCACTTTATAAACAGACAAGACAAACAATCTTGTGTTAGTCGTCCATCACAAATGATATTGGCAATTTGTTACATCCCCTGTAAGAAATTCACTTAAAAAAAGAGTTATGTCCGCAGAGATGCAGAAAATGGGAAGAATGCAAACACTTGGCGAACGCAGAGACATAAAAGTACTAATTCAAGCAGAAAAGTTTCAGTGTATGCCAAGTCATCCAATGAAAGAAAGATTCCAAAATCTAGCAATGGGGTGACTGAAAAGAAGCAGTTTTATCCATCAAGCTAAACGACTCCGTAGACAACTTAGACCTACCCGAAGTTTACAGCCTCTTAAGGTCTGTACCAGAACAAACCCCGTGGAGTGAAAGGCATGAAATGCCAATATACATTCAGACCCATGTGAAAGGAATACTAAGCGAGGACGAACAGAAGAGTGTGCAGCGAAGGACAGTCACCCTAGTTTCCTGGATGAGGAATATCCACAAGATTTATAGGTCAGAGTATACACAGATGGGTCAGCACAGAATGTAGTGAGGAATGAAGGTGCAGGTGTATATATAGAATATCCACACAAGCCTAGAGATACAATCAGAACACCGACATGGACATTCTGCAATAATTATGACGCAGAAATCCAGGCAATAAGTGTGGCAGCTAAAATAAACTGCTGAACTCCAACTCTGACCTACAGGCTGTGGTATTCCTGACAGATGCAAGGTCAGTGCTTCAAGCTCTCCAGTCTGGAAAACTAGCAGACTTGCAAAAACTACTTAGTGAATTGTCTTACCAGTATAAGGTAACAATGCAGTGGATACCCTCGCACTGTGGAATACCAGGAAATGAAAAAAAACCCAGACCAATTGGCTAAGGAAGGTGCTGCCGAAGACCAACCAGATATACCAATCGCCTACAATCAGAAAAAACAGATGATCAAGTCAATAAGAAAGCCACAAACACCAACACAAGATGACTATCACATTATGAACATCATAATCAGAACAGGTTATAATTCTACGCCTCAGTACAGGAGATAACCGACTCCGCAGTCACATGTATACAAAGTTCAAGATTGGCAACACAGCCATGTGGACAGGCAGCACAGAATGCCAAACATATACTTCAAGAGTATTCTGAGCATGGAAGGCTGAGGCAGACATATTGGCCAGAGGAAACAACACTGGAATCAAAGTTCTATGGGACACTGTATGAACTACAAAAGACAGTGAGTTTTATTCAGGAGACAGAATTACAGATATAGACATGTTTCAAGTGAACGAAAGAAGAAGAAGAGTTATGTTCTTCTCTATGGGTATACGCTAACTTCAAAGCTCCTTGGACAAGCTGGCATGGTGCAGTATAATTACTTTAGATGGTGATTGATCTATCGGTGTCTTTTAGATATAGGCCTACAGACGCACACACATCATAGCTGTTTCGACTTAAATTAGTTGTAGTCTTACCAGTGTGTTGCTGGGCCTGCCAGCGAAATATCAACACTGACCAGTCATGCATGTTGTAGATGGCGACTAAGGAGCATTGGAGATAGGTTTGGTTAGGTATTAGGTATGTTGATTATCCCCTTCACACACCGGACAAGCCCATAAGTGATAAGATCTCCGCTTCAGTAAATCTCTCAGGGTATAACGGCTGATGGTTCCGGTTCTATGTTGGTTCACTGCTCTTTTTGAAATCTTTGTCAGGGGTTCTCTACGGGCCATGCCCATCCTTACTCCCAATTCGCGCATTCTCGATATTGACTCATGCTCATTCATCCAAAAATCCTCTGATCGTGAGGACTCACGAAGAGCAATGAGTATGTCTGCGCGGTCCATTCCTTTCTTGAGGTTTGGTTATTCTATTCCATAACATATCACAGTGATTCTAAAACCACGCTGGTCAGCTATGTCAGGTAAAAATGCAGAGATCACATTTTAAGCTGTAAACCATGACACAATGCATTCCTATATTTGGACTATAGTCTGCTAACAATGCATTCCTATATTTGGACTATAGTCTGCTAACAATGCATTCCTATATTTGGACTATAGTCTGCTAACAATGCATTCCGTTGTTTAAACTACACTCTGCTAACTAATGGAGTTTGAGAATACACGCCGAAGTGTGACATTATACAGGATGCTGTAGACAACCTTTCGCGGTCAACCCTTCTTAGGACACGCATTGCAGGTCACAGTTTTACCCTCCCCCCCTCAATTCCCCTAGCAAAACATGCATTGACTAAACATTACACATTTCTTCTTCAGCTATCATCAGTCAGGTTGAGACTCCGGATTTCTATGATATCTGCTGCTGTCTGTTTCAGAGTTTCTGCTGGTGCCATAAATTTCTCTTCAACATTGATTGGGGTAGGCCATGTCTTGTTCATCAGGTCTGCATACTGGTGACATTCTTGTAAGATATGTTCTGATGCCATATTCGCAGGACTGCAAAGGCAAAGGCCAAGGCCAGTTGTACCTATTTTGAATTTGGTGTACAGGCGATGTCTCATTTTGTTGTGATCAGTTCTGAGGCACAGCAGGATAACCTGGTCTCTTCTGGACAGTTGGTAATATTCGTCATCTGCATTATATTTGGGGTGATCTTTCCACTTTTTGTTATAGTTGTCTTTAATGATGGTCTTCTTTCCACTTTTTGTTATAGTTGTCTTTAATGATGGTCTTCTTTCCACTTTTTGTTATAGTTGTCTTTAATGATGGTCTTCTTTCCACTTCTTGTTATAGTTGTCTTTAATGATGGTCTTCTTTCCACTTTTTGTTTTTCGTTCGCTCCATTGTAACCATCACGGATATCCGTGCGATTTCCGCCGGGAGCGTGATTACGTTGTGCCACCGTTATGCGCCTTGTAGGCCTACCACATCCGATTTCGGCATGCCTTGACAATTCGGGTGGGCTACCATTTCGGGTTCGGCATGCATGTGACAGCCTCTATATCTGTCTCCAGTATCGCGTAATGGAGCCTCTTCGACCAGACGATTTTTTGCTCTCGTCTGACTCAAACGAGGTGTTCCACTGTCTATGAACTTGCCTCGTGTAATTGGACGTGCTGTGCCTGTGCCCATTGGGTACTGAACCGTTTCTCATCCGTGAGCTTGGTTCCTTAAGGGGAAGAACACAACAGAAGAGTTGGACCCTGGCTCTTTCGCCCTCTTAGCCGAGGTGTCATTCACCGACATCGTGTACCCCTTGTCCAAGTTCGAGTCTCACACCACGCGTTTGAGAGCAAGGCGTTCTCGAGCTGAGCGTCCTTGTCCCAATAGCGCCTGAGCCCATCAGGTACTGAAACCTTTCTCTCTTCAAGTGTATTTCCGGTGTAGGAAAACCTGACAGTAGAGTTGGGCCAGGGCTAAATCGTTGTCCCTTTTGTGCCTGAGCGCATCGAGTACGGAACCCTTTCTCTTCGCGAGCATATTTCCGGTTTAGGAAGGCTCGACATTAGAGTTGGATTAGGTCTTCTTGCTTTACCAAATGCCAATGAATGGGGCTGGGTCTCTGCCTGTAAGGAACACAGGTAACTAGAAGCTCGTCTCGAGCTGACGGAGCTTGTAGTTCCCCTTTCCTAGGAACTTTTCATTATCTATTTGCAGTTCGCGCTGCCCTCTAGCGCTGTTCTGCCCTTTCATTGTTTCATTGTACTCGGTATGAAATATATTTGTCTCTCGCCATGCATCTACCTTTACGTGCATTTTACATTGGCCGCCCCTCCAATGTTCAGACTGGACTGACTAGCTTCACTGTATGTCGACAGTGTCGCTATATGTGGTGATGCTGGTGGTGTCGGAGATATTGTCTGTCTCTTGTGCAGTCAAATCTCTTTCCATCTGCTACCTCCACATTCTCGGACACGATCCCCAAAAGATTTGGCCAGAATCAGCTCGAGCTGTTGTATTTCTGTTTCCAGGGTGCACCGCGTGGAGGTACATTTGGGATCTTGGTTATCTGCTAACCCTGGGTCCGCCTAGAGCAATGCGTTCCCTTTGCACCCCTTTCCACTTTATGTTATAGTTGCCTTTAATGATGGTCTTCTTTCCACTTTTTGTTATAGTTGTCTTTAATGATGGTCTTCATTTCATAACTGACCTTGAGGTAAATTCCCTCCTTCTTTTGCCAGTGTATCTGCAACTTCATTCCCTTCAATGTTACAGTGTGATGGTATCCACTGGATCACTACTCTCTGGAAATTATTATGCAACTGCACTAGAACTGCTCTCAATTAATTCAGTTCGGTGTTCCCGAACTGTTATGTCCGAGGTGTTCAGAGCTGTTATGACAGAGAGTGCATCTTAGTTATACAATATTCCTGCGCACGTGTTCTTTATGTTGTAATATCATTTCTGCTGCTTTCTTGAGAGCTTTCATTTCTGACTTAAAATTGATTGAGAGCTAGCCTGTAACTATGGCTAGAGTAACATTTTCACCGTATTTTAGTCTGCGGGTCACTCCTCCTCCCCCATTCTCAATTGCATTTATGACCGAGCCCTCTGTATAGGCATGAGTCCATGTATCCTGTGGGTAATTAACTGCGATGTGTTGTTCTGTGATACGCTTTCTCTCCAAGTCTATGTTCCTTTCTTTTCTATATTTATTATATTTGTTCTTTTAGTTCTGGGAGTATATATTTCCAAGTGGGAATGGTAAACATACACAAACAACTAGTTCTCAAATCACAAATAAATAGTTCACATCACAAACAACTAGTTCACATAAAATACAACTAGTTCACATCACAAACAGTTATTACAAATCCACTGTGCAACAGAAATGGCAACTTACCAGAATAATGGCAAAGATGGCAGAAGAAAATATCTTTCTCTACTGATGTTTGTCCGACTGGACCAGGGGATGGCTGTTCTAGAGCCGGGGCTTGCACAACTGGGCGTAATGCTAGATCAGCTGGATGCATTGTTTGCCCGCTTGCATACATGCTTGGTGACAATGTTCTTATAGATGGAATCATTACACGGTGCATGCTATTTCCAAATGGATCTCGAGTTGTCATGCTACTTGACGTGCCGTACTGAAAAAAATTTCTTAAATTGGCTGCATTAGGAATTTGAGGAGACATCATCTGAAACTGTGGAGAGATATAACTTGCTTGTGTAAAATATGGGTGTTGGAACGGTGGTATATAGGGGGTTGATGTGTTTGTCATTTGAGGTGATATACGGAAGTGTTGCGTTGATGTATGTGCTGCATGTATATCATCATCGCCATAAGGTGGTGCCTCTTCTTTGATAGTTACTGCACCGGCAGGGGGCGCTGAGTTGTTATCCAAATTAGACATTTGACGTGGTAGATGTGTTGGTATTTCAAGTGGGTATTCTATAGTATTGTTGAGGAGCCACTGTGAAGCTTCGTGAGATGGCGGGTCATGTTGGTTCCCAGGGAAGTGTTTCTGAAAAAAATAAAGGAATAGATAATATATTTGAAAAACTATGTTAGACATTATTTTCTGCTTCTGTATTGAGCACACTGTCTGTCATGTGACGTATTCCTTCCAGAACGTTGTCTTCCCAATGAACTCTCTGAACCTCTCTCTGTCTTGGGCGATGTGGCTTGCATTTTCTAGCGATGTATTCATGTTATCTTTAATGTCGTCAGTCCATCGTCTTCTTGGTCTGCCCCTTCTTCTCTTCCCAGGTACTCTTCCCTCCATTATTTGTCTTTCTAAATAGTTATGTCTCTTTATATGACCAAACAGGCGTAGTTTTCTTTGAGTACAGTGAGCACACTGTATATACTGCAATCAGTTAGCTACATGTATTGTCAGCACATATTTGTGAATCTATATGACATTATCATTCAACAAGTGTTGAATTTCTAAGTTGCAATAATACATCATATTGTATCGGCAGTACGGTGTTCTAGTTGACACATATGATCATGGTTAGTTGTTTAGAGAGCCGCCAGAACAGCACCGGGCTCAGATCTTCAACATGTGGTAACTACGTGTTGCCGTTCCGCCTGGTTGATAACTCTTCTTGTGGTTACTATATGCCCCTCGTAACCATGGTCATCCACTGCATCGTACTTCACTTCCAGTCGTCTCGATTCGTCTTGCCGCTGGTTTCAAATGAGGACCGACAAGAGAGTGAGGTAGACCCTTTGCACAACTCCTCCTCACTTTAATCAAAATCCCCGGTGCAAGCCATTTTCAGATCCACGACAACATTCGCCTACAGTCGTCATTCCATGTCCGAACTGTCCAAGAGCATTTACAGCTCGAATAGGGGGGAGGGGGGCTCATTAGCTATCTACGAACGATTACGTATGGTCATAATTCTAACTGAATTTTCAAAAGTGGATGTAAGAAATGGTCATCATCGCTTGTGATGGACGAACGAACATATGCCCTTGTTTCCTACAATTTGACGCGTCACTGCCAGATCCAGTGTTCTGGATACGGAAGAAGAAACACACTAGGCCTATACATTTCCCAACTATCCTAATTCATTGATTACATTGAAAATATCAGCACGGTGCACTGAACTAACTCGTGTCACTGTGGTCACGCTGGCAAGTCTATCTGTCATGGGCGTTAAGTATTATAATTATTTTTTAAATGAATATACCACGAACAGGATGACTAAACTTATGAAAGAACTATCCTACAGAATAAACTGACCTGAACATCAGAGGAGCCTTTATCCGACAGGACTTGTCCACGTTCTGTAAACCCATGATTGCTGTCACTCATTCTACCAGAATTATTTTGATTAGATGACGATGGACGGGGAGGAAGAGCTTTCGTACCAAACGAAGCAGGAAACAGAGATGATAACAATGGGGCTGATGAAATAGTAGATGCTGGTGGTGGACTTGACACGAGGCTAGTTATCCTGCTTACTACATCTGCGATTTTAGGTGTCCTTCCTTCGAACCTGTGAAACAAAGACACATATTCTAGAATACAATTTATATAGAGTAAAACAGACATATCATCCTAGCATGCAATTTGTATAAGAGTAAAACAAAGGCATGAATATAACATCACAACAAGTGGAATGACACTAAGATATTAATTTAGGCCTAAAACACCTAAGCCCTGCGGAGCAAAAGTCTTCAAACAAATTATTGTACCTTATCATATTCTGTTAACTGATATTTCCAAGTGTTTTTATATACACGACCTACCTATTCATTATGTTTGTATACCTTTCCTCGTTCATGTCCTATCTATTCAATATATTTGTATTCCCGCTTGTCAACAACTGTCACTCCAGAACACATACTTCAGGACTGCCCAACATACAAAGAGGAAAGACAGCAGACCTGGCCAGAGGATACAGACTTGAGGCAAAAGCTATGGGGCAGCCGCTCTGACCTGGAGAAGACAGTGGACTTCGTCTTGATGACAGGTCTGACGGTATAGCATGACGACATGCTGAACGCAGCAGAAGAAGAAGAACTGCCAGACTTTTCCAGACACATCATACTAAAGTACAATTTATTTAGCAAACTATCCCCCTCCTCTTCACCCGCCAAATTGTTGAGGTAATTTATAGACATCCCTCTAAGGACAACCTTACAGAAGCTGACAAATGTTGTCTACATAATGGATCTTTATAGAATGTGACGAGGTACAGAGTAATAAAGCATTAGATACAATCATGACATGAAAGTGCATCAGGAAGAATACACATGCAGGCAAGAGAGATACGACTTTACAGATATATGGTATAACAGAGATACTTTACAGATATATGGTCAAACAGAGATACGACTTGACATATATATGGTCTGACAGAGATACGACTTGACAGATATATGATCAAACAGAGATACTTTACAGATATATGGTCTAACAGAGATACGACTTGACAGATATATGGTCTGACAGAAGAATACTAAGAGTCAGATCTATATCTATAAAACCCATACGCCTATCCGCCAGTGTTGCCAAAAAGGGGAGGGAGAATTGTGCATTATAAGATGCTGCATGGTTAACATATGATCTCTATATCTCAATCCCGAGCATAGTATTGGTATACTACATCCATGTCATTGTGCTATGTAGAGTATACTATACCAATGCCATTGTGCTATATAGAGTTATAATATACCCATGTCATTGTGCTATATAGAATTATACTAAACCCATATCATTGTGCTATATAGTTATACTAAACCTATATACTATACCTGTATTCTTTGTTCTTTCGATTCACGTTTGTGAGGAACATGCTGATTGCTGTGTGATTTATGTGTGTGAGTAGGTAACATGCTGATTGCTGTGTGATTTACGTTTGTGAGCTGCATGCTGATTGCTGTGTGATTTACGTTTGTGAGGAGCATGCTGATTGCTGTGTCATTTGCGTTTGTGAGTAACATGCTGATTGCTGTGGCGCCGTCGATTGGATTGTTGCCCCCGCCTTCATCACATGCACTTGCTAGATCAAACTGGGATCTTGCTCGATTATAGAAGGACATAGCTAGTCTTAGTTTTCAGCATCTATTGGCTGAAATAACGCCCATCTCCACGGCAAAGGAGTTGGTCTCGATGGGGCACGCATGTATTCGTCCTTCCATATCACATCCATTTACACGAGATCAACACCCCACTACTCCTTTTTCACTTCCATAATGTAATTAGACATTTAGTATTAGTAAGTTTTAAAAATATATTTAACTCCACGTTGTGCTATGTAGGAGTATATTCCATCTCTAACTACTTCAGATGTGCTACTTTCAAGTAACTACTTCAGATGTGCTACTTTCAAGTAACTACTTCAGATGTGCTATTTTCAAGTAACTACTTCAGATGTGCTACTTTTAAGTAACTACTTCAGATGTGCTACTTTCAAGTAACTACTTCAGAATTAGCTTCAGATTGGCGAGTTTTCCAGAAATTTTGCAAATATAACTTAATGTGATTGTAGGATGCAATTACTGAATGTGGTTGTAGGGTGCAATTACTGAATGTGGTTGTAGGGTGCAATTACTCAATGTGGTAGTAGGGTGAAATTAATCAATGTGGTTGCAGGTGCAATTCGAATTCGGCAGTCTTTGAGAACAAGCGCATAAAAAACGAGGATAATGTTCGCAATGATTTGGTAGCATTAGAAAAGCGCTGAGAAACTAGGATAATGTTCGTAATGATTTGGTAGCATATCCTTTTCAGGATGTAGCCATGAACCCATCAAATTTGGATTGGCTGTAGTCACTTTCTAGACAATATAAATACGTTCATTATTTTGCCATTGTTTTCTAAACGGTCCGAATGTACATTGCCTGTGGCGGGATCCGAACCCGGAACCTTGGCCGTCACAGGCGCCCTCTGTACCACACCTTCACAGAGTTGGACGTTCTCAATGATGAAATAAACAAAATCATTAAACTTCAACACTCACAACTAATATAATGGTTTACAGTACCTTTTAGTTCTTCCTTGTGAAAGGTTGTCTACGCCTTCAAGTGACGATACTTCATTCCTGACTAATTCGTCCACAGTAGTCAATATTTCTTCATCTCCACAATCCACTTCAGGATTCTCTCTACCGCTTGATGCTTCTAAATGTGTTGCTAACCTCTGTCTCTTACACGCGTGTTGTGCTAATTCACTATCACCGATGTTGGTCAGGTCAGTTTCTCCTGAACATCTCTTGAGAGGAATATTACTACATGGTTCTTCGCGACCACATCCATCACCATTTATATCCATCTTCCTGTTTGAAGATTTAAATGTTCTCAAGGAACTAGCAACTCGCACCTATGTCTTGGATAACTCAGTCTTCTCTGAAACTTTTCTTTGATTTCGCCATAAACGAACTTAGAAACACTTCAATTTTATGCAGAATAAAGCCATTGTTTAGAATAACTTGTTTGAAGTTGATCAGAACTAAATCTTTCGTATACAAGACTGGATGATATCACTGCGACGGTTTAAATTTAATCAGGAAGGATGCGTCTGGTTAATATTTAATCCTATCCACGTTTTAGAATCTGGTCATGTCTTTTTACTGCATTCTGAAACAAAACTAGATAAATTGAAAATTGAAGTCAAATAGACATGTACATACTGAAACAAAACTAGATAAATTGAAATCAAATAGACATGTACATACTGAAACAAAACTAGACACAGCTGAAGTCAAATAGACATGTACATACTGAAACAAAACTAGACACAGCTGAAGTCAAATAGACATGTACATACTGAAACAAAACTAGATACAGCTGAAGTCAAATAGACATGTACATACTGAAACAAAACTAGATAAATTGAAGTCAAATAGACATGTACATACTGAAACAAAACTAGATAAATTGAAGTCAAATAGACATGTACATACTGAAACAAAACTAGACACAGCTGAAGTCAAATAGACATGTACATACTGAGACAAAACTAGATAAATGGAAGGCAAATAGACACGTACATACTGAAACAAAACTAGACACAGCTGAAGTCAAATATACATGTACATACTGAAACAAAACTAGATAAATTGAAGTCAAATAGACATGTACACATTGAAACAAAACTAGACACAGCTGAAGTCAAATAGACATGTACATACTGAAACAAAACTAGATAAATGGAAGGCAAATAGACACGTACATACTGAAACAAAACTAGACACAGCTGAAGTCAAATATACATGTACATACTGAAACAAAACTAGATAAATTGAAGTCAAATAGACATGTACATACTGAAACAAAACTAGATAAATTGAAGTCAAATAGACATGTACATACTGAAACAAAACTAGATAAATTGAAGTCAAATAGACATGTACATACTGAAACAAAACTAGATAAATGGAAGTCAAATAGACATGTACATACTGAAACAAAACTAGATAAATTGAAGTCAAATAGACATGTACATACTGAAACAAAACTAGATAAATTGAAGTCAAATAGACATGTACATACTGAAACAAAACTAGATAAATTGAAGTCAAATAGACATGTACATACTGAAACAAAACTAGATAAATTGAAGTCAAATAGACATGTACATAATGAAACAAAACTAGATAAATTTAAGTCAAATAGACATGTACATACTGAAACAAAACTAGATAAATTGAAGTCAAATAGACATGTACATACTGAAACAAAACTAGATAAATTGAAGTCAAATAGACATGTACATACTGAAACAAAACTAGATAAATTGAAGTCAAATAGACATGTACATACTGAAACAAAACTAGATAAATTGAAGTCAAATAGACATGTACATACTGAAACAAAACTAGACATGTACTTCTGCGCACTTCCTTAACTCCTGCTGGATCGCAGGAGGTAGTACAGAGGAAGGAATGTCATGTTATATCTTCTTTGCTGCGATATCTGTGCCTTTCTACCTGACACCGTCCGTGTCCTACTATTATATTCAGGGTGAAAAGAATAGGTTCACTATATTCTGTTCAGACAAGGAGGCGAGTAAGGAAATGTGGGGATGATAAACACCGTTAAAAATAATTCTTCACGATCGTAATTCTACTCTTACTTTTAACGACATCGTTTTTCAATCATTTCTGTTCGACTACGCTGGATTTCAGATACATGTTTTTCTATATTACTAGATTTTTCATTTAAAAAAAAAAAATATTATTATACTTGCTCTGTTGTTTTTCCTTTTACTCTCTCTCTCACTCTCTTTTCTATTCTTGCCACATTTTGTCTTTTGTCTCCCTTTTTTCTTTATCTCATCTCCATTATCCTTTTACTTCTCTCTTAGATCATGATTCTCTGTAATATTCATTTCTTTTCGTTTGTTTTTGTCCCGATGAAGACTTTTCAGGAGAAATGTCGTTAGTTTCTGTTGATGTCGCTAGTGTGTTGTATTTCACTGCAACACTCCCTACGTACCATTGTTTCCCTCCCTCTGTGTTGTACCGGTCCTCACATATTGTGTACGTTAGGCTGTCCTCTAACGCTGAGAACGTATCCTTTCATGCAAACATTAACACATGATGGTATGATGCTGGTGACAGGGATAAGGGACGATGACGGATGAGAGATGTCATATTGATTGCTTAACCATGTCATTGCTTGTGGCCTGATTTTTTTGCGAGAATAACTCACGAGGAGCTCAGAACACAGATGAAGAAGAAGACTACGTTATGGAAAGAACATACATATGAAGAAGACTACGTTATGGAAAGAACATACATATGAAGAAGACTACGTTATGGAAAGAACATACATATGAAGAAGACTACGTTATGGAAAGAACATACATATGAAGAAGACTACGTTATGGAAAGAACATACATATGAAGAAGACTACGTTATGGAAAGAATAGATCCGCTGGATAAATGAGCAACATCACTGCAGGCACAAACATGCTGAATGGATTTCTACATCCTAGATACAAGCTGTGACGGCAAAGGTACCGAGTTCGATCCTCACCACAGGCAATTGTGCATCCGGACCGTTCAGAAAGCAATGGCAACCTACTGAACATGTACCCATAGGACTGGAACGTATCGGGTTTCCCCAAGATAAGGATCGCCATGGCATAGTGGATCGTTGAACGGGGATGACGAGGATCAGTGTGGTGGCACAGTGGTTAAAATGTTTCCCTTGTGTTCACGAGGTCTCAGTTCGATTCCTAGCCATTGCGTGTTGTTTACATGTACATTTTTAAAGGTTACTGGTGGTAATCAGTTGAAGTTACGGAGTGGAGAGGAGAGGAGTCCTGAACTGGAGAGGAGATGGCAACCTACTGCATCATTATAGAAAATCACCACAGCCAACAAATGCTGGGTTGATAGCTACGTCCTGGATAGGATATGCTACCAATATTTTAAAAAAATTAGATGCAAGGGAATCCCATTATAACAACGTAGTCCTAGATACAAGGGAATCCCATTATAACAACGTAGTCCTGGATACAAGGGAATCCCGTTATAACAGCTTAGTCCTCGATACAGGGGAATTCCGTTATACCAACTTAGTCCTGACGAACAAAATATGTATGTTATATCAGAAAAGTGTTGTTATATAGGGAAATTTGTTATAAAAGAAAGTGCTATAGAAGTATTCCACTGTTTTACCAACTTACTGTGTGTAATTATAGAGAAGAACAAATATGGGGATGTGAGGAGAGAGGGAAGTGCTAATCTTTGTTCACAAACTCCTAGAGATTAGCATGATATAGTCCGGAGAACGGAATGCGCTGTGGTTACAGCTTTCGGCATGACACATCTGATTTCAGCATGGTTTTCTGTATCACTATGGATATAATATATATATATCCCCTGGAATATTGATTAGTAAAGCACTCGCTTCTTGTGTTCATTTTTGGTCGTGGTGAGGGGAGAGAGAAAGGTGATTCTAGAGTTTCTTTCATATTCAGAAGATCCTCAAATTAATCTTGCTTGAAGCAGAAGTCTCCTACTCAAAATTTCTCTAAGGCGTAAAGAATTGACTTCCCTGTATGCACTCAGTCCTCTCAACAGAACAACACATCGCCTGTCGAGAGCATCGCTCATAGCACGTAACTCCAACTGATTACCACCAGTAACCTTTAAAAATGTACATGTCAACAACACGCAATGGCTAGGAATCGAACTGATACCTCGTGAACATAAGGGAAACATTTTAACCACTGTGCCACCACACTGATCCTCGTCATCCTCGTTCAACGATCCACTATGCCATGGCGATCCTTATCTTGGGGAAACCCGATACGTTCCAGTCCTGAGTATGGACCAAGCTATCAGCGTATACGTGGTGTTCTGGCTAAAAAAAATTTAAATTAACAATGTGTGGTGAAAAATAACTTTGTGCTGGACGTAATAATTTCCCGGGAGAACTCAGAATAAAAGCAAATATATTCAACCAGTCAAGTGCAATGCTGAGTAGCGTAGGCGATCATGATTCTCCACAACACTGTCTCTTGTGTTGTTAATAAGTTAAGTTGATGACTTCTTTTTGTGCCACAGTGACAATCCATCCAGAAATTTCTCTTTGTCTTCATCTGTCTCTTCTCCCCTTGATCTTTCTGGTTACTACATGTTCAAGTTTTACTTTCCTCATTACATCCCTAAAAATCATGATTGTCTGCTTATAATTTGTCGTTTTACTCTAGCATTCCTGAGAACTTCTACATTAGTTTTCTTGGCTGTCCATGGAATTTTCATCATTCTTCTTAAAAACCACACCTCAGTTGTCTCCAGCTTATCTTGTGCACTTTTGTTTACTGTTCATATTTCGCTTCCATAAATAAGGATTGTCTCAATATAACATTCTAGCACTCAAACTCGCGTATGCATTGATATTACTCCGTTGCATAGAATATTTCTCATTTTTGAAATGTTGATTTGGCCTATGCTATCCTGTTCGTGATCTCATTGGAGCACCTGCCACGTGATGTTAAAATGGTGTCAAGATACTTGACTTTATCTGCGTAATTTAATTTGCATCATTGATAGTAATACTGCTCATGTTCTTTGGATCTTTCAATGCCTGCAACACTGACCTTGCATCTGTTAGAAATACTTCATGCCTGTTGTGACTCGGCAAGCAATTTATGAACATTTTGGCTGCCTCTATTATGGCTTCCATTTCTGCTTTGATATTTGTGGAATGTTTGCCTGTGGGTATGGATTTTTCTATTTCTTTTCCATTAATGAACTTATGGCCTGCCTACTATACCTCAGCAGTACTACCACAGAAACAGTACAGCAGCGGATCCCTGGTCACTGTGGCATACCTGGAAATGAAAAAGTTGATCTCCTGGCTAGGAAAGGGGGATCACTGGAACAAATAGAAAGTGATAATACGTACTATGAATGTAAGACCATGTTAAAAGTAGAACATAAGAAAAAGTGGAAGCAGATGCACCTAACTGCAGACCCAAATGACCCCTACCATCAAATGTCACGCAAGGAACAAACCATCATCTTCAGACTACGAACTGGCCACAGCAGACTAAGAAGTCACATGTTCCGAAACCTGAAGATTGGCGAGACAGACCTGTGCAACTGTGGACTGAGCCCAGAGACTGCAGAACACATTCTTCATGCTTGTCAACTCTACCAAGAAGAGAGGGAGAAAATATGGCCTACTGAGACGGCACTGCTTCCAGACTTGAGGGGTTCTATGGATGACCTGAAGCGAATCACACAATTCATTGAAGCTATTGGTGCTGTAACCTGATATATGACTGAAGAACGATGAAGAAGAATAGTAATACTGTATTTTGGCTGTGTATATTTCTTTGAAACAACCATTACTTCTATTTTCTACTTTTTTAGACTGAGGCCTTTGTTTTCACTTTCTTGTACTATATGAGTGGTCCTGGGTTCATTCCGCAGTTGAGGCGGAAATGTTTTCAGATCGCAACGGCTCCCAGGTCGACCCAGCCGTAAATGGGTATCGGATTAATCCGGGAAGTAAAGACTGCGAGGGAGAGGAGATGGCTACCGCCCTCATTTGCAGAGCCTCTGAAATGTGAGCTCGCTAACATCTCACACCCCTACGGCACTAAATAAATACTATGGGTTACTTTACTTACTACATGTAAAAAATGGCGTAGGAAATGTATGTCTTTTGTTATGAATAGTCCGTTAAACCATTTTTTCCTGAAAGCAACAGAAAAATTCAGGAGTAATGTGCCTAGAATCATGCTTCAAGACGACACAGGCCGCATTTCGATCTCAGTTCGCAATAATACCATCAACATAGTTGAGTAGGATGTGAGAACTCTGACAGATCTAGTGAAATTGGAAAACATTGAACAGGAAATAAGGAGAATGGATGTCAACATGCTTAGATTATGTGAAATTATATGGTTGGGGTCAGGCAGTATAGTATCTAAAGGCAAATACTGCATAATTGGAAAGTACCCTTTAATGTCAGGCAATTCACAGTCATCTGCCCCATCCAAGTGACGATGACCTAGAGTCCTGTTGCTATGGAAACATCTGACAGAAAAGGATGCGTAAAAGGGAAACTGAAACTAATGACCCCAAATCTGTATTTTTCAGAAACGTAGAAAAGGAGGTCAAGATGGCGGCGTAAACAGTGTGATTAATTCGGAGAATGAATTGATTGTGATTTGGTACCTGGTGTTCACAAAAACCTGTTCTAGATACTGTACAATAACCCATGAAAAACCACGATAGGACCAACATAGAAGAAACAAGGAATCACGCACGATCGTGATACATACAGAAGTATCTATCTTCTGTCAGTAAAATCTTCACAAAGATTCTTGAAAAACTGATAAGGCCTCTTGGGCGCAAGTAAAGTATAAGTCTTCACTGTGACCTTTGTTCTAGTTTCGACGTATTTCCTAACCTTTGTTGTGTGATTTGGCAAGCTTACGGTTAAAATTAGAAATACTATTTCTAATATATGCGCGCACTTCGCTCCGTGTGTAGCGCGCAGAAATAATGATCGCTCAGTACAAATAATAGGAAATTTAAAAAAATATGTAAATAGGAAAAGAAACGATTATGAATAAGTTCGTCTGTGTCTAGAGTTGAACTCAGTGATTGTCGGGATGTGACGTGACGTGGCAGCCATTAATTTCATTGGCGTTACACGAAAATCCGTGACGTTAGGTAGATAAAAATGTAAACAGTGCAATATTTATAGCACAGTGAAGACTTATTCTTTACTTTGGCTTCTTGTGAATCCAGTGCTTATTGCTGACGACCAGTGTCTACTCTCAGGTCAAATGAAGAGCTGCACTATAACATAAACCTACTCAACAAACGATGCCTCAAACACAACATGAAGAAAATACAGAAAACAAACTTAAGTAATGTATAAGAGGTACAAAACAGAGACGCAATAAAGAAAACTGATAAATTACTGCCACACATTTATTCCGATGGAAGCCAAAAATCAAATTCAATCTTGCGTTATCCATTTCAGACATGGACACTAACTTAGCTAACTAAAAAACAATTAAGAAAGCTTACTAAGTGTGAAATTAGATGTCTAATAAGAAACGGCAAACAGAACAAAAGGAGGTCATGTGAGGAATGAAGAGATTACAAGAACTGTTGGAACAATATGTGGTCAAATATATCTTAAAACAGAGACTGAAATAGTTCGGACACTTAGTGAAAATAACCCATATTGGCTAGCAGCAAAACGCAGATGAAGAGCAAGAAGATGTATTCAATGACTTATCGACAGTCACAATATAAGTCACAATATTACTGCACATTCGAGGAGTCTAAGATGTCACAATATTACTGCACATTCAAGGAGTTGTCCACAGTCAAAGATGTCACAATATTACTGCACATTCAAGGAGTTGTCCACAGTCAAAGATGTCACAATATTACTGCACATTCAAGGAGTTATCCAGTCTGAGATGTAACAATATTACTGCATATTCAAGGAGTTATAAACAGTCTAAGATGTCACAATATTACTGCATATTCAAGGAGTTATTAACAGTCTGATGTCACAATATTACTGCACATTCAAGGAAATATTAACAGTCTGAGATGTCACAATATTACTGCACATTCAAGGAAATATTAACAGTCTGAGATGTCACAATATTACTGCATACTCAAGGAAATATTAACAGTCTGAGATGTCACAATATTACTGCACATTCAAGGAGTTATAAACAGTCTAAGATGTCACAATATTACTGCACATTCAAGGAGTTATTCACATTCTAAGATGTCACAATATTACTGCACATTCATGGAGTTATTAACAGTCTAAGATGTCACAATATTACTGCATATACAAGGAGTTAACATTCTGAGATTTAACAATATGACTGCATAAAACCATAACCATAGCCCAAAAATCGAACGTAATTCAATCCCGAGACGCCTTACAGTAAAAGTAAATACACTACATAGAGAAGCAACAAAAACGTTCTACATTTGTCCATGACCTTCTACAATATAGGCCCTATGCTATAGAGGACGTGCACAGAAACGTAAACATGACCAGAAAGGCCCATTTCGATTATTTCCGTGAATTTCGTTGGTCCGCCATGGCTATTTTTGGCATGCGACTATGCCCAAATATGTAAATAGTAACCAACGAAATCAAAATCATAATTAATTCTGCACACAGGTCTTACTTATACTACGTGCCGCCAACAGGTCACGATTGATATCTGAGTGGGATATCTCAAAGTATTATCGCAATCACAGAGAGTGGAAGTGTTTGAAATAAAGCTATGGAGAAACCATCCAATTGCATCACAGTAATCGTTCTTAATTCATACGTATCCAAACCACAATATGAAAATAAATAACATTTAAAACTATTAATATTAATACAGGATATAGATATTATAATTACAATAACAAACTCAATGTAGATTATAGTTTATGATACACATAATCAAGTAACTGATAATTCGATACTGCTCAATTTATGCAGTAGAAGAACCTCCACATAAATGAAAATAGTAACTTATAGGCCTAGTAAAATATATTAATAATTAGTGACATTCTCATTAAGAAACATTACATCTTTACTTACTGGTTATGTTTCCGGGTATTCAGATGTTACGAATGTTTCAAACTGCTTTAGCACAAGTCTGAGAATATAAAGCTTCAAGGAAATACTACTAAGTCCCAAATGTTTAATCCGAAACAATGCTTAGATAAAATGCAACACTAAAATGAAAAGATCGCCCTACCTAGTTATAATCTACGAAGAGAAACTGACGTGATGTAACACTGGTCGTTAGATGTGTTTGTTTTGTTTATTCAGGCCATTGGATAATTACGGCGTATTTATTCGAGCAAAAAGTCCCTGACCATTGTCCACCTTTGCACCCGAGTTTCGTAGGAGTGAAACATAGATACCCACCAAGGCTTTTGCAGACTTCTAATTACGTTTGAGTTCAGTAGTTCAAGTCCTGTCTTGCGTAAGCTTAGATGGGAATACGCAGTCCGTCAACATGAGGCGTGTTTGAGACCACAGGTCAGTCCGAATCTAGCAATTAGCATGGTCCTCTTTGAATACTTGTATCTACTGTCCATTTCTTTGTGCGTGTTCATTTAGTTGTGAAAATTCGGGGCGAGATAGGAAGGTTAGAGCCTGGAACAAAGAGACTAGACATTAATCCGGTGGGGGGGGGGGGGAACTAATTAAACTAGGATGTTGTTTTAAAAAAAAATATTCCCATTTATATTGAGAATATGATTATTCTATGTCATATACTATTGTCAATTACTGTCTTCTGCTTCGTGCGTTCTCAAACTCCTGTAACACAGACCAGCAGGATGTAGTCCGGTCAATTAGTGTGAGAAAGAGTATTCTTAGAAATTATATACAATACGCCCGTGTGTTGCGAGAGCCCGAAAGGGGAGCAAAGAATAGCAACACTGTTTACCTTCCACGCATGTAAAAGGAGATTATGGGATGGAGTTGGCTGTCCCATCCCATATAGGGTCAGTGAACAAAGCCATGCTGAAGTAGGATGTGTCAGGCAGAAAGGCGCAGATATCGCAGCAATGCTGTAAACCATGACACAACGCATTCCGTTCTCCGGACTAAATCCTGCTAATCTGCAGGAGTTTGAGAACGAACGCAGAAGAAAAAGAAGAATATACAATAAACTATTTCGTTTGGAAATGAATCATGGACAATCGGCAAAATAGTAAGACACGAAGAGACAGCAAAGATGTATGTTTATAGAAGAATGTTGAAAACACCATTGACAGATAAAAAAGCCTAATAAACATAGCATATATTGAAAGAAGTTACCACCGAAGACGGACGTGCCGGGCCATTGGCGCAAATAAAACGGCGACACAATGCATTTCCATTTTCTGGACTATATCCTGCTGGAAATATAGTTGGAGCATTGTCCTGCTACAAGAGAGATCCAGCGGGAGTTTGAGAATGAACGCTAAAGAAAAGAAAGAAGTTAATTCAAATAGAGAGCCACTCACTCGCATTAGAAAGTGCACATTCTTTTCAAACATCGTGGGATGAAGAAAAATGGAGAGATCTTGACAAGTAAGAATGATAGGGAAAGACCAAGAGAAGAAGCTGAACAGTTTGGTATGAGAAGCTGAACAGTTTGGTATGAGAAGCTGAACAGTTTGGTATGAGAAGCTGAACAGTTTGGTATGAGAAGCTGAACAGTTTGGTATGAGAAGCTGAACAGTTTGGTATGAGAAGCTGAACAGTTTGGTATGAGAACATCGTCGTCGAAAATCATTCATGAGCTTGTTAAAACCCATAACCTTTCAGGCTCGCAAGGGTGCCACTCTGGAAACAGCAAAAAATTTAGCCTCACTAAAAATGTTACCAATTTTTGTTTAAGTATGAAGAATCTTAATCCTGTTCATTCTTTAATATTAGTAATCTATATTTTCCTCAACGCCTTCGAGCTGAAATACTACAAAAAGATATTTAGAATATCATGGAAGGATAAAATCAGAAACTCAGAAATTATAAGCACATTGAAGATTCCAGAATGTTGGTTACTAAACACAATAACAAAAAGAAAACTACGCCTGTTTGGTCATATAAAGAGACACAGCTGTTTAGAAAGACAAATAATGGAGGGAAGAGTACCTGGGTAGAGGAGAAAGGGCAGACCAAGAAGACGATGGACTGACGACATTAAAGATAACATGAATACATCGCTAGAAAATGCAAGCCGCATCGCCCAAGACAGAGAGAGGTTCAGAGGGTTTATTGGGAAGACAACGTTCTGGAAGGAATACGTTACATGACAGATACTTTCCTCTGACCTCCTCTATTTCTCCTCTGGAAATTATTGATAATACAAGTATTCAGAAGGATGTATACAAATATGATAACCAAGGCTACTTAGCTCGGCTTGGACTATTTGAAGTCTTACACTCCTAATGGAGTATGCAGCTATTTGGTGAGGCGAAACCAAAGATGTTGACAAACAAGATTCGAATCTAGCTTCTACGTGTATATCTCTTCACAACAGCTGTGTCTATAATATATTAACTCTTTATCTTCATATGATTTTCCTATCCTGCTGTAATGTTTGTTATAAGTAACTATAAAAATTACGTTTTACCGGCTTATTCATGTCAGCTTCACTGAACATTTTAACGCCTTGGTTTAGATAAGGAGTTAATCGTACTGGATCTACTCGTTTGAGCAGTTCGTTCTTTTTCATTTACATATTTGCTGTGTTTTATTTCTGTTTATGATAAAGACCCTTTGACAACAACGCTGAAATCACCAGTGTTCAGTTTATTTAGATTTATAACAATTTATACTTTTTTTTAAAGATTTGTATTAATGTTAACATATATTCGTCTTCTCTTTTACACTTTAACATTTCGGTTCATTACGTGGAGCAGTAGCTAGATTTCCACTTTTTACTATTATGTGTAGTTTCATTCAGCTTTCGTGACTTTGCTGAGCTCATATTTAACAGTCGATAGGTCTGCATCGATCTGCACGCTACGTACTGGGAGCCCCTCGACCCATCAGGGTTATTCAATTGGGTTGGGGGGGGGGGCTTGTTTCTTAGTGTGTAGCGGCAGATCGCTTGATTCGGAAGTATTTTTTAGCTATTGTGAAATGATTCTTTATCGATATTTCGTTTCGTTAAATAATGTACGTATGTGTTGCGTTACAAATGTAGCCACTGCTTCCTGTTTTTGTACCAACATTTCTATGCAGTAAGTAATTGTGTTGGGTAAACGTGTCACCTTATTGGGTTGCACGATAGTTGCTGGTTCGCCACCTAGCCTGGTATCTACGACTTCAACACAGATACTTGCTTGTGCATGACTGTTCTCCTGCACAATGTAAGAGATGACCCGACCAGTCTTAGTTTCCAGCCTCTCTTGACTGAACTAAGCCCAGTCTCCACTGCATGGTGTTGGCCTCGATGGGAAATAGTAACATGTAATTACTTACTTTTGCTACTAGTCAAAATAACATAACACCTCTAATACGAAGTGCCATAAAATAATATCTACTTCTGAATTTAAATGCCGAGTGCACAAAAATAATATACACTTCATACTTCACATACAAAGTACAATAAAATAATATACACTTCATACTTCACATTCAAAGTACAATAAAATAATATTCACATTCACTCCCACTCATTTGTGTGCGTTTGGGAATCCGGTGTTCTAAACATATATTTCGTAGACAAACGTGGCGACGTGGTCAGTACTGCTCCCGCCAACATGTACTTCTCCAGAGAATCTTATATTCATTTTCCTAGACTAGTTCGTCCTATTAGGGGTATATAGCCTAGAAAATTACTGTTGAAGTGTGAAATTGTACATCAAACCGTGGAGCTAGGAAACTAGTGCACTAGCCACTGCGGTATCACGGTTCTACGGATATCTGTCCGCATGCGGAATGTCTTACTATTGAATTTCAGACCAACAATTATGCATTAGTATAATTCTGTTTGCTATCGACATATCTAGCAGGAAAGAGTGTTTCAGGGGAGGTGAAACTAATTACCTCCAATTTCCGAATTTTTATGGAAAGGTATAAAAGTCAAAAAAACTCTAGAATGTATCCATCCTGAGCAGGGGACTTCATCTCACATAATGTCACACCGCTGAGAGAAGGAGCCATCTGGGTATGAAATATAGCTCTGGGGAAACCATCCTATTGCACACCACTGAGAGAAGGAGTCATCTGGGAATGAAATAAAGCTCTGGGGAAACCATCCAAGTTGCACACCGCTGAGAGAAGGATTCATCTGGGAATGAAATAAAGCTCTGGGGAAACCATCCCATTGCACAAAAGAAGTAAAAGCTAATTGCTCGTTAATCATGTCACCAAAACAGCAAAATATATCTACAGCAGCTAACAGCGTCTACATTCGTTCTGAAACTCTTGACGGTCTCAAGATGTAAATCTGAGAAAACACCTCGACGTGGCTGACAGTTCAACAGCGATTTCTGCGCCTTTCGACTCGAAACATCAAACTTCAGTATGGTTTACGTCAATATAGGCTTATGTATGTCAATTTGATGGGACAACATTTCTTACTTCAAAATCTCCGTAGTCGCTTCTTACTCCATGTATAACATGTCTTAGTATCGCTGCTCTTCTCTCCTTTTCAACATGGGCCGATGTAATAACATTGTAAGATAAAAAAAGGCCTACCACCCAGTACGTTGCCAGTGTCCGACGAGAGATGCAGCAAAGAGTAGTGGCATTGTGACCCGGCATACATGTTTGGGCTAGGATTGTCTAACCCATATTGTTCCAGTATTCCAGGTGTCATGCTCAAGTCGGATGTGTCCAACAGAAACTATCATGATCCAACTGTAAACCATGATACAAAGATATTACGTTCTTCAGACTACATTCTGAAAATTTGCTTAGTTTTAAAACGAATGGAGAAAAACCAACACTGGATAAATATCTATCACATATGAAGTCGGATGTGCCCAACCATTCACGCAGGAAAAACTACGCCACAACGCATTTCCGTCCTCTCGACTATAACTTGTTGGACATCTAGTTAAACCATCAAAGTGTACCTCTAGAAGTGCACCTATAACATATACCTCTAGAAGTGTACCTATCATATATGTGTACCTATCAATGTGTACCTCTAAAGGTGTACTTATCAAAGTGTACAACACCTCTTCTCGCTGCAGTAATACAGACATGCAGATTTCTTTGTTGTATGTTTGGCGTACACACCATTTTTCTGTTCAACTACGTTCTAAAAATTGATTCTGTAGTGAACGCTTTCTTACTTTTATTCAAATCAACCGTGACGGATAACGCTTGCAAATACCTCACTGTCAAAAAATGCCAACACATTTAAGCAAATACTTGTGAGCCAGACGCCGTTTTTATCTCAGTGTTACCCAACTTATTGAGATAATTCCGGATTTAGGCCGAAGACTAATAGACAACTATTGTTCACGGTTTCCTTTTGAAAGTTGTTGGTATTAGGGAGGTTGCGTAAGGACTGGTAACAACCAAACACAAATGAGTTGTTTTCTTGCAAACAGGTGTAGATTTAGTTTCAATAGAGAGATTTCCTCTTAAAGGCATTTCATAAAAGGGAAAATTGAGAAAACATAGAACCTGAGCTGGAGGCTATGGCTATACGTTGTAAAAGGTTAATAAGTAAGACCTTGAGAGGCGGGTAAATATTCCGCTTGAATGAACAGAACAAGGTGGACTTTCTGACCGATGAATTTGTAATTTAAAAAATAAATAAAAAGTATAGGCCTAATATAGAAGCATGGAAAAATTATTATTATAGACAAAACCATAAGGGAGCACATGGGATTTAAGCAAGGTTCGTTCAACTGGCACATGTTCGCCTCGCAAAATTTAGTAACGAGATATACGTTGGATATCTTGACTAAAATCGAATCTTTTTTCAGGTGGTGCAGTGCGGTCAAATATGGGAATTATTTTGACTCAGTTGCGAGGCGGATAGGTGCCCGTTTTACGGACCTCGCTCAAATCCCGTCTACTGCCGTATGATATTTTCTATAAAAACAAATACTAGATGAAAGACGTATTGTCTCTCTTCACACGATACCACCTACCAAGCATGTCAGAAGAGACGACTAAGTGTATTGAATATAAAGTTGGTGCCTAACTTTAATATAATAACACAACATAACATTA
Source organism: Meghimatium bilineatum (assembly GCA_034231615.1). NCBI lineage: Eukaryota > Metazoa > Mollusca > Gastropoda > Stylommatophora > Philomycidae > Meghimatium > Meghimatium bilineatum. The sequence goes on along the minus strand of CM067319.1, from coordinate 73,054,511 downwards.
TCCAGTGCTCCATACATAAATCATTACAAAAGTCTAACAATAGCTTCAATATTAGCTTTATTGCATGATGTATTATCATTCTAAATGATAGTTATTGGTCTATACATATAGTAATGAATACATTTTCCGGCTCAGATTTTGATGTCACAAACATCGAGTTTTTGAGAATAAATGTCCTGCTTCACCAAAGACGAGTTACAAACGCTTCAGGTGGTTTTGGGAAACGCCTTCTGGCCCATCTTCTGTTGTAAAGTTTACTCTCCAAGGTCGTGAAGCCTAGCGGTTCTGAGATTTGAAGAGCTTTCGCAGGAATAGAAAGGTTTGGACATCTGTGAAGTTGAAGTGTGTCATGTTACAGAGCCATGTTTACAATCAAATATAGCTACACACAGAAGTGCATCACGTTACAGAGCAAAGTTTACAATCAAATATAGTTACAGACAGAAGTGTGTCACGTTACAGAGACATGTTTACAATAAAAAATAACCAGTACCGGTCCTACGCTGGTTGACCATCATTCTTCTGCGCCCTCCAAAATTTTAACTTCTAGCAACACCGCATTTCACTCCCTGAACTTTAATCCTAGCCATTGAAAAGGAATCATCATCAACATTAGTCTCACTCTCACGTGCTATATCTGTTAAGGAGTTGAAAACGTCAGCGCGATCCATTGCCCCATCGCCGTGTGCCACAATCGCGCATGATGCCAGTTGATCCGCTCTTTCATTGCCTCGAACGCCAACATGTCCCGGCACGAAAATAAACGTAACCACTTTCAGCCTCGCCTTTCAAAAGACCTCAATCCACTGTTCGCGAACGAGACCCACTTGTACCTTCGAAATCATACTCATAGAGTAACTCAACCTGCCGAAGACGGACGTGTCGGGCCATTGACGCAAATAAAACGGTGACACAACGCATTTCCATTCTCTGGACTACATCCTGCTGGAAATCTAGTAGGACTATTGCCCTGCTGCAAGAGAGATCCAATGGGAGGTTGAGAATGTACACTGAAGAAGAAGAAGAAGAGTCACTTAATATGCAGACCTGCGTTACCTTCTGTGTGCATACCAACTCAAATGCCCTGCTCACCCCCATAGTCTCAATGGTCATACTACGCGTAGTGATCGCAAAGGCACCCCTCTCCTCCCTGATCGTTTTACCTGCGCACTGAGCTGTGAAGGCCCAATCACTGCGAACATGTCTAATCACATATCCATATGGAAGTGTATAGTATGTGAACTTAACACCTCTATGAAAGGTCACGTCCATATTTTACGGGTGTAAACGAGAAAAGCAGCAACAATACTACTAACATGTGAGACCTGCCAATAATACTACTAACCTTAGAGACTACTAACTGTGAGGCTGCCATTAACAATACTGACCTGTGAGGCTGCCATTAACAATACTGACCTGTGAGGCTGCCATTAAAAATACTGACCTGTGAGGCTACCATTAACAATACTGACCTGTGAGGCTGCCATTAAAAATACTGACCTGTGCGACTGTGGAAACGTTCTCCTTCTCTGACAATATTTAAAAGGATTGAGAGTGGTAGGGGCTATGGATGCATCTAGAGATACGGGAAGAAATGGGTCGAATCTTGGATCAGCAAAAGGATAGGGGATACCTTAGTGGAAATAAAAACATGTAACGTAGGTTTGATAATAATTATAAAATGTTAAGATAAAATAATAAAGTAACACATAATTGCACATGTTGGTGACGTATTGGTGGCGTCATAATGATAAGGTTGTGATATTTTGAAATAAAGATACCATTTATCGTCTCACTCATTTTTATATCCGGACTCGGCTGGTCAGACACATTATTTGCATTAATTACAGCAGTGATTCTCAACCGGGGCCATGTGGATCACTAGTGAGCCACAATATAGCGTTTGTGTATCATGAAGAAAGAATAGATAATTTGGGAACGACGTTTTTGTCCTGGGTCACATGTGGTCACTATATGAAAGATGTATAGGCCCTACAAATATTTAGAACAATGTTTTAACATGATTTATCTCGATGTGTTGCCGGGGTCTGAAAGTGAAGAAAGTATAGCAATACTTCGACCTGTCATGTTGTAAGAATCCCCTAAGTAGGTTTTGGAGATGGTTGTTTTATCCCATGGATATGTCAGTAGCTCGTTGAATTTCAGATCAAACGATCAGGAACCGGCTGCTGGTTTTCTGGTTATAATATCCTACAGAGGCCCAGTTCTTACCGGCTGGCATTGCCAGAACTGGCTGCAGTGGGCGAACCAGCATGGACAGTTGGGAATGACTGGAAAAGGATTTGGTTAGTGATGTTTTTGTGTGGCTACTCCAGCGACATGATAGACGAAGAGTTTACCGCAGAAACTGTGAGATCTACGCTCAGATCAACGTTGATGAGGCTCCTCCACATAGTGGTGAAGGTGTACTGATTTGGGGAGGGGGCGATCAACTTAATGGGAAGAAGTTCCCTGATGCAAATTGAAGGACGCCTGAATTCCCAACGATACGTCGCTTAAATAGTTCGCCCTCCAGTCCTTCCAATTTTGGCAGTACAAAATCGATTTTTCTGCTGGATAATACTCGACCTCATATGGTACAACTCTCCACCAAGCTTCTCGCTGACAATAACGTCCAGACAATATCGTGGCCAGCCACGTTATGAGACATGAACCCCATATAACATTTATGGGATGAACTAGACAGACAACTCCACCGGTAAGACGTGGCTCCAGCAAATCTTCGAAGTTGTCTCTAGCACTGCGGGAATTACAGTCGAAGTCATTCCACAACAGATCCAACAGCTAAACGGATCCACGTCACGGATATGTCATTCTCTGATAGAGACCAGTGGAGGCCATGCACCTTATTGAAACATAGACCTATCCGCAAAGAATAAAAGTCCGAAAAGATTTGATTGACATCATTTCATTGTTAAAATCTGGATGGTTTTTCATGTGAAGTTTGAAACATTAATTCCGTTAAAAAATTTTTTGGTGTCTATTAGCAGTACAATAATGTTGCGTTTCTTTTTTTAAAATTTTTTTTAATAACACTATATTTTAAATTTGAAGTCAAAGCTTTAATTACTTGGCTTGAACAGGAGGTCGAAGAATGTCGGTGATGATAGTGGCATATATTAGATATGTTGATTGTGCTTCTCGTGCAAGTCCATACATCTCCCGCTCCAGTCAATCTCTCATGGCATGGCGGCTGATGGTTTCTGTTTTATGTTGGTTCCGTATCTTTTGAATTCGTTATTAGACGTTGTTTACAGATCACGCATATCCTCAATCACAAATTGCGCATTTTCTAACGGGGTGGTCAAAGATGAGTGCCTTGACCACAACTTTAACACTCCCAAGTCTATGTTACTGCACCCTCTATTGAGTGTAATAACCGTATTGAATAATCATTGAAAGACAATAGTAACCGGTATCCATTTCTCACGAGTTGTGATGCCTTATAATGCATTCATCTGTTCAGCAAAACCCTCAGCACACCACATCCACGACTTCCTGTCTTGAACGTGCTTCCCTTCACACGAGAGGGCGCTCATTGTGTAGTGGATGATGTATATTGAAACTCACATATCAATTCTATGAGATATACTCGCAAACTCAAGGAAGAACCTTATAGTCACACAAGTGGTGGCCCTGGTGCAACCAAGGATGATGTGCATCGCTTCGTTTTGAATTCTCGCCAGTCTCTCAATATGTGTTTGACTGGCGGTGATAGTGGCACATGCATTCAATGACAGGGAGAATACGAGCCCCATCTAGAATTACGAGCTGTGATTATTTAGTGTCGGCCGATGCCAACACTCTCAGAGTTGAAAGACTTTTGCTAGCGTTTGCGAGAATATGATCAAAGTGTTACAGAGCACAAATTACGATCAAATCGCACAACTGGGTATTGTAGCGATGAAGTTCTTATTAAATTGTGCCTTTACATTTACCCCGTCGATATCGCAGACTTGAGGAAGTGATTGCTAAGACAGAACCATATCACCGCTGTCTTCGTTTGGTTGATCAGTGCCCTGGAATCATAACACCAGCTGGCGATACGAAATAATTAATTCTGCAGTATTCCGACAGTTTCTATTCTGACCTTTCCCTGTCTAAAAAAATGAGAATTATGATAATAATAAGTTTGAGGTTGATAATGATGATGATAATTGTGGAATAATCCCTTTAGCTGTGACCAGGAAAATCTTGAGGAGAGCTCACAGCTTTTATAACAATAACGGTGATTGTCTCAGAAGATGGTTGTGTTAGGAGGTTTATAAATGCGTGTTTGGTGCGCAAAGGAAGACATTCACGTGCAGCAATATACTGAAATCTTCACCTCCTACCAAGAGCGCAATATAATTCAGTCAACTATTTCATAATTTTCTGTTCATTTTGATGACTCATCAACAGTGATAATATATATGGCATTCTTCACCAACTAGGAGTCCGGTACAGAAGGACAGTGGTTCAATACCCACTGGCCTGCCTTCTTGATCATCTGTAGCGATTATTTGATAGAAGACGAAAGTTAAACAGTGTGACAAGACGTGCATTTAGCCCATAAAGTGGGAGACAACAGGACATACACCATGAACAATATCAATATAGAGAATAATGTTGGAGGAATTTTCACTGGAATTAAAGCGTTGCTAGATAGACGTATCATATACTAAAAGTACAAAAAAATTGTAAGAAAGTCTTGAAGAACTTTCAAATACAGCAATATTCATCAAGAAAGCAATATTCATCAAGAAAGCAATATTCATCAAGAAAGCAATATTCATCAAGAAAGCAATATTCATCAAGACAGCAATATTCATCAAGAAAGCAATATTCACCAAGAAAGCAATATTCATCAAGAAAGCAATATTCATCAAGAAAGCAATATTCATCAAGAAAGCAATATTCATCAAGAAAGCAATATTCATCAAGAAAGCAATATTCATCAAGACAGCAATATTCATCAAGAAAGCAATATTCATCAAGAAAGCAATATTCATCAAGAAAGCAATATTCATCAAGACAGCAATATTCATCAAGAAAGCAATATTCATCAAGAAAGCAATATTCATCAAGAAAGCAATATTCATCAAGAAAGCAATATTCATCAAGAAAGCAATATTCACAGGACTTACTGTGTAGACATGTTGAGCTGTGAACGAGAAGTATACGATTATAGAAATATAATGTAGTATGCCACAGTTGGATGTGTCAGACCGAAGGGGACAGGTATCACAGCCAAGCTGTGAACTATGAAACAATACGCTCTGAAACACACACTGATAATTTGATTAAGTAAAATCTACCTGTCATGGTGAAGTACGCTTATTAAAAAAAAAAACCACGGACGTTAGTCCAATCAGAGCTTTACAACCATCAAAAATAGCGGAGCTTGCGGTTCTGGTAATCCAATCGCCACGATCTCCCAAGATATAGGCACGCATGGTTTGCGTCTGTGGGTCTCACCAATGGCCCATTAGACAAACCACCCATGCAACAGAAAAACCTAAGTAGATGACATGCCGTTATATTGAGGTTATCTATTATAGAAGCTTCATGGCATGTCATCTATACAATTATGCCTCTCATACTTTTAATTTTTTGTCACAATGTATTTTTATGCCATGTTGTTTTTTCGTTTTTATTGTGTGTTTATGTATGTACCCTCTGTGGTTGGGAGCCAGAGATTTGCTGCGCAGCGGTGGGGAGGAGGAAACTGACAGCACTGTTTTTCCTATGGCTGAGGCCCATCATAGAGGCACACTGACTCAGTACGTGACGATTCTTTTGACTTGAACATTTGGTTGCATGCCTGGAACAATAGAAAAGTTCGGCATAACCAGTAGTCAATTGGTGGCGGGGAATGAGCACAGTGAACCCTATCTTGGCTGCAGTGGCTCGGAGCAGTGCATAGGTTGAAACCTACCTTCCTAGTAGTGTGAAAGTTGTTCTCTGGCTCTGTCCCGGGGTGGGACGAAAATCCACAGACTCCCCAGCAATATACTTTTGGGTCAAAGGGCATGAGCCCATGGACCGCTGGATCAGCAATAAACCAACAAACTTAAGATATAGGCCTAACCTTATACACAGACCCTGATGACCAGCAAGAGTTTGAGTATATACAATTGAAGATATTATTACCTTTCCAGTCTTTTGCTTGTAATTGGATGAAACTTGGTTCGGAAATGTCCGCAGGAAGTGGCGGACGTGGCACAGTAGGTAAGTACTTGCTGTAAGCGACCATCACATCTAAACATTTGTCAGATAATCACACATCATGAAATAATTACACATCGCATCTAAACATTTGTCAGATAATCACACATCATGAAATCATTACACATCAAAATATTCGTACTCGTCCTCAAAGCATGCATTGTTATTTAATGAATTATTTTCCTTTGCCACTTTACAGTTTGGCAATTGATGTTATTTTTATATTGTGTATGATATTTCTATATCAAAAGAAATATTGATGTGCATTCATCGTTGAAGGTTTAGAATTATGTTACATTAATATAATAAACACAGAAGACAGTGCTGTTTAAAAATATGTTCTATCCACAATTTATATATATATTTTGGAAATATAGCTCCTATAGGCTTGAAAGGAGAACAAAGAATAGAAGAAATAACACCATGATATGTCATGTATCTTGTAAGAGGCGACTAATGAGGTTTGGGGATGAAGTTAAAGTAATCTGAAAACCATGTTGAAGTCGAATGTGTAGGATCGAAAGGTGCGGCTATCACAGCAAAGCTGTAAACCATTATGTAAGCCTTATATACAACTTATGTACAACGTATTCTGGTTCAATACGAAAATGTGTACCTCATTTGATTATTTCCCTTGCCTATGTTCATCAGACAGTGGGGATCTTCTTCTTTGCGTTCGTTCTCAAACTCCTGCAGATTAACAGGATGTAGTCCGGAGAACGGAATGCGTTGTGTCATGGTTTACAGCATTGCTGCGATATCTGCGCCTTTCTGCCTGACACATCCGATTTCACCATGGCTTTGGGTCACTGACCCTATATGGTATGGGACAGCCAACTCCATCCCATAACCTCCTTAGTCGCTCTTACGACATGCATGTAAGGTAAACAGTATTGCTATTCTTTATTCCCCTTTCGGGCCACGGCAACACACGGGCGAGACAGTGAGGGTTATTTATTTATTTACATATTAATTTATTTAGTGTTACGGTTATGATCAGTTATGTAACTCAACTCTCCTAAAACTCTCCTAACCCTAACCCTAAATAAATTAATATTTAAATTTGTAAATAACTTTCCAGTGTCTAATGAACATAGACAAGGGGAATAATTAAATATGGGATGCACATATTTCCGTATTGTACCTTCATTCCGTCTTATGGACCACATCCTGCGAACAAGTAGGAGTTTAAGATCTAACGCAGAAGGAGACTAGTAACGCTGTAATCTACCATGCATGTAGTAAGAGATGGCTAAGGAGGTTTTGTGTTGACTTGGCTGTCACATCCAGTAAAATTCAACGACCAAATAACGTTTCTGAAATCAGATTTGTCGGACCGATACGTAGAATCGCAACAACGTTGTAAACAATGATACCGTTCACACTGTTCTCCGGATTAGTAGCATCTAGTATTCCGGACACAGTTCTCCGGATTAGTGGCATCTAACATTCCGGACACAGTTCTCCGGATTAGTGGCATCTAGTATTCCGGACACAGTTCTCCGGATTAGTGGCATCTAGTATTCCGGACACAGTTCTCCGGATTAGTAGCATCTAGTATTCCGGACACAGTTCTCCGGATTAGTAGCATCTAGTATTCCGGACACAGTTCTCCGGATTAGTAGCATCTAGTATTCCGGACACAGTTCTCCGGATTAGTGGCATCTAGTATTCCGGACACAGTTCTCCGGATTAGTGGCATCTAGTATTCCGGACACAGTTCTCCGGATTAGTAGCATCTAGTATTCCGGACACAGTTCTCCGGATTAGTAGCATCTAGTATTTCGGACACAGTTCTCCGGATTAGTAGCATCTAGTATTCCGGACACAGTTCTCCGGATTAGTAGCATCTAGTATTCCGGACACAGTTCTCCAGATTAGTAGCATCTAGTATTCCGGACACAGCGATCACTGCATAATTCATAGCATTTGGTGTAAACTTCTGTAAATTGGCGAGGGCTCACCTAAAAAAAAAAGGTCATTTCTTCGTTTTCATGAGATTTTGTTGCCCTGTAGATACTACCATGAAAGCTGAAAGGGGGGGGGGAGAAATTACCCGCTTTCTTTGCTTGTTTCCTAGTACTAAATCTCATGTTTCTATTTCGTGGGAAGGAGGGAGGGGAGTCGGTTGAAAGCCCAACTAACATTTCTACGGGAATGCCAGCAATTTTTAGTCACTGTGATTTACTAGGCAATATTTACGTTTATTAGGTTGTCATTGCTTTCTGTGTAAATGCATGTGGTAGAAAGTGAACTTAGTATCCTGTCTGTCCCTGACACACACTGTAACTCTGTGTCACAGATCTGGATTACACCCTACTAGTCACACACTCTACCTCTATGCCACAGAGCTTGATTACAACCTGCCAGCCACACACTATAATTCTATGTCACAGAGTGTGATTACAACCTGTTAGTCACACACTGTACCTCTGTTTCACAGAGCTTGATTACACCTTGCTAGTCATTCAATATAATTCTATGTCACAGAGCTTGATCACACCCTGCTATTCAGACACTGTACCTCTGTGTCACAGAGCTTGATTATACCCTGCTGGTTAGACACTGTACCTCTGTGTTACAGAGCTTGATTATACCCTGCTGGTTAGACACTGTACCTCTGTGTTACAGAGCTTGATTATACCCTGCTGGTTAGACACCGTACCTCTGTGTCACAGAGCATGATTACACCCTGCTAGTCTGCAGGAGTTTGTAAACAAACAAGAATAAGTAGAATCAAAGAACTAATTAAATTATTAACAGCGTGATCCACGGACTCCCTCCATTCGTTTATCCACTCTTACACCTTTCGCAATCACTATCCTTTCTATCTCCACCCCTCTGTTCCCTTTCAAGGATGGAGTAGTCTATCCCACCTCCATCTTTCCCTTCATCAGTTATATTACTCCTATCCTCCCGCTATACTAATCTCTCACCAAACACTCACAACTTTAAACTGGATACTTACTGCTCGGATCACCACTCACAACTTTAAACTGGATACTTACTGCTCGGATCACCACTCACAACTTTAAACTAGATACTTACTGCTCGGATCACCACTCACAACTTTAAACTAGATACTTACTGCTCGGATCACCACTCACAACTTTAAACTAGATACTTACTGCTCGGATCACCACTCACAACTTTAAACTAGATACTTACTGCTCGGATCACCACTCACAACTTTAAACTGGATACTTACTGCTCGGATCACCAACAGAGCAATCTATTATCAAGCCATCGACTCCCAACTGTTCAATAGTCTCACCCATACCCCATTGCTTCGGTAGAAGTTCTTTCCCGCACTGATAACAGCACCGCACTCCTGGATCCCTAGTTTCCAGACACCACTGATAACTGTTACTGAACAACTTATCAACTTTCCCAACCGCGCAGACATCGCAGAGATTTGTCAATCCTCTTATCAAGGGCTCTGAGATAACTGACGGCTGCTGCAAAGTTGCAAGTCTCAGTCTTTTCTCTTCTTGAGCATTCGCATTTATCGAAGATCTGGTTTGCTGCCGGTATGGGCTTTTATAGGTTTCAATTTTCTTTGGAGGCGGTTTGAAGCCACGAAGGAAGTCGATTTTGTAAGTCGTGTCCCATTCGTCAAGACAATTTGATCTGTTCCGAGAATATAATTATATTTATGTATCGTATGACATTGATTATATGAATCATGTATCAGAAGAGACACATCAGAGTTAATATGGCACTGTCATAGATGGGTTTGAGAATGGTGAATATGAGGTTGAAAGAGACAGATTACATGTTAAGAGAATGATAGAAATGGGAGTAACTAGAGGAGAGGGGTGAAAGTACGTCTTCTCTAGAAAGATATGAAGAGCCCACAACCAACAATTGATAGGGATACACCGAGCTTGTACTCCGTTACACCGGGGGACACCAAGCTTGTACTCCCTTAGACTGGGAGACATTGAGCTTATAATCCCTTAGACTGGGAGACATTGAGCTTATACTCCCTTAGACTGGGAGACATTAAGCTTATACTCCCTTAGACTGGGAGACATTAAGCTTATACTCCCTTAGACTGGGAGACACTGAGATTATACTCCTTTAGACTGGGAGACACCGAGCTTATACTCCCTTAGACTGGGAGACACTGAACTTATACTCCATTAGACTGGGAGACACTGAGATTATACTCCTTTAGACTGGGAGACACCGAGCTTATACTCCCTTAGACTGGGAGACACTGAGCTTATACCTTAGACTTATAGCATCTACTATATTAGTTGTATATTCGTATAATGTTAGAATCAAAACTTCACTGGGAGAATATTTTATTTTACATACTATTATATAAAGGGTATCTTTGTAGTAATGCAGCCTTAAATATTGCTAAAGAAAATCATAAGACAATGGGTGGTATATCTTACAGTATCTATGTCAATAGGTGGTATTTCTTACAGTATCTATATCAATAGGTGGTATTTCTTACATTATCTATATCAATAGGTGGTATTTCTTACATTATCTATATCAATAGGTGGTATTTCTTACAGTATCTATATAAATAGGTGGTATTTCTTTCAGTATCTATATCAATAGGTGGTATTTCTTACAGTATCTATATCAATAGGTGGATAGGTGGTATTTCCTACAGTATCTATATCAATAGGTGGTATTTCTTACAGTATATATATCAATAGGTGGTATTTCTTACAGTATTTATGTCGCCCGTGTGTTGCCGGGGCCCGAAAGGGGAGCAAAGAATGGCAACACTGTTTACCTTCCACGAATGTAGTAAAAGGCGACTAAGGAGGTTATGGGATGGAGTTGGCTGTCCCATCTCATATAGGGTCAGCGACCCAGAGCCATGCTGAAGTCGGATGTGTCAGGCCGAAAGGTGCAGATATCGCAGCAATGCTGTAAACCATGACACAACGCATTCCGTTCTCCGGACTACATCCTGCTAATCTGCAGAAATTTGAGAATGAACGCAGAAGAAGAAGAAGAAGTATTTATGTCAATAAGTGGTATTTCGTACAGTATCTATGTCAATCCTATGAGACAGAAGGGGAATATCAATTACCGCAAAACTCATAGTTTACCAGGCAGCAGTAATATTATCACTCTTTTATGCCTGTGAAACATGGACAGTATATGCCAGAAACGCTAGTAGACTCAATCATTTCTACCTAAGCTGCCTTCGTAAGGTACTCAACATCCATTGGTGGGATAAAATACCAGACAGTGAAGTACGGATAAAATACCAGACAGTGAAGTACTGATAAAATACCAGACAGTGAAGTACTGATAAAATACCAGACAGTGAAGTACTGATAAAATACCAGACAGTGAAGTACTGATAAAATACCAGACAGTGAAGTACTGATGAAATCTAAGTCTGTAAGCAAACATACAATGTTGATGAAGGCACAGACACACTGGGCAGGACACATGGTCCACATGAAAGATCATCGTCTACCCCAAAAGTTGTTACATGGAGAACCCCAGACTGGCTCCCGCAAGGCCGAAGGTCAAAAGAAGCGTTAATTTTTTTTAAATTCCTACCGAAGTCGGACGTGTCGGGTCATTTACGCAAATAAAACGGCGACAAAGCGCATTTCCATTCTCTGGAGTACATCCTGCTGGGAATCTAATAGGACCATGGTCCTGCTACAAGAGAGATCCAGCGGGAGTTTTAGAATGAACGCTGAAGTAGAAGAAGAAGAAAGACATTCTTAAGATATCAATGACTCGCTTCAAAATAGACACACATTCAAGGGAGAATCTTCCACAAGACAGATCCGACTGGCGTCACAGAGTCAAAAGTGGCGCAGTAGCTGCAAAGAACCTCAGGCATCAATCTGCACAACAAAAATGCGCTAGGAAACAACCAAGAGCGGCTCATTGTTCAACAGACTACTCCGATACAGGCTCAGAGTGTGGAAGACAATTCCAGGCATGCAAAGGACTTATTTCTGAATGAAACAAGATCAAGATTATGACAGTGACAAAACCACTAGCAAGTTCTCAATCAGTATCAACAACAGCGAATTAGAAAAAAGTCAAGATATTTGAATACCTTGGTTCTCTTATCAACAGTAACGGTGATTGCTATGAAGAAGCCAGAAGGAGTTTCGCTATCGCGTCAAAGAAGCTGATAAAAATGAAAACATATGGCTGAGCTGCTGCAAAACAACAAAACTAACATTCATAAGAGCTTGCATATTTCCAGTTGCAATATATGGGTGTGAATCCTGGACAATTACCAACAAAGTGATAAATTAAATAGCGCCATTTGAAACAAAATGTTACAGAAAAATACTTATAATATCATGGACTTAAAAGATCACCAATATAGTCATCCTGAGAGAAATGAATGTAAAAGAAAACTGGCTAAACAGCATGGATCTTTCCAGGAAGCTACAATATTTGGACCTATCAAACGCTATTAGAGCACAGAGAAGACCACAATGGAGGGGATGATGCCAGGGAGACGAACAAGTGGGAGACCAAGAAGATGGACGCATGATATCAAAGACCACCTGAACATGACAGTAACACAGACAGGAAGACTGGCTCAAGATCGACAGAAGTTTCGAAAGGTTGTGATGACTGCTAAATCCTGTTCAGGATATGCCTGATCAGATATGACTCATTTGTCACAGGCACATCACAGACATCATCCCAGTTGAGCTGAATGGTCATCGCCGACTACGACGGATGAACAACATATCAATCATATAAACACTTGACAGTGATACACTGGTAAATTTTACTGAAGTCTTACGAGAAGTGAGCATTCACTGAAGTGTAATCCTACAGTGTATACCATCCTACTGTGACATATCAGCCAGATGAAAGAGCAGATATGATATTACGAACACAGGTGCAACTCACAAACAAAGGTGCAACTCACGAACACAGGTGCAACTCACGAACAAAGGTGCAACTCACGAACAAAGGTGCAACTCACGAACAAAGGTGCAACTAACGAACACAGGTGCAACTAACGAACAAAGGTGCAACTTACGAACAATGATGCAACTCACGAACAAAGATGCAACTCACGAATAAAGGTGCAACTCACGAACACAGGTGCAATTCACGAACAAAAGCGCAACTCACGAACACAGGTGCAATTCACGAACAAAAGCGCAACTCACGAACACAGGTGCAATTCACGAACAAAAGCGCAACTCACGAATAAAGGTGCAGCGCACGGACACAAAAAACCAACCCAAACACTGGTAAGGCTGTTGTGAAAGAGGGGGGGGGGGGGTTGCAATTCATTTGGAGTTTCTATGGCCTACTGAGAGGAAAGGTAATCGTAAATGTAGGTATACGTTGAACGGTCTCTAGAATGACAGCGAAGATTGATCGGTTATGGCAGCCCTTATATAATTGACCCCCCACAGATATCGACAGTGTTGCTATTGTATCAGACTCACACTCTCAACGAACTTAAAAAAACTAAGAGAATTGACTGCATTATACTCCGGTTACCCGATATGTGTCCCGTCTCTCCCAATGAAGCTACACGCCGCCTGCTAAGTGTTCCATTCAAAGTTAAAAAGCACATAACTCCGTAGCTGCATGTCATAATCTCCAGGAATCTCCAAAAGAAATATATCTTATAAGCACGACAGCGAAGGGATTTCGAACCCGTTACATCCTGAGTACAGAGCGAACGGCTTAACTGCTATATCACTACAATGTTTCATGATTTGCAAGGTATTGCATGAATGATTGAGACGTGAATGGATGGTGTATTTAAGCATGTTAATCGCTGTTCACTGTATGTCATATACAGTGAAAAAAAGCATTAACATTTTCGCCAGTGTGCAGTGCGAACCATGCTGTTACATGGGTTTGGACCTATCGAATACTAATGATATAGTTACGGTCGTCCACCGTTAAATGGAATTGTTAAAACACTGAACGTATTAGATGCCATCACCAAAGGCAGATGTGTCGGGACTGGCTGAAATAATACGACTAGCTGTTAAAAAACCCCGATATATTCTGCTGGAATTGACTGGAATACAGAAGTTATTAAGCGGGAGTTTGAGAAGGATCGTTAAAATATGAGTGAGATTAAGGGGAGTATGTAACAGCAGAGTTCAGGAAATTATCTACCTCTTACGCTTCCTCATTTGATGAATACGACTGTGCACCTATTTGCAGCGCTGATACTATATATTTTGGTCCCTTGGGCAAACTCTGCCCCCTTACATAAGCTAACTTTTTTTCGGATGTAAACCCACCCTCCCGATATTGTTTTTGGCGCTGCCTGTTAGAAAAAAGTTCACTGGGTGTCGAATTGCGGGCTCAGTCAATCACTAATAAATACATGAATGCAGGCGGGTTTATTATCCCCATACACGTTTACCATTTTTGTTCCATGTACCAGGTGATAGAGTTGTCATTCTTGATCCCTGTACCAAGTGCTGGAGTTAACTTTCTAGTTCCCTGTACCAAGTACTGGAGTTAACTTTCTTGTTCCCTGTACCAAGTGCTGGAGTTAACTTTCTTGTTCCCTGTACCAAGTGCTGGAGTTAACTTTCTTGTTCCCTGTACCAAGTGCTGGAGTTAACTTTCTTGTTCCCTGTAACAAGTGCTGGAGTTTACTGTCTTGTTCCCTGTACCAAGTGCTGGAGTTAACTTTCATGTTCCCTGTACCAAGTGCTGGAGTTAACTTTCATGATCCCTGTACCAAGTGCTGGAGTTAACTTTCATGATCCCTGTACCAAGTGCTGGAGTTGACTTTCTTGTTCCCTGTACCAGGTGCTGGAGTTGACTTTCATATTCCAAAAACCAGGTTCTGGAGTAGTCATTTGTTTTCCTGTACCAGGGCCTGATTTAGACTTCATAGGGCCCTAAGCTATTTGAGATATGGGGCCCTAAGCTATTTGAGATATGGGGCCCTAAGCTATTTGAGATATGGGGCCCTAAGCTATTTGAGATATGGGGCCCTAAGCTATTTGAGATATGGGACCCTAAGCTATTTGAGATATGGGGCCCTAAGCTATTTGAGATATGGGGCCCTAAGCTATTTGAGATATGGGGCCCTAAGCTATTTGAGATATGGGGCCCTAAGCTATTTGAGATATGGGGCCCTAAGCTATTTGAGATATGAGACCCTTTAACAATTAAGAATATATAGATAGTGAAATAAAATAATTTTTAGGGCCCCCAGGAAAGTGGGGCCCGAAGCTATAGCTTATCTAGCTTATAGGTAACTCATGAATTGTCCTGTACCAGGTTCTGGAGTTTACTTTCAATTGAAGATTAGTTTTATTCGGGCGTTGGGGGGGGGGGGAGGATTTTTCCTGAATAGCTTTTGGAAGTTAAATATTAGTGCAGAGTGCAATGCCAGCAACTGAACAATCTTCTACTCCAGAAGGCACATACTCCAGAGAATCCTTAAGGAAAACCCCGTTCTTGAAAGAATAT
The DNA here is from genome assembly GCA_034231615.1 of Meghimatium bilineatum. NCBI lineage: Eukaryota > Metazoa > Mollusca > Gastropoda > Stylommatophora > Philomycidae > Meghimatium > Meghimatium bilineatum. The sequence goes on along the minus strand of CM067319.1, from coordinate 73,038,851 downwards.
GTCACATGATGATGACTAACAGTATAAATAATCAAAATGTCAGAGGACATGCGAGACAGCGGAGAGTACCGCAGTAACAAAACAATGAAGCGATAAATAATATATTAAATAATAATGTTATTATTATAATCTATACTAACTATGAAATAGACAAACTAATGTAAAAAAAAATAAAAAAAAATATTTATTATAGAAAAAGTACTTGTTCCTTTGTTTATTGTTGCTTACTAATAGTAATATAATATGTTAATACTATTCTTCAATACTTCTTCATTTTCTCTCCACTGTAAAAAAAACGGGCGACAAATTCAGAAGCAGTACTGACCCTGATTTGGCCCCAGGTACAGTTTCATAGAAAACTTATTTTTCAAAACAAACTTACTCTTTTGGCCTGCTTAGGAAACTGTTTCGCTTAACAGAATCATCATTCGCCGCCATTTTTCAGATTCGTTTCTTTTAGTCAATATTTTGGCAGCTACATTTACAGCAAAACATAATAGCTATATATCTTCCTGAGATCTTTCAGATAAATTAAAATTGTTTAGGAGGCATCATATTTCACGTCAACCGTGTTCTAGGATGTTGGGGATAGATTTTACATTGAACCGGTAATAGATATTCTTCTGTTTAGACGACATAGTAAATGAATAGTCTCAATATGTACACACATTGGTTGGAAGTTACGTCATCAATATTTGAGTAGAAGCTAAGAATATCATTATTTAGACATATAAGATTGAATGCAGCTGGACCTTCAACATCCTCTGTTTCCTGTCTTGGTTGTTTACTCTGATGAACCGTATCTCGTCCATCTCATGATGTTTCCGTCCCACTTGTATCTCTGAAGATCTCTTGCTCAACCTCAACTTTACCTACAAGTAACGTTATCAACAATTGTTGTATATTTTTTATAAATGTACGATACATATTTTGTTCACACTACACTACTCAAGTAATTGTTTTCCAGTGATTGTTCTCCAGTGATTGTTCTTCAGTGATTGTTCTCCAGTGATTGTTCTCCAGTGATTGTTCTCCAGTGATTGTTCTCCAGTGATTGTTCTCCAGTGATGGTACAGACTGACAAACTACAATTTGTTCACATCTTGATGTTCTCCAGTGATGTCATGCACTGACAGACTATAGTTGTTCTCAATCTTCTCTGCTCACAGTCAGGAGTTCCTACATTAATGTGCATGACGAACAAGGTTTCAATGAACAGAATAACTTGGAGAATTGAAACGTTTCGTGCTACCCTACAACTGGTCACGTCCCCTGTTCCCTCACGTGACATTCACGCGACAATCAGTTTCACTCGCTCACAAATACGCACACAAAACCCTCCGACGAAATACTTCCCATATATAAATCTGCATGTAGGAATTTCTTGAAACAAGTTTTCCGTTGAATAGATTGGGCACATTTGTTCATCGCTGATTTTTGTTGATACTTCTGTACGATTCATATAAATTATTTCCAGAAATATTGCCTGCTTTTATTTGAGGTAAGCTACTGTGTACAACTCTGTTTCAGCGTTGCTAAACCTTTCAATTAAAATCTTTTTTTGTAATCCGGTGCAGACATCTTTTGTCGAATGATTTTTGACATTGTGAAGTTCCTTTAAAATTTGTCTTCGACTTCATTTATTGTATATTCCCAGGTGAATGATCTTTGATCGTATCCACACTTGCCGTTAAGCAGAAAAAGAGGGGTGGGGGGGGGCTTAAGTATCGATTCAAAGCCAGATGTGTCCCCTTTGTTGCATTTAGTCCATGTTTGCTCAAGTCTATCCTAATGTTTTAAATCCACCGTTTTCTAGGTCTACCTTTGGCCTTATGCTTTGATATTCTTTTATTATATGTTCTTATTGGTATTTGGTTTGGGTTCATTCTCATAAGGTGACCGATCAATTTTACTTGATGTCTTTCAATATGATCAGTACATTATATAATACCTACTCTTTTCCTAATTTCTTCAGATGTGAAAAAAAGTAAAGTAATCCATAGCATTTAATAATGCCGTAGGGGTGTGAGATGTTAGCGATCTCACATTTCACAGGCTCTGCAAATGAGGGCGGTAGCCAACTCCTCTCCCTCGCAGTCTTTATCTAGTTTAGAAACCATTGAAGCTTGTCTCAGACACTTCATTTCTTATTTTATCTAGTTTAGAAACCATTGAAGCTTGTCTCAGACACTTCATTTCTTATTTTATCTAATTTAGAAACCATTGAAGCTTGTCTCAGACACTTCATTTCTTATTTTATCTAGTTTAGAAACCATTGAAGCTTGTCTCAGACACTTCATTTCTTATTTTATCTAGTTTAGAAACCATTGAAGCTTGTCTCAGACACTTCATTTCTTATTTTCTCTAGTTTAGAAACCACTGAAGCTTGTCTCAGACACTTCATTTCTTATTTTATCTAGTGTAGCAACCATTGAATCTTGTCTCAGACACTTCATTTCTTATTTTATCTAGTTTAGAAACCATTGATGCTTGTCTCAGACACTTCATTTCACATGTAACAATTGAAGCGTGTCTCAGACACTTCATTTCACATGTAACAATTGAAGCGTGTCTCAGACACTTCATTTCACATCTAACAATTGAAGATTGTCTCAGACACTTCATTTCACATGTAACAATTGAAGCGTGTCTCAGACACTTCATTTCACATGTAACAATTGAAGCGTGTCTCAGACACTTCATTTCCCATGTAACAATTGAAGCGTGTCTCAGACACTTCATTTCACATGTAACAATTGAAGCTTGTCTCAGACACTTCATTTCACATGTAACAATTGAAGCTTGTCTCAGACACTTCATTTCACATGTAACAATTTTTCTCTTTGATTTCATCATTTTAAAAATAATTTTTAGACAGTCTCTGCTATTATCCATAGCTTCAGTAGCGAAATCAGACAGTTGGGATTGCCGAAAACAATCCCCATGGGCGTAGCAACACACATTAGTGTAGTTTTAAAATAAGGAGATGGGGCATACATAAACCCTCCTTACAAATTCATGTCTTTCAGGCATTAGTCCCGGTTTCGCCTCATTTACACATCTGAAATCTTATATGAGTCTGGGGGTCACATAAGTTACACAGCTGAGACCTTATATCAGTCTGGGTGTTCCCTCATTTACACAGCTGAGACCTTTTATGAGTCTGGTTGTCACATTAGTTATACAGATGAAATCTTATACGAGTTTGGATGTCACATCAGTTAAACATCTGAGACCTTATATGAGTCAGGATGTCACATCAGTTACACATCTGAGACCTTATATGAGTCTGGGTGTCACACCAGTTACACAGCTGAGAAGAAACTGCTTTTGTCAGAAAGGCTATGGGACGTTAAGAGCTACCTACTCACAGTTAAAGAGATTATTTCACCATCATCATCACCAACACTCTGTCACGGCTCTATCCTTTCAAGAAAAATCAAGGTATAATATTAGACTTGTAAAGCTAACTGCTTCTAGTTTCAAGCTTAGTTTTCCCGAAAAAACGCTGATGCACTCCTGGCAAAGTCGTACTCCATATGCAGTCTTATTACTCCCTTGAAGGATGATAGTTCTGCTTTGAAGGATACGCCGTAAACCCACATTTTGTGGGGTTCTCAAAAGTTCAGTTCATATAATTTTTGCTAAACGATCTAGGACATGACTCACGGCATGGACCTACCATGCTAAACTATTCAATTCAGGATTTATAGCTGATATCGCCCACTTTCTCGTCATAGCAAAATATGCGGTTAGTCATGTACGGAAGAAAGCGTGTTCAATAGTTGCTAGGCGATTTGGTGCCGTTGAACGGACTGGTTCAATTCTCGATAGTCTCAAGAATTTTTAAAAATTGTCCTCTGGCTTCCTACTTATATGTACTTGTTTAGAGATTACGATTTCAACTATGACAAAACTGAACAATTTCTTGTTTGTTGAGTGCTGGATTCGACTAGGCCATCTCGGGATGCCTAGTCACGTCGCTTTCAACCTAGTCCTAAGAAGGACTTTTTGGTTATATCAAGACGCTGGGGGCGGACAGGGAACTGACGAAAAGTACTTGAGCCTTGGTGAAAATGACGAAAAGGCTGACGAAAGTTTGCTGGAGCTTGCTTTTAATCCCGGGACGTACTGCCGATTATAAGAAGAGTCGATTCTCTCTTGGAAGTTTCCAAGTCTACAGCAGGTTTCCACCTCAGCTGGAGATCGTTCGATCCTTGACATCTTAACCAGATTGCTTTGTTGCCCGGGGTACTCCGCGAGGAGGAGTATCAAGGTCTGAACCGGTATGAGTCCTGGTTCTGGCGAGCGAAGCGAGCAGGTGCTCGTTTACCTGCTCGCTTCAACGTCTCTGTACTCCAATGAACAATTTCACATGGTCGTTCGTCGTTTTATACAGTCTTGCCGACTGATCGGGATTCATCCGTGTAAAGTTACACATTTGACTTTTCCTGTGATTTTCATTGGTCAATTTTTGTTTACTTTGTGTTGACAGCCAAAAAAGAGAAAAAATCACGATAAAACTCGAATGCATCACTTTAGAAGAAGGAATACCAATTTAGTCCACAAGTCCTGCAATGTTAATGATAACAAACAAAGGAATATCCCGTCACCAGTAGAAATCAAACATGACGATCTCCGGCTGACTGCTAGCCATAAAGTGACTTTCACACATAGTCAAACAAAACCAGTATCTTGTTTCGGCGTGGCCACTTTAAAGTCTTTTTAAAGAATAATTCTTCTCGTGGATTCCGGACGTCATATATCTTTGTTGAGTCAACTTTATCCGTATTTTTTATTGGCTGGCGAATCAAAGTATACGCAAAGTGGCCAATTACCAGAGGCATCAGCCACGGTAAGTGACGATGTGTAAATCAGAGGGTTAATTTGGAGGAGGGTTTGCCTTTTACAGAGTATGTATGTACGGTGAAAGCAAGAGTATAAAGCAATTTTAACACAGTTAGTTTAGTGTTGAGATTTGAATTCTTATGTAGAATCTGGAGGCCGCGTAACCCAGTGGTTGGCGCACTGGTTTCACTTATCCATGTTTTTCAGACCGCAGCGGCTGCCGGATCGACATAGCCTTGAATTGGGCACTGGATGAGTTTGGAACGTAAAGACTGCGAAGTAGATGAGATGGCTACCGCCCTCATATAGCAGAGCCACTAAAATATGAGATAGCTAACATCTCACACCCCTACGGTAGCTAAATGTTATGGGTTAACTTTACTTTTGAATCTAGATTCCAGATAATCCAATTCAGAACTTTGTGTACACACAAATTAGCTAATGGGAAAAAATAATTCTTTCTAATCAAATATCAAACTTTTCGAAGATATGATTCATATATCAACATTTTAAAATAAACACTTTCGAAGTAATGAATTGTGTTTGGGTGTTTTTTTTCTTAAAAGGGGGTGGGTTACCACTAAAAATATAGGCCATTTTTCGCAAACTAAACGTATACCCACAATTTTCTCTTTAAAAAAAACAGGACTGCATATTGCTATTCCCCGAGTTACATGATGTTAACAATAAAAACAGAAAATATTTTAAAATAAGGAAAATAAAACAAAATACAACAGACAATCTAAAAAAAAACTGAAATATGAAAAATCGGCAAAAATCCATAACACATTTGAGCATAATCATATTCTTGAGCAGATAGAGTTTTAGATCGCGCATTCTGCTATTGGCTACTGTGAAAATAGACCAGACCAAAGTGCAATAATATCAGTTATTGTGAACATTTGATTATGTTTTTGTGAATGCACGTAAAACACGTAAAGAAGTCTAATCATATTTTTTGATAATTCGCTCAGATTATTGCATCTTTTTTGTATTAAATTTTTTTTATTTGTAACTTCTTTCATAACGATGTTATTACATGAAATTTGTGTTTGCTGGAGGCTTCGGAGGCTTCGGAGGGCGGGGGGGGGGGGTGGGGGTAATTCATTCAGTGCTCCTCGGTTTGCGAGGAAAGTGTCAACATCCCCATTACTCCACGCCAATGACCCATATGATCACCCAATTACTTCACGCCACAAACGATGGTGCTGCTTCGACTTTTGTGGTCTTGAACTGCTTTCTGTTTGCTTATTCTACCCACTAGACCACGGTATCTTTTACACAAGTGAATTTTGTCGAAGGTTCCTTAGTATTCTCGCATGTGATAATAAACTACCCCTTTACCATTTATTAAACTACCAGTATACCGTTTATTAAACTACCCGTATACCGTTGATTAAACTACCCGTATACCGTTGATTACACTACCGTATATCATTGATTAAACTACACGCATACCGTTGATTAAACTACCCGTATACCGTTGATTAAACTACCCGTATACCGTTGATTAAACTACCCGTATACCGTTGATTAAACTACCCGTATACCGTTGATTAAACTACCCGTATACCGTTGATTAAACTACCCGTATATCATTGATTAAACTATCCGCATACCGCTGATTAAACTACCCGTATACCGTTGATTAAACTACACGCATACCGTTGATTAAACTACCCGTATATCATTGATTAAACTACCCGTATACCGTTTATTAAACTACCAGTATACCGTTGATTAAACTACCTGTATACCGTTGATTAAACTACCCGCATACCGTAGATTAAACTACACGCATACCGTTGATTAAACTACCCGTATACCGTAGATTAAACTACACGCATACCGTTGATTAAACTATCCGCATACCGTTGATTAAACTACCCGCATACCGTTGATTAAACTACTCGCATACCGTAGATTAAACTACACGCATACCATCTACTATAATCTTACTGTTTGTTGTGACATGAAAAATTCGGTAGAATATCCGTGATATAGAAATCAATGATCTTCCAAGAAGACCTATCGGCCCTTGTAGAACTAATACGGATATTAAATGTTATATGTTTGTTGTCACTGAGGATACTTCAATACTTGTATGGGATGTTCGTTGCTATTGTAATAGTCCTTGTCTCGATTGGTCCGTTCTCAGCGACTTGAGTGCACAGTTTGAATGTCTTGACAAAATCGCATCTTTTTTTGGAGATGCGGTTGGTCAAGTACGGGAAAATCTCGTGTACGAGAGTTGCTAGGCGATTTGGTGCCGTTGAACGTACTGTTTCATTTCCTGTTAGACTCAAGAATTTCTACCCCCAATTGTAGCATATAGGAAACTAGAGCTTCATCACTAGTAATTTGATACAAAATAGCATTGTCCATATCATATCCTTTGTTCATCTCACTTTCTTCAGTCTACTTTCTCCTCCCTACTTACTACTAACTTCTCCCCATACGTTTTTCTCACCTGTCATGCTTCCACATATTTTCTTCCCTCATTACCTATCTGCTATTGTCCTCCTCATTATAACCCTATTTGTCTCTATGTAAGATTTGTTTTATTGTGGTCATTTGTTTGTCCTGATGAAGGCGTTATAGTCGAAACGTCGTCTGTCTCTGTATCTCGTTATTAAGTTGTTTTATGTTTTATTTTGGTAACACACCTACCTATTTTTGTATATCTTGACAGCTTCATCACTAGTAGTTTTTGGAAATGGAAAGGTAAAACAAACAGGGCGAAGAGGGTCAAGGTCTCCAACATCGTCTTTCTGTTTATATTGTAATGTTGTCGCACAAATATCCATATAACCACTCTCTATCAGGAGAAACAATATTTTTGACATTTCAAATCATCATCATCATCATCAGGTGCCATGCCGACTGGCGTAGACGATCATGGTTCTCCACATCTCTCTATCTCCAGCATAATGTATCAAGATTGTTGTTGTTTCCCTGTCCTGCCAGGTTGTGTAATATTTTCTCACGTTCTCACCCTCTATCTCTGTTGCCTTCAATCTTGCCTCTCGTGACTATATTCTCCATACCCACTGTATCATGAGTTGGGCAAAAAATGAAGATTGTCTTTTCATTATATTAATGATTAAGGTCCGTTTCACACTTGACTCTTTCAACACCTCCACACATTTTACATGTGTACGTAATAAGAAGCGTCCGTATAACTGGTAATACCTAGTGGCATAACTCACAGTATCACATTTTCAATATATAGATATATATATAGTAGTGGTGTTACACTGGAAACATCAGCACAAAGGGGCATGATTCATATTATACTGATACTCCAGTGGTAATGTTTCAGTGGCAGAGTTTTACTCAGTAGCGCAGCTCCTCTCCGAGACTTCCATATCAGAAAACCAGAAATAACACAATTGCCGTTCCATGTAATTTTATCAAAAGTCTTCTGCTTATATTTGGAGGTCCTTGTTATGAAAAGAATTGACATAGCTAGTTTCGTTAGAAAAAACAATTATCGTTTACACTAGTTCTTAAACTTATACAAGCTAGCAGGATGTTGTCTGAGAAACGGAATATTGTTTATCGTTTACATCTTGACTGCGATATCTGCACATACAGTCTCAGAAAATTCGATTTCAACCTCACAATTTCAATTCTTTAAACCTATGGGATGTGAGTCAACCTCACCCCAATTCATCTTAGTTAACTCTAATTACATGCATAACGAGCTACATTTTAACAATTATTTTCTGATCTTCTGATTATATAACGCAACGGGAGAAATATCGAACTACTTTTAATACTCAGTATTGTTTTCCAGTTGTATATTGCATATTTGTGTCGTCCCCTGTGGTGGTGTCACCCAGTGCAGTTCACACCATCTACCGACGCTACTGGACGCGATCCAATTTTGCTATATTTTTGCTCATGGCTATTAACAAATTTGAGTGACAGAAAGAAAAAAACATAATTTAACACCCAATCATGTATCTCCCTGTGAAACATGGACTAGAAGGAAGTTCTAGTTCCCCACAAATTATTTTGTTTTGATGGGCATTCTAAAAACACAATAACAACTATCATTACAGGAAATCTATGCATTAATGGACAATTTTTATTCTCGAAAACGGTCTCAAGAGATTGATCGTTCACGAGAAATGGAATCTAAGAATGGGGAATATTTTACACGTTTTTTTATTAGGCATAATTCATAAGCGTTTATATTTAAGTGTGTGTGTGTGTACAGTCATGTTCGTATACGTAGGTTTGTGCGTACGATATGCGCACTTAAACAAAGAGCGTTCACACATATTTGCATGAGTGTTTGTAGTGTATGTGTGTGTTTATCTCCATAAGGTTCAAAGTGTGCGTACAGCGAACCTGTACATGGTAGCCACTGTGAATTAAACAGTAAATCCGAAACTTGAAAACGATCTGGAATACTTTACTATTTTTTTAAAAAAATGTCAGAGAAACTCCACAGTCTGTCATAGGAATCGAGTGACAGGCTCATGCTTCATAAGAATGATCAATAAATCAATCCACAAATGATTCAGTCAATAAAGAAATCATTCAATAATGTAATTATTAATAAAACAAGCATTCAACCACTCATTCATTCAACCAATTATTCACTCAACCAATAAATTACTCATCGATCAATCACTCAGCACAACTAAATAAAAAAAAACTTTGGATCAAACAATCAATAAATCAACAAACCACTAAAAAATTTAAGCAATAACCAACAACTAATACCGTAAATCAGGAAATCAATCAATTACTTAACCAATCAATAAATCCATTAACAAGCTAACCACAAAATCAATCAATCAATCACTCGCACAACTAATCACCTACAAACCAATTAATCGCTAAATTAATCCTTAAATAATAAAAACCGAACAATCACTCAACCAATCAATCCCTATATAAATAATTAAATAAATCTACGAATTAATCTCCCACCAATCATTCAATCATGTATTCTCGCGTTTATAAGGGAGTATACAGTGCACGACCTCCAGTGCGAGCTGTATTTCCACAATGTGAGATGCCATGATAATGTCCGCACTGCCATCACCAAAAATATGTTTGCGCAAAAGTTCAGAAGTCTTCCTGGAATTGCTATTTCATATTTTCTTCTCCCCCCCCCCCAGAGGTCTGTTTTCTTGTAATTTCTGAGTTGATTCAGAACACACGCACAAAATGAGCTCATACGTTAGACAGGGGGAGTTGAATATCTAGTCCTGTGGGACAGAATATGGGCGGTTACGTATCCAAGTTGTTAGGGTCAACGAGTACAGAGCCAGCAGACCAAACTTAACAAAGATTGTCTCCCGTGTGTTGCCTAGACCCGAAAGGGGAGTAAAGAATAGCAACAGTTTACCTTCCACGCATGTCGTTAAAGGCGACTAAGGAGGTTATTGGATGGAGTTTGCTGTCCCATCCCATATAGGGGCAGTGACCCAAAGCCATGCTGAAATCGGATGTGTCAGGTCGAAAGGCGCAGATATCGCAGCAATGCTGTAAACCATGACACAGCGCATTCCGTTCTCCGGACTACATCCTGCTAATCTGCAGGAGTTTGAGAATGAACACAGAAGAAGAAGAACAAAGACTGTACTTCAATTAACCAGCACGCTTGGACCCTGGTAACAAAATTAGCTACAAGCGGCTAATCGCGGAGACACCGAAGAGGGAAGGTTAACACTTCCTTAAATTATCGATATAAAAACGGACGTGTTCCACCGACACGAAATTCTCATCGTAAAACATTTTCACCAACATCGCAACACAGACAAAATCTCCTGTTTGTTATTTTTTTTTTTCGTTCCTTCTCAAAATCCCACTAGAACTCTCTTGTATCAGGACAATGGTAGGAACCATATTTTCAACATATGTAGCCCAGAGAAATGTGATATGTTGTGTCGATGTTCTATTTGTTCCACTGGTCCGACACATCCACTTTTGGTAGTTTAATTTTAGTTATTGTGTTTTATTTGTATGATCACAAAATAATAATTAAATATGTGCTTCTCAGTCCGTATTCCTTGTTCCTCGTAGAAGGTTATATCTCACTGTCACTCTGTAAGCTTTATATTTGATTTTTGTGTGAATTATTCTTTGAACAGCGTTTTCTTCACGGCCACACCGCAAATTTTGCAGCCTTTCTTCTATGCAATTTATTCTTTGTAGAGCGTTGTTCCCACGATCAGTCTATAAGTTTTTCAGTTTTACTTCATTAATTTGACCTTGTCCGGCTCTGTGGTGAAGTGGTGCAGAGCGCGTCTGTGACGGTCAAGTTACCGAATTCGATCCCCGCCACAGTCAATTGTGCATCCGGACCGTTCAGAACTCAATGGCAAACTACTGAACGTATTTATATTGCATAGAAAATCACCACAGGCAACAAATGCTGGGTTGATAGCTACGTCCTGAATAGGATATGCTACCAATGTGACCTTGCTGGAACGTAATCAGTATTGCCTATCTATGTTCCTGACTCGTCAATAATCTAAAGCAACCTCTTACCAGAAAAGTACGGTCTAGCATGTAGGCCTATTATAATGACACTGCACTGCTAAACAAAAGAGAATATGTAGGTACATCACAATTTCGCCTACATGTTACTTTGGATACTCTAGACAAGTCGTAACCTTCGATAACAGTTACCGTGTTGTTCCGACAGGCCGACGTTTTGCTTGAACTAGTTAAGGTCACGACTTGGGTGGACGGAACAACAAAGAAACATGTCGCAAGGACCAGAGTTTTTGCCCTGATGTCGACATCTGTTTCATCGGCATTTGACTCGAAACACCATCGAGTCGGATGGCTGCTGGAACAGAGGGCGGAGCACTTATGGGAATGCTCCAAGTGCTGTGAGGCCATTTTCTAATCAAGAACCACGAACTCTAGACAAATGGAACAAAAAAATGGAGTATGTCAATAAATTACATAAAAAAACTATATACCCCATATCTCCAATATGAACAAAACTCCAAAAGACAAAACGCGTAAAAATAAATAAAGGTAATAGACTGAAAGGGGGTGGAGAAGTCAATTCCTTGGACCTACATAAAACTTACACCAACTACGTTAGGGGCGACTTGGGATATGGTAGTAGATAATGGGGGGACAGTAGAAAGGAGCAATCTTCAAAGATGTACAAGATCTAGGAATGTGATTGGTGAAAGATGCACGATAACCCAATAATAACAATATATAGTTTAGTTTTGTTTAAATTTCCTACAACAAAGAAAATATGAAACAATTGCAATTCAATCTGCCAGATAAGAATTTGTGGGAAAATGACCCCGTAAGATGTAGAGCAAAGAGCTTCCGAGAAAAATCAGGACTTGTAGAAACCAGTTTTATTAACGAGACTCATAAATTAAATGAAAACTAACACTAATTGTTGTCACTCTACAAAAATATCACCCAATCAGTACATATCCACCTTAGTCCATCAAACAGTTACCAAGAATAGAAAACCCCATACAGAACATAAAGATGGGTTAGATATAAGTGCCCTAAAACAATTAGTATTGAAGATGATTCATCTTCTTCTGCGTTCATTCTCAAACTCCTGCAGATTAGCAGGATGTAGTCTGGAGAACGGAATGCGTTGTGTCATGGTTTACAGCATTGCTGCGATATCTGCGCATTTCGACCTGACACATCCAACTTCAGCATGGCTGTGGGTCACTGACCCTATATGGGATGGGACAGCCAACTCCATCCCATAACTTCCTTAGTCGCCTTTTTCGACATGCGTGGAAGGTAAACAGTGTTGCTATTCTTTGCTCCCCTTTTGGGCCCCGGCAACACACGAGCGATGCCAGATCTGCTTTGCAAGTCCTTCAGGATCCAAACACATTCCACATAAACGCTCTAGAATAATTTCTATCTCAGCGAAATAACACATCAAAAAGGTAACTACTGGCAGAAATCAAGATAAATGAGATTGCAGGTCACATAAGCAAAACTGAAATTACCTGCCAGCTACAACAAGTACTTCAGCAAGAACTTCAAGCCCTGTTAGATATGGTAGTAAGTAAAAAGTAAAGTAACCCATAGCATTTATTAATGCCGTAGGGGTGTGAGATGTTAGCGATCTCACATTTCACAGGCTCTGAAAATGAGGGCGGTAGCCATCACCTCTCCCTCGCAGTCTTTACTTCCCGGATTAATCCGGTACCCATTTAAGGCTGGGTCGACCTGGGAACCGTTGCGATCTGAAAACATTTCCGCCTCAGCTGGGGAATGAAGATATGGTAGTACAAGAAAGGGAAAACAAAGGCCTCAGTCTAAGCAAGAAGAAATCAGAAGTAATTGTTGTTTCAAAGAAACACACACCACCAAAATGTAGTATTACTATCGATGATTGAAAATTAAATCAAGCGGATACAGTCAAGTATCTTAATATCAGATAACAGGTGTTCTAATCAGATCAAGAACAGGATAACACAAGCCAAATCAACATTTAAAACAAAGAGAAATATTCTATGTAATGGAGTATTGCGTACATGAGCAAGTGCTAGAATGTTATATTGAGCAATTATTCTTTATGGAAGTGGGGCATGGACAGTAAACAAAAGCGTCCAAGATAACCTTAAGGCAACCGAGAAGTGGTTTTTAAGAAGAATGATGAAAATTCCTTGGACAGCCTTAATAAAACTAATGTAGAAGTTCTCGGAGATGTTGGAGTAAAACGACAAATTATAACCACAATTTGAAGCAGACAGTCCAGATTTTACAGATATGTGATGAGAAAAGTAAAACTTAAAAAGTTAATAACCACTAGAAAGTTAGTAACCACTAGAAAGTTAGTAACCACTGGAAAGTTAGTAACCACTGGAAAGTTAATAACCACTAGAAAGTTAGTAACCACTGGAAAGTTAGTAACCACTGGAAAGTTTAGTAACCACTGGAAAGTTAGTAACCACTGGAAAGTTTAGTAACCACTGGAAAGTTAGTAACCACTGGAAAGTTAATAACCACTAGAAAGTTAGTAACCACTGGAAAGTTAGTAACCACTGGAAAGTTTAGTAACCACTGGAAAGTTAGTAACCCCTGGAAAGTTAGTAACAACTGGAAAGTTAGTAATGACTGGAAAGTTAGTAACCACTGGAAAGTTAGTAACCACTGGAAAGTTAGTAACAACTGGAAAGTTAGTAACCACTGGAAAGTTAGTAACCACTGGAAAGTTTAGTAACCACTGGAAAGTTAGTAATGACTGGAAAGTTAGTAACCACTGGAAAGTTAGTAACCACTGGAATGTTAGTAACAACTGGAAAGTTAGTAATGACTGGAAAGTTAGTAACCACTGGAAAGTTAGTAACCCCTGGAAAGTTAGTAACAACTGGAAAGTTAGTAATGACTGGAAAGTTAGTAACCACTGGAAAGTTAGTAACAACTGGAAAGTTAGTAACCACTGGAAAGTTAGTAATGACTGGAAAGTTAGTAACCACTGGAAAGTTAGTAACCCCTGGAAAGTTAGTAACCCCTGGAAAGTTAGTAATGACTGGAAAGTTAGTAACCACTGGAAAGTTAGTAACCACTGGAAAGTTAGTAACAACTGGAAAGTTAGTAACCACTGGAAAGTTAGTAATGACTGGAAAGTTAGTAATGACTGGAAAGTTAGTAACCACTGGAAAGTTAGTAACCCCTGGAAAGTTAGTAACAACTGGAAAGTTAGTAATGACTGGAAAGTTAGTAACCACTGGAAAGTTAGTAACCACTGGAAAGTTAGTAACAACTGGAAAGTTAGTAACCACTGGAAAGTTAGTAACCCCTGGAAAGTTTAGTAACCACTGGAAAGTTAGTAATGACTGGAAAGTTAGTAACCACTGGAAAGTTAGTAACCACTGGAAAGTTAGTAACAACTGGAAAGTTAGTAACCACTGGAAAGTTAGTAACCACTGGAAAGTTAGTAACCACTGGAAAGTTAGTAACAACTGGAAAGATCAAGGAGAGAAGAGACAGAGGAGGGCAACAAGAGAAATTTCTGGTTGGGTTGTCATTGTGGCAGAAAAATAAGTCACAAAGTTAGTCAGTCGTCGGATCATCATCACCGCAAACTGGATAAGTCCACAGTTGCTCCGATCTCTCCCTGACTGTATCCGCCATTACATTTCTGCTGACAGTGACAGTACCTGTCCTATACTAATTGACCATCACTCTTCTGCGCCATCCAAAATGTTTACTTTTAGCAACACCGCATTTCAAACCCTGATCTTGAATCCCGACCATTACAAAGAAATCATCATCCACACTAGTCTTACTCTTGCGTGATATTCTTCTTCTTCTTTCGTTCGCTAATAATGTCTATATCTGCAGTGTTGTTTCTTGTATAAATTTTGCGTGATAAATCTCTTATGGAGCTCAAAACATCATCTAGATCCATTGCCCCATCGCCCTGTGCTGCCATAATCATGCATGATTATGTTCAGTCACCAAATTAACTTATTAACAACACAAGAGACATAGAATTGTGGAGAATCATGATCGCCTATGCCACTTGATTGATTAATTGAACAACAGGTACAAGATACAGTATAATTTTCAGAGATTAATGACATCTTCATAAGTTCCATGGACTCAACTCACACATGCAGCCAGAGAAGACACTGACATTGATAAGCTTGGAAGAAAAGAATAATAATTAATTTTTAGATTTAGAACAGACTATACAACAGATTTTTAAAATATTTGAACTTACCAACAAATCAACGGACATCAAACTAAACGACAACACACTCGAAAAAGTCAACAACTTCACATACCTTGGCAGCAAGATATCAACAACAGAAGATTCTTCAACAGAAATATTAAACCGTATTGCAATGGCTGCTAACTCATTCAATAAACTATCAACTATCTGGCATTCAAAAACGCTAGGAAACAAAACAAAACATACCAAGGTTGGAAATTGGATGTACGGTGCGAACCATTCAAATTCATATAAATTCTAATCATAAGGTAGCAGACATAATTTGAACCTGGTTAAGTTCAGATAACATTGATTTGTCTCGAAATTGAGCAGAGCCGCAGATAGTCTTCAGTAAATTGGGGCGGGAGAGTAGGGGAGGAAAAAGGGACATATTTCTAGGTTCCTAATACTATAGGTCACATTCTGATTTAATAAGAGGCGGGGTTAATTCCCTCTCAACCCCCCCCTTTTCCTCCTTATTACTGGCTAGAACTCAAATCAATATGTTTTCCAAATTCAATGAATCTGGATAATTGAAAAAGAAAAGATTTTAGTCTATTCTCTATTGTTTAATCCCAGATGGATGATGGTCAGAATATCCACACTTGCCGTTAAGCGTATGGGTGATGACGGGAAGCTTTAGTTGTATATCCAAGACCAGATGTGTCGCCTTGGCTACATTGAACCCATATTTGTTCAGTATTGTCTTGATGTCATCTATCCATCTTGTTCTAGGTCTTCCTGTGACATTGTATCCGGATGTTCTCATGTTATATGTTCTTGTTTGTAGATGGTTATGGTTTATTCTCATAAGGTGTCCAAACCATTTTATTTGTTGTTTCTCGATTTATTCTGTGCATGGTCTTATACCGATTCTTCTCCAGATTTCATGATGTCTAATTTGTCTAGTGTGGTCACTTGCAGCTTATTTCAGACATTTCATCTCACATGTTGTACGATTTTAGTCACGCCATCACATATGTGTATAATCTCAAGTTACTATGAATAGGACTGGTTTATCGAGACAAGCTATAACAAACTGTATAAAGTTAATTGATGATGTTACTATAATACTAACTATCAAAATAAACGAAACAATGTAGAAACTAAATAACAATAAACACAATAACGTTTCCACGTTTCGGTCCAAATGGGACCTTTCTCAAGAAACGAAAATACTCGAAAATAACAAAAACTTGTTTTTATGTACAAAGATATTTATACCAAAACATCTCTGTACATAAACAGAACGGAAGTTAATAAATATTAGGGGACACGCGCTCAATTATGTTTATAGGGGAACCATTAATAGATACAAATAGCTGCATATACCAAAGGTTGAAGAAGTTATAGTCCTAAGTGTTTAAATTGATCGATACCCATATGTAGATTAAAAAAACCCAACAATAATACATTGCACAGATCTGTAAATTTATAGATACGCTGCTTCGAAAGGTTGTTTATGTATTATTTATGTTTACAAGAGAGCCTGATGGTATTTGCATTTTTTCCACAGATTCCTGGAGGTTATCGTTTTAAGCTGCAGTCACATGCTATAATAGATTATATAATAAAACATAAAATAATATTACATGAGTAATAGCCTATTATCATCAGTTGGCGAGATGTAATATTGAATAACATGAGTAAAAAACAGTCACTCCTCTACATCCTGTAATCTTTTCATTACTCCATGGAGATCCCATATATGGAAATTCTGGTACAATAAATTATATATAGGCCTATATATATATATATATATATATATATATATATATATATATATATATATACACACACACAAATATTCATTCAGTACTGAATATGGTTCATAGAGCAGACCCCAATACTTTGCAGTTTGAGTAATGTGATGCTGATGATGTAGTTATTGCATGTCGTTGAGACACCGTAGTCATATCCAGGACCGGATTTACGTATAAGCCTAACAAGCTTAAGACTCCCACTGTTTTGGGGGACCCCAAAAAAAATTATATTTGGCACTGACATATAATATCAGGACCTATAAAGGGCCCCATATCTCAAATGGCTTAGGGTCCTATTAAGTCTAAATACGGCACTGGTCATATTCTCAATTTTAATTTTCAGATTTTTTGCAGTTCCTGACTTTGATCTCAATCCACGCATAAATGGCTGCTTTACTGTGCTTGTTATTTGGTGTGGCTCTTTATACAACCAGCACTGGCTACAGAACATTGCTGGCAGGTAAGACTGTTTATACAACCAGCACTGGCTACAGAACATTGCTGACAGGTAAGACTGTTTATACAACCAGCACTGGCTACAGAACATTGTTGGCAGGTAAGACTGTTTATACAACCAGCACTGGCTACAGAACATTGCTGACAGGTACGACTGTTTATACAACCAGCACTGGCTACAGAACATTGCTGGCAGGTAAGACTGTTTATACAACCAGCACTGGCTACAGAACATTGCTGGCAGGTAAGACTGTTTATACAACCAGCACTGGCTACAGAACATTGCTGGCAGGTAAGACTGTTTATACAACCAGCACTGGCTACAGAACATTGCTGACAGGTAAGACTGTTTATCATCATCATCAAGTATAATCTGATCACTGAAGCAAAAACAGTAAGAAACACCACTATTCTAATCGATGATCAACAACTTCAACAGCTGAATCAAGTATAATCTGATCACCAAAGTTTGGCTACAGCAAACCTCCAAAATACTGTCTCATATGTCCTGGTTTTGCACACCGATAGACCGTATTTTGTCCATCTCATTATGTATCTCTCTCACTTGTATCTCTGCCTACCTCTTGCTAACCTCCCCTCATACATTACTTTCAAGTTGCCTTCAACGGTATCATGTCTATCTTCCAAATAGGTCATTTATTTGATTTGTATTTATATAGACAGAGGGCGACAACGTGAGAAAATATTAGTTTGACAGCCTGGCACGGCAAGGAAACAACAACGACCTTGATACATAATACTGTGGACAGAGAGCTGTGGAGAGCCATGACCGCCTACGCTAGCCGGCATGGCACCTGATGATGATGATTTATCATACAAATCATCTCTTTCAATTAAGTTCTTTCTATTCTTCTATAAGCCGAGATCCACATCTCATTCAATGAAGTTCTTTCTATTCTTCTATAAGTTGAGATTCACATCTCTTTCAATGAAGTTCTTTCTATTCTTCTATAAGTCGAGATTCACATCTCTTTCAATGAAGTTCTTTCTATTCTTCTATAAGCCGAGATCCACATCTCATTCAATGAAGTTCTTTCTATTCTTCTATAAGCCGAGATTCACATCTCTTTCAATGAAGTTCTTTCTATTCTTCTATAAGTCGAGATTCACATCTCTTTCAATGAAGTTCTTTCTATTCTTCTATAAGTCGAGATTCACATCTCTTTCAATGAAGTTCTTTCTATTCTTCTATAAGTCGAGATTCACATCTCTTTCAATGAAGTTCTTTCTATTCTTCTATAAGTCGAGATTCACATCTCTTTCAATGAAGTTCTTTCTATTCTTCTATAAGCCGAGATCCACATTTCAAAGACATCAATTTCGTCTACTTGTTTGTTCATTATTAATGTTTCTGAGCCATACATTTACGTAGAATACCTTGCAGTACTTTATAATTATAATTTTCTAGTTCATTGGATGTTAGTAATTTCCTCATGTCATTGAAAGTAAGAGACAGCGAACGTTGGAGGCCAGTTGAAATCAACCCGTCGATGCAGAAACAAAATTTGATAAGCATCTGGGTCAGTAGATACGTATTTAGCAAAGGGAGAGCTTGTGTCATGAGACGTATTCTTTCCAGAATGTAGTCCTTCTTATGAATCTCCTGAAATTTGCAGTCTCTGGCAAGTTGTCCTGCCTCATCTAGCGGTGATGTGGATATCAGGCTATTCAAATCTATATGAAAGAGGGTGTTGGGGGGGGATGGAGAACATCAGACTATACAGATCTATAGGGTGATTTGGGGGGGGGGGTGGGGGAGAAATCACTCTATACAAATCTATATGAAAGAGGGTGATGTGTGGGGGGGGCATCAGACTAAACAAATCTATATGAAAGAGGGTGTTGGGAAGGGGTGACATCAGTCTATACAAATCTATATGAAAGAGGGTGATGGGTCGGACGTCAGCTATACAAATCTATATGAAAGAGGGTGATGGGTCGGACGTCAGCTATACAAATCTATATGAAAGAGGGTGATGGCTTGAACATGTATTAGAACCACTTCTATGAAAGAGGGTCGACATGAACAGGTTTTAGAACCCCTTCTTGGTCATGAGATCAACAACATGTCACTCTTGATACATTAATATGTAATCTAATCTCATTTAAAGTATCTTCTTCATCATGTGGTAACTGATTACTCTGTGTTGTTTGAAAACTCTTCTTTTGATTCCTATATGCACTCATTTCTTGTAAATTTTGCAGCATTCCCAATCCTGCATTTTGAACAAAGACACAGAAGAATAAACTCAGACTGCATTCTTCATCTGCATTCTTGATTGTATTCAAAATATTATCATTGTTTTTTTTTAACTACCACATTTCACTGTGGCAAGTCTGTCTGCTCTATCGTTTCCCTTACATCTGTTCTTTCATTCCACCTTACACCGGCATGTCTGGACACAAAAAATGAAAGTAACTGTCTTCAGCAGAAACTTTGTCATCCATTCCAGCCACTGTCTGAATAGATAGCCAAACCATGTTTCTGAGCATAGATTTGTGTTGAGTATCTGTTATTGCGAACATAAGACCAATGTTTTTGTGCATGATAAAATTAATTCATTATCTGGGCAACAAGAACCACTGTTGACATTCAGAAACTTCATAAATTCTAATGGTACGGGCAGGTGATGAGACATGCCTCGATGACATATGTTCTTGAAGGTAGGGTGGAAAGTAGTGGAGGGTGGAGTAAGTAGATGCGGTAACCAGAAGACATGTCGGATAATATTAAAGAATGGACAGGGTGTGAGGTTTCCAAACTCATCAGGATGGTAGAGCATAGAGAAGCGTGGAGATTTTCTGCACCAAAGGTCTCATTGTGACATTCCTACGACCGTGACGGGTTATGGGTTTATTATTATTATTAAGCATACTCATAGAATCGGTCAGAACTTCCTTACACAATTTTAACTACTTATCTCTGTGTTACGCATGTGGTTGTGTCTGTGGGTCCCACCAATGGCCCACTAGACAAACCACCCATGTAAAAGAAAACCTTAGTCGATGGTATGCCGTTATATTGAGGTTATCTTCTTAGAGAAGCTTCATGACACGTCATCTATAAAATTATGCTTTTTATTTTATTGTTGAAATGTGTTTCATGTTAACCTGAATATATATGTATGCACCCTCTGTTGTTGGGAGGGAGCCAGAGATGTACTGTACAGTACTGGGGAGGAGGAAACTGACAGCACTGTTTTTTCCTATGGCTGAGACCCATCATAGAGGCACAGTGACTCAGGACGTGACAATCCTTTTGACTTGAACATTTGGTTGCATGCCTGAAGCAATAGAGAAGTTCGGCATAACCAGTAGTCAATTGGTGGCGGGGAATGAGCACAGTGAACCCTATCTTGGCTACAGTGGTTAGGAGCAGTGCATAGGTTGAAACCTACCTTCCTGGTGGTGTGACAGTTATTTCTGGCTCTGTCCCAGGGTGGGCCGAAAATCCACAGACTTCCCAGCAATATAATGCCATTTAATGGCATTAGGTCAAAGAGCATGAGCCCATAGACCGCTGGATCAGCAACCAATCATCTCTGTGTTAATTTACCCCGCTATAATGTATTTAGAAGTAACTATAATAATTGAGATTGTAACAGTTTACCGACAGAAGGGTTCTGTTTATCTCAGTGTTCTAGCCCCTTGCCTAAATGCAGAGTTAAACATTTAAAAAAATGTTGCATCCCCAGATTAAGATGAGAACAATGTATGTACATCCACTTAACATTCTCTTCATGCTTTACCCTGTGATACATAGGTTTGCCTATTAATGCTTTACCCTGTTATACATAGGTTTGCCTATTAATGCTTTGCCCTATGATAAATAGGTTTGCCTATTCATGCTTTACCCTGTGATACATAGGTTTGCATATTAATGCTTTACCCTGTGATACATAGGTTTGCCTATTAATGCTTTGCCCTATGATAAATAGGTTTGCCTAATAATGCTTTACCCTGTGATACATAGGTTTGTCTATTAATGCTTTACCCTGTGATACATAGGTTTGCCTATTAATGCTTTGCCCTATGATAAATAGGTTTACCTATTAATGCTTTGCCCTGTGATAAATAGGTTTGCATATTAATGCTTTACTCTGTGATACTTAAGTTTACCTATTAATGCTTTGCCCTGTGATATATAGGTTTACATATTAATGCTTTGCCCTGTGATATATAGGTTTACCTATTAATGTTTTGCCCTGTGATACAGAGGTTTACCTATTAATGTTTTGCCCTGTGATACAGAGGTTTACCTATTAACTACATTGTACCAACCACCAGGAGTTGAGAACAGAGAAGAAGAACTCATCTTTGAAAGCTTCTATGAAAGCTCATCACTTGTTCTGTGTAATTGTTGTTTGATATTGATAGTTGTACTTATTACTAGATTAGATAGTTACTATTATTAGATAGTTACTTGTCACCATACAAGCAATTGTATTCACAACCATCAATTTATAACAAATTAGTATAGTGGAATCCCTCTATTAGCAAATCTTTTATTACACATTTCCTTATATAACAACACTTTTCAGAATATAACCCAATTATATGTATTCTATATTGTCTGTACTGTATATGGTCTGTTATTACATACATTTTTTGCCAGTCCTGACCATGTTGTTATAACCAGATTCCACTGTACTTTTCAACTCTCTCACAAACAGACAATTTACCTGCTACTTCCCTTTATGTGTGTCATGCGATGTATTCTTTTCAGAACATTGCCTTCCTTATGAATCTCCTGAAATCCTGGCAATCTCTGGCAAGTTGTCCCACTTTCTCTAGTGATATGTGAATATATTCCAGAATATCTCTTGGTAGGCCTCTGCCTCTAGTGCCTTTAATCACCCCCTCTAACAACACTCTTTCCATGCCATCGTTTCTCTTCACATGGTCGAAAAAACCTAATTTGCATCTTAATATGATGTTTAAAAGTGTTTAAAAGATGTTTTGAATGTTGATTTTCCTTAGCATGTCTTGGTTGGTCTTTCTTGATGTTCATGTTACTCTCAGGACTCACCCTAGCACTTCATTTCTAAAGCCTCTATTCTCTTGGCTATAATTTTATTTATTGTCCATGTTTTGCAGCCGCAGATCGCCACTGTTGAAGATTAAGGTTAGCTCTTAACATAAACTTTCAATATATGTGGCACAAGTATGTGGTAGAGACCCAAAAGTGAAACAAAGAATAGCATCAATGACCTGACATGCATATTGTAAACAGCTACTAAGGAAGAATGGGGGCTGAGTTGGCTTTCATAAGGACCTAAAGTCATCTTGGTCAAATTTGTCATCAAATGGCATGGATATTGTAGCCAAGCTGTAAACCATGACATCACAATCTGTTCTTTGAACTACCTCCTGCAAACCAACAACAATTTGAGAATGAACAAAAACAGAAATCTTTTAATCTAACCGACATTGGCAAGCTGTTGGGGTCACAAAAAGGGAAGTAAGAAATAAAGTATGTTTTGTAGAAGGATTGAGGGCAAGCATAAAAAAACAGTTTATCAACCTCTTATCTGGTTTTACTTCCACAGCATCACAACCACCGGAGACAGTTGACAGCAACTACGACACACTGAGTGGGAGACCTTGCATACAAGAATGTCAGGCCAAGTGTGGAGGCATCTGCTACCTCAATATGATGACATTCAGATACTCTTGCAGTTGTGCCCGTATGGGGAAATAACATCACTTATGACATCTCAACTATGAAATATATATATATAGAGAGAGAGAGCTATCACAAATTTGATGTCATATGACATTAACTGTCAAGGAATTAATTTAAAAAAAAATAAACAAATTTCAATACTGCATTATTTTCCAATAGGGAGTTGCAGAGAGTTTGTGAGTGATGTCAGACATCTTGAAATGACAGCACATCTCAACCACTATGAGATGCACTACTAATCTTGAAATGACATCTCACCACATAAACTAATGAGGGACACACAGAAGATTTAGAAATGGAATCTCAATACATAAACTAATGAGGGACACACAGAAGATTTAGAAATGGAATCTCAATACATAAACTAATGAGGGACACACAGAAGATTTAGAAATGGAATCTCAATACATAAACTAATGAGGGACACACAGAAGATTTAGAAATGGCATCTCAATACATAAACTAATAAGGGACACACAGAAGATTTAGAAATGACATCTCAATACATAAAGTAATGAAGGGCACCAAGAAGATTTAGAAATGACATCTCAATACATACACTAATGAGGGACACACAGAAGATTTAGAAATGACATCTCAATACATAAACTAATGAAGGGCACCAAGAAGATTTAGAAATGACATCTCACCACATAAACTAATGAGGGACACACAGAAGATTTAGAAATGACATCCCACCAGATAAACTAATGAGGGACACACAGAAGATTTAGAAATGACATCCCACCAGATAAACTAATGAGGGACACACAGAAGATTTAGAAATGACATCTCACCAGATAAACTAATGAGGGACACACAGAAGATTTAGAAATGACATCTTACCAGATAAACTAATGAGGGACACACAGAAGATTTAGAAATGACATCTTACCAGATAAACTAATGAGGGACACACAGAAGATTTAGAAATGACATCCCACCAGATAAACTAATGAGGGACACACAGAAGATTTAGAAATGACATCTTACCAGATAAACTAATGAGGGACACACAGAAGATTTAGAAATGACATCTTACCAGATAAACTAATGAGGGACACACAGAAGATTTAGAAATGACATCTTACCAGATAAACTAATGAGGGACACACAGAAGATTTAGAAATGACATCTCACCAGATAAACTAATGAGGGACACACAGAAGATTTAGAAATGACATCTTACCAGATAAACTAATGAGGGACACACAGAAGATTTAGAAATGACATCTTACCAGATAAACTAATGAGGGACACACAGAAGATTTAGAAATGACATCCCACCAGATAAACTAATGAGGGACACACAGAAGATTTAGAAATGACATCTTACCAGATAAACTAATGAGGGACACACAGAAGATTTAGAAATGACATCTTACCAGATAAACTAATGAGGGACACACAGAAGATTTAGAAATGACATCCCACCAGATAAACTAATGAGGGACACACAGAAGACTTAGAAATGACTTCTTACCAGATAAACTAATGAGGGACACACAGAAGATTTAGAAATGACTTCTTACCAGATAAACTAATGAGGGACACACAGAAGATTTAGAAATGACATCCCACCAGATAAACTAATGAGGGACACACAGAAGATTTAGAAATGACATCTAATATTGAATGATATCCTCACTATCACCATCAATAAAATTATATGTCACAACATGACACTAATTGCAGCACTAGACAACTTCAAATGACATTCAATTGCAGCACTAGACAACTTAAAATGATACCAGCCACAGCAATAGACAACATAATATGACATCACAAATTGAGACATATAACACTACAGATGTTTGTTAGGTAATTGTAAATGTTGAAAAATAAAGACACAGTATGTCTAGGATGTCAGTTTATTTTTAATGTGTTTATTTAATTTATGATTTTTCTGTTGTTCAAATGTGTCCCCACATAAGATGAACTAGCAATACCCCCACATCATCCAAGCTTGCAATATCCTCACATCATTCATGTGTGCAATATCCTCACATCATTCAAGTGTGCAATGTTCTCACATAATCAGAGCTTGCAATGTCCTCACATAATCAAAGCTTACAAGAGACTTCCACTCTAGCACTATCCAAGTTTTCAATGACCCTCAAATTGAACAACAACTACAAGATATAATGACAATAAAGAAAAGAATGCCAGCCCTCAAAAATGTCTTTTTTAATCACATCATATAAACTATCATCATTACATAATGCAAGCTATCAGGTCTGTCTCTCACTTGTCATGTATGAAGTTGAGAACAATCATTTCCATATAAAACTGATGCACCAAACAGCTTGTATATCTAAAAAAAAAACAGAAGTCATGCACCAAGCAACATCAAATAGCCAACATACTGCTACTTCCATCATCGTCAATCAGGAAAAACTGCAGGTAGTCGACAATTTTACTTACCTTGGAAGCACTCTCTCTCGCGATGTCAACATTGATGTGGAAATTAACAAGACTGGCAAAAGCTAGTGCTGTATTTGGCAGATTACGCAACAATGTATGGGACAGAAGAGGTATAAGAACAACCACCAAACTTCAAGTATATCATGCTGCTGTTATACCAACCCTACTATACGCCTGCGAAACGTGGACAGTGTATGCTAGACATGCAAGAAAATTAAATCATTTCCATCTTACCTGCCTACGTAAATTACTAAACATCCATTGGTGGGACAAAGTACCAGATTACGAGGTCTTGGAAAAATCAACCTCAATAAGCATCCACACAATACTTATGAAGGCGCAAATCATGCTGGCAGGCCATCTTGTGCGTATGGAGAACTCGCGTTTGCCAAAACAAATATATTATGGAGCACTCAAGGCAGGATTTCGAAAAGCTGGTGGAAAGAAAAAGCGCTTCAAAGACACGCTCAAGTCATCCTTGAAACATCTTAACATTGACGTAGGCGCTTGGGAGAGCCTCGCTCAGGATAGAACAGCATGGCGTTACAGCATTAGAACAGGAGCACTAGAGGTTGAAGAGTCCAGACAAGATACTACAAGACAGAAGCGGACACGTAGAAAAGAAAAAACATCTCAACCTCACATAGATACTCTCTATTGTTGTCAATTCTGTAAAAGAACATTTTGTGGGCGCATTGGACTTGCTAGTAATTTAAAAATGCACTATTAACTTTTATTATTTTTTATTATTTATTGTTATTATTATTATGGTTGAGTTTTTGGTCATCGTCGATTACGACGGACGAACATCATATCTCAATACAGAAAATGTGCAGTAGTAATAAAATATATGAGGCACAGACAATCCTCTGTTACAAACTGTACATATCTGAAACTTGACTCACATACAATCCTCTGTTACAAACTGTACATATCTGAAACTTGACTCACATACAATCCTGTTACAAACTGTACATATCTGAAACGTGACTCACATACAATCCTCTGTTACAAACTGTACATATATGATACTTGACTCACAGACAATCTTCTGTTACAAACTACACATATCTGATACTTGACCTACAGACAATCCTCTGTTACAAACTGTACATATCTGAAACTTGACTCACAGACAATCTTCTGTTACAAACTGTACATATATGATACTTGACTCACAGACAATCTTCTGTTACAAACTGCACATATCTGAAACTTGACTCACAGACAGTCCTCTGTTACAAACTGTACATATCTGTTACTTGATTCAGAAAAATTATGTTACAAACTACAGACAACCCTCTGTAACATACTTCATATATTTGACTACAAGCAACAGAACTATTGTATCCTATTGTACAATGACAATGTTTCTCCAAAGCTTTATTTCACACCCAAAAGGCTACAACTTTCAACAGAGTTCAATGCTTTGAGAAGAAACCTCTTGGTTACATGAGGTAAACTGTAATTGTATAAATGATGTGCTGTGCAGGATTTCCACAAGAGGAGAACCTCTCTACATAAGCATGTGATCTACGATGGGGTTGACCGTGTCATGGTAGTTAGAATGATGGGTAAGACCTTCAGATCTTCCACATGCCTATCACATAATTAATTAAGTACGGTTCATGTTTGCTGAATGGTTAATTACCATTTCAATTTTTTTATATAATTTGTACAGATCTGAAATTTGTTGATGATTCATCACAATTATAATTCATCACTGACTAATAACTGACTGCTGGCTCAGATCTAGATACAAAATGGCTACTGTAAGCTTGTTAGAGATGTAGTAAGTCTTCTACAGTTGTGAAGACTGCTGCCGGATGCAAAGATGTGCATGTCACCCACTGAGAGTATCCACACACCTATGCGCACGCTACCTATATACAGCCCCCATCCATCTGCGTGTCACCTGCTGAGAGCCACACCACACATCCCTCCTAAATTAAATATCTTGACCTCCAACCACTAATGGAGAATTATAGTCCAGGGAAATAATGAAAACAAAAATTAAGAACTCAGATTTGTCTGCATCTTGTAATTTATGTCATTTTCCACAAAAAAAGGAAGTTCCGTTAAGCAAACATGAACCATAAATAAATAGAGTAAAAAAAACAAAGTAAAAGGAGATCAAAGAATAGTAACACTGTCATATGCCATGGATGTTACAAAAGGTGGATAAGGAAGTTTGGGTGTGGTCTGTGTACTCCAAAATGCAGCAGATGAAAGTAAAAGACACATTCCATGCTGAGTTCAGATATGTTGGTTCGAAAAGTGCAGATATAACAGCCATACTGCAAACAAAGATGCAACGTAGTCTGTTTTTTTGTTAACCACATCCTCCGAGACAGTAGGAGAGAAAGAATACTGAAGCAGAAGGTAAATTATGGCAAGTCATTGGCAAAATGTCATCACACAATGTAACATCTTACATACTCTCAAAGTCATTATTTGTCACATCACACATCCTCTCTGCCACCACACAATGTCACATCACACATTCTCTCTGCCATCACACAATGTCACATCACACATTCTCTCTGCCACCACACAATGTCACATCACACATACTCTCTGCCACCACACAATTTCCCATCATACATACTATCAATGTACCTAGGAATTCAACAATAGTTGAAAAGCTGTCTTAAACAGGATATGTTTCTTATAATGTCACAGCACAGAATCATATTTTACACATTGTCAAGTCACAGACTCATATGTTGTCCATTCACGGACTCACATGTTGTCAAGTCGCAGATTCATACATTGTCATGTCACAAAATCACACATTGTCAAGTCAATGACTCACACACTGTCAAGTCACAGAATCACATGTTGGCAAGTCACAGATTCATACATTGTCATGTCACAAAATCACATTACCAAGTCAATGATTCACAACATTGTCATGTCACAAAATCACACATTGTCAAGTCAATGACTCACAACATTGTCATGTCACAAAATCACACATCATATATTCTTGCACTAAAAAATTTGGTACATGTTAGACAAATGTGACCTCATCACATGATAACAGTCCAACTTTTTGAACTTTTGTAATGGCATGCACACAACCATTCAATTTCTGTTATAGCTTGCACATCTTTCATGTCATCACAGAAATTCTCATGTGATTAGCAGACGACTCAACACTAAACCAACATAGCTAATGCAATCGCAGATTTCTGCTTACTGAGCCCAGCTGAAGACGTATGTGTTGGGCCATTGGTGCAAATATAATGGCGACACAACGGATTTCCATTCTCTGGACTACATCCTGCTGGAAATCTAGCAGGAAAATGACCATGGTCCTGCTACAAGGGAGATCCATTGGGAGTTTGAGAATGAACGCTGAAGAAGAAGTTTACTGAGCTTTTCAGCCACAGAGAATGATGCTGTACGTTTGTTACAGACTAGAGGACTGCTACATCGAGAAAAGATATGTAGTCACGGTCACCCAATGACCGTATATGACTATAATGATGGCCACATCAAGCGGAAATGCAATAAAAGTTGACATGCCATGCATGTAAAGATCAGCATATTTGTGGCTAGTTAAAATATGTCAAATCAAACACCAATCCTAACTCCCCCTCCCAACAACTAAACATTCTCCCCCCAAAAATTAAAAATCTAACACCAATCAAAACCCTCCCTCCCCCTAACAACTAACGCTTCTCTCTTTACAAAAAAAGTAAAATACGCTGTCTTTCCTTCAAGCTATATTCCTCAACTGTGCTTGAATAATGAGACACAATAAAAGTAGTGTTTTGTTAATACAACTTATCTCCCCCTAATGAGTTTCGCACACTAATGTTAGTTACATTTTCATAAAACTTGTTTGTTCCATTAAAAAATAGGCCACATCTGCCTAACATGAATCAAAAATGATATCACACAGAAATGAATTATTATTACAGAATGTACAAATGTGACACAAAAATTGTGTACAAGCTCCACTCCCTGGAATTGCACGAATCATGAGTTCTATAAATAGAAGAAATACTGAGAAGGTCTTCATCAAAACAACAAACAATGATGTCATGGTTATTTGTACAAATGGTTGGAAAAACATAATGCAAGAGACAAAAAAAAGCTGTAGCTAACATCAACTCCAGGGCCAGACAACAATGTTCCTGACGGGATGAAATGTTGCTTGGATGGCGGGGTAGTTTTGGTAGACTAGCCACGATATGAGTACAGCTAACAATGACAGCAGTAGCCGAGACCTGTGCAGTAGAAAACAATATTTATAAATTGTCAATAGACAATTGATATGTTTTGATTAAATTGTCACAAATTATAGCAAAAATTAGACACAGATACTGGTGGTCAAGATTTGATAGGGCATTTTATTACAATAGATAACATGAACATTTAGTAATGTGAAAGTTGAAAATAGGTGACGAGTGAAAGTTGAAAATAGGTGATAAGTGAAAATTGATAATAAGTGAGTCAAGGTTGAAAATAGGTGACGAGTAAAAGCTGAAAATCGGTGATGAAGTTTTGCTAATTACTAAAACATAAAGGAAAACACACACAAATTAACATTTTAGCAAAAATACAATATTTTAATCACAGTCCTTCCCCAAGCAATCACTAGTGCTGAAATCAGAGATACCAGGCTGAGAGACACACAGGAACCATAGTATCACGCAACAGGACTAGATAACATGTTTTAACAACACAAACAAACAAAAATATCACAATATAGCCCACAACGAGTAAAGACAACATTGTTAATAGTCATAACATGATTAAGTGAGATCATTGGCAGTGGTTGAGCTGAAATCTGAGCTCTACAATACAATCAAAAGTATTGGAGATTATAAAGAGATCAAGACTGTTCTCATGCACTTCACAAGGCAAGCAGATAGCAAAGACTCTAAAGACAACTTCTTGTGGAAAATTCTAGTTATGGGTAGTTTTAAAGCTTGTGCGAAACACCTAATCACCTCTTGAGGGTCATGTTTCAGTGTCATTATTTTTTGGATTGTGTATTTACTATGATCCTATGATGTCCACAGATAAACACTTTTAATGGTGAGTATCTGTGGTCAAGTTGATAGAGACCTAGACAGCAGGAAGACTTCAAGCAATGTTGACCATGCTCACAGTCTGGATGGGTGATAAAAAGGCAACACCCCTGTGTAAGCAATGCTGATAAACATATTGCGACAAACAGGATAGTCTGTTAGTTTTATGGGTTTGAACGTCCACCCTTCAGTGGAATTAGTAAAACATTGAACATGTATATATTGCTGTCGAAGTCTGCTGTGTTGGGTCATTGGTTTAAACAAAATAGAAACACAATGCACATTTATTTTCTGAACTACACCCTATGGAAATTTAATAAACCATCGTCCTGCTACTAGAGAGATCCAGTGGATGATTGAGAGTGTATGATAGATAAAACATTGAACCCTCTATTAACCATTTAAAGTTTACCCATGATAAAAATATGTTTACTGAATATTCCAATTGTATTTGGTACTAAATTGGTAGCATTTCCAATTCAGGACGTGGCTATCAACCCAATATTTTTTGGCTGTAGTGATTTTCTAGGCAATATAAATATGTTAGTAGTTTGCAAGTGTTTTCTGAAAGGTCAGGATACACAAATGCCTGTGGCGGGAATCAAACTCGGTACCTTGGCCATCACAGACGGGCCCTGTACTACTCTGCCACAGAGCCAGACTGTATTAGCTTCAGGCATGTATTATATGTAAAAAAAAACATTTGGAAAAGTTATATATTAATGTTTCTATGCGTGTGATGCCCGTTTCTCTATAGTGTCTGGTTTTGAAGGGAAAGGAGTTTATTTGACCAAAGTATCAATACTGGATATTTCATTGTAGAAAACTAACTAAAGTGGAATCTTCTTCTTCTTCTTCAGCGTTCATTCTCAAACTCCCGCTGGATTTCTCTTGTAACAGGGCAATGGTCCTACAAGATTTCCAGTTGAATATAGTCCAGAGAATGGAAATGCGTTGTGTTGCCGTTTTATTTGCACCAATGGCCCAACACATCCGTCTTCTGCGGTAAAGTGGAATCAATACTGGATATTTCATTTTAGGAAACTAACTTACATGAAATTAACTAAGAATAATATACAATGTAAAAATGCAAACAATGCATTTTATTTACACCAAATTTAAGTAAGTCATGCAGAATATAGAAATCTTGTATAATTTTAGAAAGATTCTGGGATCCATCAGAAAAACATCTGTCTTTACATGGAAACTACTATTAAAATTGTGAGAATAGAAATGACCAAGTTATATTAGTCCAATTGTTTGTAATTTAATAAAATACATAGTTTAATATAGGAATTTTTAAGACATTAAAATGAAATCATTTCTTGAATGAGTTACTTACATTGAATTGACAAACGGAGACAAAAAGTTGGCTCCTGTACTGACAAACACAAGAACAACAGCAAGAATTGCTAGCACCACATTGATGAGTTTAGAAATGATGGTGCGGAAGGTTGCGTTCTCAACCATCTCCATAGAGAGGATCTGCTGCTGCTGTTGTTGTTGTTCTAGTCTGGTGATCTGAAAGAGATACAAGTGTGGTCATCTACTAATGTGTGCATGTTGGTTGAAAAGTTTCGATTTTGGCTATGATCTGACATCACAGCAGATGTAGAAGTATATGCATGCCAATAGTTCTTGTGGCTCTCTGGTTAAAGTCACTGTTTTCTCGGTCCCCATTCATAATACCACATTTTTCAAATACAATTCTAAATTCATCATTTATTGCACTGCCTACATCTTGCAGACATTCACCAAGAAACCTCAGTATGTCATCCTTGTCCATCCCCGACTCACTGAGTATAGAAGCATATGATGTAAGCCTGACTGCCCTCTCATTTCTGTGAACACCAAAATGTCCAGGGCAGTAGATCCATGCCCCATTTTAGGAGGAAGTAAGTAGTTATACATGTATAATCAGTAAAACTACTCCGGCATTTTTGAATCTTTTGAAGCATGAACTGTTCAGACAAGATAACTGCTCTTTTAAATTAGTCTCTATGAGCCATTGATGAGCCGCAGTAATATACAGGCATACCATTGGTTACCACTTTCCGTGCGTATATGTCATGCAGTTGGTATAATGACGGAGGGTCTGGTGCAGTGGCGTATGCTAAGCATAAGCAAGGCAAGCATTGCATGCCTTCAAGAGTTGAGAAAATGATAAACCAGTCAGTGATCTATCCCCCATCCAAACTTAGCCCTTGCAGCATTGCTCAAAAATATATTTTAAAATATTTTTCTCACAAATCTGAATTTTTCCGAAAATTAGTGCTGGCAACACATATGAAAGTTTTAGTGGCCACAGTAAAGCAATTTTGAATTTGCTTTCGTTAAAATAGTCCCTTTACATATAAGCGCAGTGATATACTGTGTGTTTTTTTATAACCTTGTCTCCAGAGTAAGCTTGCGATGAAAAAAAAATTAATACATTTTATGATTCAATCACTATTATAACAATTTAGCACTGGCAAATAATAAATTGATTGATGAACATTTATTTACTGGTGTGAAACAGTGCAATTTCTATGTTCTAGTACTTTTATTTGAATGTTAAACTAATGATAACAATGCAAGCAATTATAATCTTGATTGCATACACACACACTTGTTTAGTAAGCCATGTACACGTCACGTGATCTTACTCAACACACACGCACATTTACACAGCGATGAGGTTAAGAATTCAAAACTTCAAACGTGATTTTAATCAGCTGATTTTTAATATTTTGTGTTTGTACAGAAACATGTGTATTGCTATTGTTAATTACTAAACTTAGTATATTTGTTTACCGTGGTGGTTATTATGGCTGATTCTATTAATGATGTTGTTGTAGATTTATTTGAGCGACCGTTTCAATCGCGAACATTTAATGAAAAATTGGACTTGGTAAAAATGGGCAGACCGATTCCTGCGTTAAGCAGTTTGAAACGAGAAGGAACAAAATGTGTCCGTTCATTTAACAATGATTTATATAAGAAAGTCGTTTGGCTTTGTGGTTCGGAATCATTATGTAAGTTATTTTAATATTGACAATTCCTGCATCGTCGTCTTCAGTGGAACGTTCGTTTTCTGCATTAAAACGCATTAAAAATGTCATAAGGAACTCGCAGGGGCAATGTCGTCTTTCTGCTCTATCAATGATGTCAATTGAAAAAGACCTTCTTGTAGAGATGAAAGGCAATGATGACTTTTATAACAAAGTAACAGAGGACTTTAGCAGAAAGAGCCGCAGAATAGAACTGAACTTCAAATAACTGGGTGAGTAGAAAATTATCATTTTTTAAAAGTTGCATGCTCTCTTTCAGACCCCAGGATACGCCACTGGTCTGGTGATATAATTAAATAGTCAGAACTTAGGTGAATTTGGTCATGGTTTGATGAGCAGCACTTATTGTGCCATCTCAGATACATCTGAGAATGTTGCTAACTTGGTCATGGTTTGATGAGCACTGATTGTGTCATCTCAGATACATCTGAGAATATTGTACAAGCTTTGATGAGTCATTATAATTTCATCAAACATCTGTCAAAAACTGTCAATACTGCATTTGACCAGTTCAGGCGTTGCAGGGAGGGGATTGAATAGCTGAATCAAACATCACCCTGTATAATTTATACGGAAAGCTGCTGGAGAAAATTGTAGTATAGCATGTAATGTCTCATCTTGAGATAGCAAATCTATCCCCTGATACAATTGGCAGCTACGCCCATGAGGGAAGGAGACATGGGGAAATAGTGAGACATTCACACATTAGGGTGTCCAAGCCAAACAAAAAACACTTGAGGTAACCATTGATCTGGAAGATGCTTACAACAGGGCGGACTACATGACAATGATGTCCTATGTGATAGACTGTGGAATTAATCCATGGTTCATGAACTGGATAGGGGTTGTTATAATGGAGAGAACTGCAGCCTTCCATCTGGGATTGTGGATGTCAGACTCTGTACGGATATATCCAGGATTACCCATTTGGTTCTCCATTTTCACAAGTACTGTTCAACATCTACACAGCAAAAGTGGCAAACATACAGCCATCAACAATGCTGGGGTGAGCACTGACATTTTCAGATGACATCCTGACATACAGAACTGGATCAGATAATCAGGAAAGGGTAGTGATATACAAGAAACTCTGCAAACATTTCACAGTAGTGTGATGAATCCAGTTCAAAGATACGGTAGATTCAAACAAGGCCAGTGTAATGTGGTGCTCATTGAATGACAACATAGTGAAAGCTGACATAACAATAGTCAATAAGTTTGTATTACAAATACCTAACACGGGTAATACAAAATATGATATCAACTATAATCAAATGAATCAGGATGAATATGGTTGATGTTTCAATCAAAGATCTTCATCAGAACAAAACATATAACAAGAAAAAAATGAATATAGAGAAAATGTTAATTTAAAAACATCTAACACAAATAAACAGTCAGTGTAGCGACCAGACAAAGGACTGAAAGAAAAATATTTATAAACTGTCATGGCATAGAGTTGATGGACACTCTCACCTGTTGACATATTGAAAGACTGTAACACGCTAGAAAATTACACCTGAATCTAAGGTAAGATTAAAATGTATGTACTATGCATATATAGGATGAAAATTAAATGGTAACACAATGTATTCACACTATCTGGCTCCAATTACTTGAGAAATCATGCTGACTAATTGAGAGTGAATGTAAAACAATCAATCAAGTGCTATGCCAAGTTGCATTGGCAATTATGTTTTTTCCATAAGTTTCTGTCTCCTGTGTTTTTGTTAGTAAGTTCAGTTGATGACATTCTTTCATGCCACAGTGATAACACATCTAGCAGTTTCTCTCTTTAATGCCACAGTGACAACACATCTAGCAGTTTCTCTCTTTAATGCCACAGTGACAAACACATCTAGTAGTTTCTTTCTTTAATGTCACAGTGACAACACATCTAGCAGTTTCTCTCTTTAATGCCACAGTGACAAAACATCTAGCAGTTTCTCTCTTTAATGCGAACTGCTGCGTATTTAACAGTTACATCAAGAACTTCTTCATACATATTCTTCTTCTTCTTCAGCGTTCATTCTCAAACTCCCACTGGATATCTCTTGTAGCAGGACCATGGTCCTATTAGATTTCCAGGAGGATGTAGTCCAGAGAATGGAAATGCGTTGTGTCACCGTTTTATTTGCGCCAATGGCCCGACACATCCGTCTTTGGCGGTCTTCATACATATTAACATCATGGAACCACTAAACAAAGATCCCATCACAATACTCACTCTGGTCGAAACATTATCCATCAAATCGCTGAGATCCGTGGTCCTCTCATCCAACCGGTACTCAATTTTCTCTTCCATGGAAGTCAGATCTTGTTTGAGGTTCTGCATCTCATGCTGATGAAGCTCTGTCAGGTCATTCAACTGGTCCTCCAGACATTGAGTTCGATACTTCTCATCCTCCAGCTGTGTCCGTAAAAAAGTCATCTCATTCTGAATCTGCACCTTAAATGGAACATAGTGATTTGTTAAACCAAAGTCACAACACTCATAGATGCTCAGTTTCTTTCAGCAGAAAGAATAGCGCATGCATATGCTTGTACACTCTTCTAATTATTCCTCTCAATCTTCCTCCCCTGTTCTCACTACGCACCATTTCTAATTAGAAAAATCTTATATTAAATCAAATAAATCACTACTTGTATTACTAATACAGATGGATGTGTCTGGCCATTAGCACAAATAAAATGACGATACAACACATTTCCATTCTCAGGACTACATCCTGCTGAAAATCTAGTAGGACTATTGTTCTGCTACATGAGAGATCCAGCGGGAACTTGAGAATGAACACTGAAGAAGTAGGACCAATCTGTTAATGGGGCTCAAATGAGAAGCAAAGAATAATGTCACTGTTACCTGCCAAGCATGTCTAAGGATATTTTGGAGAATGGGGTTGTCAGTCACATCGCATAGATGGTCAAAGTGACAGGAAGCCATGCTGAAATTGGATGTCTCAGGTTTAAAAGGTGCAGATATTGCAGCTAAGCTGTAAATCATGACACAACACATTCTTTTTTCTGAACTATATATCCTGCTAATCTGCAGGAATTTAAGAATGAACACAATAGGAAGAAGAATTACTGTTATCCTCATCTCTAAGTTGCACTCAGAGGGAATCCAGTTCCAATGTCTCTCTATACATGTTCCAATGTCTCTCTATACATAATCAGCAGATTGACCACAGGTCCCCATGATACCACTCTTTAGCTACCTTTTTACCCTCCAAACCCCATCATGACCAGAGCAGTAGATTAAATTTTTCTGAAGTTGTGAAATTGTAATGTACTCCATACATTCATGTCTCAACCTTCCAGTCTGTACCTTGCGAGTCTGACACAGCAACTACCTTGATAATCTCTGCTGTAGCCATACTGTTAAAGTAAAAATTTACTTTATTACGGTGAGGTATGGTTCTGTCAAAAGTGCCCAAAATAAGCTGGAAGAAACTGAGATGTGGTTTTAAAGAAGAACGATGAAAATTCCATGGACAGCCAAGAAACCTAATACAGAAGTTCTCAAAGATGCTGGAGTAAAATGACAAATTATAGCAAAAATTAGCAGACATTATAGATTTTTAGGGGATGTGATGAGAAAATTAAAACTTGAAAATTTTGTAATCACTGGAATTGATCAAGGGAGAAGAGGCAGAGAAGACAATGAGAGAAATTTCTGGATGAGCTGTCACCATGGCACAAAAAGAAGTCACCAACTGAACTTACTAACAATACAAGAGATAGAGAGTTGTGGAGACTCATGACCGTCTATGCCACTTAGCATGGCACTTTATTGATTGATGCTCCTTTCAACCATGGATGCTACTTGGCATGACACTTTATTGATTGATGCTTCTTTTAATCATGGATGCTACTTGGCATGACACTTTATTGATTGATGCTTCTTTCAACCATGGATGCTACTTGGCATGGCACTTGATTGATGCTTCTTTCAACCATGGATGCTACTTGGCATGACACTTGATTGATGCTTCTTTCAACCATGGATGCTACTTGGCATGGCACTTTATTGATTGATGTTTCTTTCAACCATGGATGCTACTTGGCATGGCACTTGATTGATGCTTCTTTCAACCATGGATGCTACTTGGCATGGCACTTGATTGATGCTTCTTTCAACCATGGATGCTACTTGGCATGGCACTTTATTGATTGATGCTTCTTTCAACCATGGATGCTACTTGGCATAGCACTTGATTGATGCTTCTTTCAACCATGGATGCTACTTGGCATGGCACTTGATTGATGCTTCTTTCAACCATGGATGCTACTTGGCATGGCACTTGATTGATGCTTCTTTCAACCATGGATGCTACTTGGCATGACACTTGATTGATGCTTCTTTCAACCATGGATGCTACTTGGCATGGCACTTTATTGATTGATGCTCCTTTCAACCATGGATGCTACTTGGCATGGCACTTTATTGATTGATGCTTCTTTCAACCATGGATGCTACTTGGCATGGCACTTTATTGATTGATGTTTCTTTCAACCATGGATGCTACTTGGCATGGCATATTATTGATTGATGCTCCTTTCAACAATGGATGCTACTTGGCATGACACTTGATTGATGCTTATTTCAACCATGGATGCTACTTGGCATGGCACTTGATTGATGCTTCTTTCAACCATGGATGCTACTTGGCATGGCACTTGATTGATGCTTCTTTCAACCATGGATGCTACTTGGCATGACACTTGATTGATGCTTCTTTCAACCATGGATGCTACTTGGCATGGCACTTTATTGATTGATGCTCCTTTCAACCATGGATGCTACTTGGCATGGCACTTTATTGATTGATGCTTCTTTCAACCATGGATGCTACTTGGCATGGCACTTTATTGATTGATGTTTCTTTCAACCATGGATGCTACTTGGCATGGCATATTATTGATTGATGCTCCTTTCAACAATGGATGCTACTTGGCATGACACTTGATTGATGCTTATTTCAACCATGGATGCTAC
The DNA here is from genome assembly GCA_034231615.1 of Meghimatium bilineatum. Lineage (NCBI taxonomy): Eukaryota > Metazoa > Mollusca > Gastropoda > Stylommatophora > Philomycidae > Meghimatium > Meghimatium bilineatum. Next base: position 72,999,866 of record CM067319.1, on the reverse strand, counting down.
TTGGCATGACACTTGATTGATGCTTCTTTCAACCATGGATGCTACTTCAAATCTGGTTATATCTGAGCTTTATTTTTATAAAAAATAACGGAGGTTGTGAATTGCAGAATCTCTGAGCAACATTGCTGCTGTAACATCTTCAATCTTTATCCTCATACTGGATGCTGCCTTAATGTAAATCTCCATTTCTAAATTTCTGTGTTCTTCACAAAGGTCACAGATACCTCAGCACTGTCCTTGCAGGACTTATGATAGAACTCCCCAAAAATCTTCTGAAACTACACATTATAAAACATCAACAAAGATCTACTGACCTTATAATCCTCAAACTCCTCAATAAGCCTCAGCATTATATCGTTGACCTTCTGAGTCCTGTCCTTGACCTCATCCAAGTCATCAGTGATCGGCAGCAGTAAGGCATGGTTAAAGGACACAGATTGTATGGTGCCTGCTGGAACAGCATGACGAGGTGAGAGCTGGGTGACTTTGGGACCAGAGCCTGACGTCATGCTTGAGGCCTCATCATCACTGACATACTTGGAACTGTGAGTGCAGGCAAAGGTGTAGTAAGCTGACATAGTACAGTGTTTTAAATGCTACTTTGGTTCATGTCATACTTAAAAATCTACATTATCCCCCCCCCCCCCCCCCCCCCAAATATTCAACTAAACTTTACTAATGCTGAGTAAAGCTGAATACACATGTGCACTTAAAGATGACAATAAAAACATTGATGATGATCGTGACAAGGGTGATGGTGATAACAATGGTGATGATTATGGAGACATGGGTGATGATGGTGGTGACAATAGTGATGGTGAGGTGATGTGACAATGGTGGCATGGGTGATGATGGTGGTGGTGACGATGATAGAACCCTGAGGTAGTACAAGCCTGTCACTATTTTTTTCCCCTCCTATGACAGGTGGAATTTTACTTTCAGTTACAGATTAATATAGTTTTCTGACATCATGTTTGATGAGTAGATAGTTTGGAGCTTTTGAAAGTTTCAAATCTCTGCAATACTCAGTATCGCTAGAGGGCTGTAATGACTGCATGACTCAGTATGGCTGTGATGACTCAGTGTGGCTGTGAGGGCTGCAATGCATGTATGACTGTGGTTGTGGGGCTGCATTAACTGCATAACTCAGTGTGACTGTGGGGCTACAATGACTGCATGACTCAGTATGGCTGTGATGACTCAGTGTGGCTGTGGGGGCTGCAATGCATGTATGACTGTGGTTGTGGGGCTGCAATGACTGCATGACTCAGTGTGGCTGCATTAACTGCATAACTCAGTGTGACTGTGGGGCTACAATGACTGCATGACTCAGTATGGCTGTGATGACTCAGTGTGGCTGTGGGGGCTGCAATGCATGTATGACTGTGGTTGTGGGGCTACAATGACTGCATGACTCAGTATGGCTGTGATGACTCAGTGTGGCTGTGATGACTCAGTATGGCTGTGATGACTCAGTATGGCTGTGATGACTCAGTGTGGCTGCAATAACGGCATAACTCAGTGTGACTGCAATGTCATGAGTTGGTTAGTCTTTAACTTTGTAGAGAACTTTGCTGTAATATTCCTGCAATTTTATTCAAGAAATACCAGATATATGGATGATTTCTCCAGGAATTGGGCTTCATCACAACTGGGATATGGTGTAAAGTAATACTCAACAGCCTCCTTAAGCACCTTGTTAAGCACTTACTTTGAATGGATGGTGGCATCTATATATTCAACCATCATACTGCTTGCGTGTCTTTCTCTTTATCTGTGTCTCCATACTTTAAGTATTAAAAATACCAGTCTTCAACTTTCAATGTTTGTTAACAATTCTTGATTCTTCTTTCTCATTGAACATGTTATTCTCAATATCCTTCTGTAACAATGCACTCAAAAAATAGTCATTCTCTGTAACACTGCTTCATTAAGTGTCCATATTTTACAGCTGTAATATGCTACTGGGAATATGCTTGCTATAATTAGAGGCTCAGAACAAGAAATAAAACAGTTAAAAGCAAATTTATTCTTTCATTGCAATTAAGTACAGAATGGAAATCAACATGGAAAGAGAACAAGAACTTAGCAGAGCGGAGTACAAATCCACATCATAATAAACTGGCATAAGCTAGAAGAAATGAATATTTTCAGATACCTAGGACCCTGTACATGCTCTGATGGAAAGTCCAAAATAAAATTAAAGATAACGCTGGAGATGACTTTAGTTGTTATATCAAGGCTACATTTTATATGGAAAAGCAACAGTGTTAGAGTGAAGATCACAGTTTATAACTCACTGGCTGTTTTTATTTTGTTGTATGGTTGTGAGAATTGGACACTCACTGAAGATATGGAAAGATGAGTACAAAATGTTACAGACAAATTTTATGTGTTTCCTATAAATAGCATAAGACAAACGTGTGCTTAAGAAATAAATTAGAGTTGCATACAAGTCCACAAGAATCATGACTTTCAATAGTAAAATGGCCAAAATTTTTAAGGTGTAAACATGTAAGCCAATATAACTCTCAGTAAAGAAAAAATAGTGTTGCAAGGAACAATAGAATATGGAAAAAGCAGAGAAAAGCAAAGAAAATCCTGGTCAGATAACATGAAAGACTGAACCGGTTAACATTTTGCACGATCACAGACCTGTCATGATTTTTTCACACTCATCCACATCACTAATGATACAAATTTCTGGAGGACTTTGTGTTGATGCATCCAATGTAGTATCCCTACAACCCTGACAAATCATTGGTTTTATATATATATATAAATAATACCGTTAAATTCTGAATATAAACCCATCCGATTGTAGGCCGATAACCTAACTATCCCTTCCAAAAAGTGGAGAAAGTCGATAGTCCGACTATAGACCGACATCCCCAACTTAACAAAGCCGGCAATAATGAACTTCATCATCATAAGAAAGAACCGACATGCTAAATGGAAATTAACACAAACTTTTGCAACTCTAAGAAAATAGCATTCCTTTCATTTGCTTCACTCACGTAACTTGAATGAATCAAGGAATGAAACCCCGGTGGCTACTGTATTCTGGATCAATATATCCGAAAATAATGAATACCCGGTAGGCTGACTTCCCTATCCATGACTATAGATGGTTTATGAGGTGGCGAGACTTTGGGGAACAAAGTTTTTCCTGAATGAATTGTCTGTGTTGGGTGTCTGGGCGTTATGACGCGGAACAGCCCTAGTGAATAGTAATTACTACGTAACTATTATGTCACCGGCTTCTGACAGTGACGTTTAAGTGGGAAATGATGAAAGGCAAGACAGCAAGATCACGTTTGTTTTTATAAGATACAGAAGAGTTTGAACTTTGTTCCTGGTTATGTTTACCGTGTGGGGAGAATACGGTAATAAAATAAACATAACAGAGGATTGTGAAATTGATCTCGTCTTCCACTAAATGTACAGTGGTTGGGGGGAGGGAATCAATTACGGCGCAATTTTACTACAAAATGCCTATGATGTGTTGTGATTTGGAACCTCGTTTCAAATCTTCTATAAAGAAAGATTGCATTTAGTCACTTATCTGAATGGCATCACATAATGTGAGGGAAACTTGGATTGGTTGAGCCGATTGAAATGGGTAGGGCCAGTAGGCCATCTGCGGCCTCAGTGGGCTGGACTAATTAATAGAATATAAGGCTGACTTAGCTAGCCAAGAATACTGCACAAGTAGTTTAGCTTCCAGTTCATACATTTTTATTGTCATTGATTTTATTCGTGTTTTATAAGAAGGATGCCTGGACAGAAACGAACATCGTATACTGCTGGTTTTAAGTTGGATGTTATCGCTTTTGCGGAGAAGTCCAACAATTCCATGGCTTCCCGCCACTTCATTGTGAATGAAAAGCAAGTGCGAGAATGGAGGAAAAAAAAAGGAAGAATTGTCTTTGATGCCAAGATCAAAGAGAGCATCACATGGCCGTACAGCTTCATTCCCTGCGCTGGAGAAGAAATTATCAGAATGGATAATGGAGTCTAGACAGAACGGATTAATTATAACCCGCACCAATATTCGAATCAGGGTGCTCTCGATATTGAAAGATCCTGCATTCCAGAATAACAAATCTGAGGACTTCGTTGCGTCAATGGGATGGTGCAATCGCTTTATGAACAGACATCACTTGTGTCTACGAACACGCACTAAGCTGGCGCAAAAGTTGCCGAAGGAGCTAGAAACAAAAATTGATTTGTTTCAACGTTTCACTATCAACCTGAGGAAGAGATTTAACTACGATCTATCTCAAATAGGAAACATGGACGAGACACCTGTCTGCTTTGATATGCCTTCTAATCGCACCGTTGAATGCAAAGGTGCGAAGACAGTTTTTGTAAAGACAACTGGGCATGAAAAAACTCGATTCACTGTTGTGTTAGCTTGCATGGCAGATGGGTCACGTTTGCCCCCCGTGATTATATTTAAACGCAAGACTCTGCCTAAGGGTATTAAATTCCCAAGTGGCGTATTTGTGCGTGCTCACACGAAAGGTTGGATGGACGAAAGTGGTACTCTGGAATGGCTGGATAAAGTGTGGGGGCAGAGGAAGGGGGCCGCTTTAAAAAAACCATCCATGCTAGTCTGGGATTCATTTAGGGCGCATCTCACAGAGAAAGTGGTACAACGATGCCCGGAGATGGGGTTGTCTGTTTCCGTCATTCCTGGGGGACTTACATCCCTCTTACAGCCACTAGATGTCTGCCTGAACAAACCATTCAAAGACAGACTCCGAGCAAAATGGAATGACTGGATGGCATCATCTGATTTAGCAGTGACGAAGGGTGGTAACATTAAAAAAGTTGACATCACCACAATCGTTACGTGGGTCAAAGAATCGTGGTCTGATATTTCATCCGAAATGATCATCAGATCTTTCAAAAAGTGTTCAATAAGTAACGCAATGGATGGAAGTGAGGACGACGCTATCTTTGAGGACGATGCCGACGACGACAATGTACCAGAGACTGACGATATCCACCCTGATGTTTCCATGACAGATGATGACATTCATGAGTTATTTCAGACTTCAGACAGTGATTCGGACTTCGAAGGATTTCAATGACTGTTTCGACTGGCACCGGTAAGTTTTTCCTAAATTTTATCGATATTTGATGTTATTCTGTGTTCTGTTTTTGTGTCTACACTACAGATAATTGTGTTTAAACATTTTGCTGTACGCAAGCCAAACCTCCTATAATTTAGTCTGTTACTATCAAACACTACCCAGTAAGGCTAGACTATAAACGCCAGTTACCGTTATATAGATGTCATTTGTTATCACAGACATTATATGCACCCGGTAACTACCGGTACCTTCACTTTACTGTAGTTAATAAATAACATCAGATACTGGTATACTTTTCTGACCAATTTCGATGATCAATTGAAACCTTTATGATAGAAATATATGTACTATAAACGGTAAAAAAAACCGGTAATACCCATTGCTAAAAATAGCATTTCCGGGAAATTTTGCTAAAAAAATGGCGGCGTGTTGGAAATAACGATATAGACCTAGTAAGTGAGTTTTTATCAAGAAATATCGGAGATTTCGAAGGAAATATTGTATGATATATAGAAATTAATGTAATTAGAGGCCTAGCATTATGGTAAGTACGCTCTAGATTGCTGGTGAGCCCTAGTCATTTTATCCTGGCTTAATATATCGGGACATGTGACTGTAATTTTTTTTAAAGTGTTTTTCTCCTTTTTTACTGTGATTTGGACGTAATTTTTTTTTTTAATTTGATGTTACTCGATTATAAGACGAAGAGTATGAAGACATCTCTGTTTATTGTCCAAAAATTCTCGGGTTATACATGGAATTTAACGGTAAGTGACAATTAATGGCAGGGAATCTAATAAGCATAAAATGAGCACCTGATTTTCACTACTGAACATGTTAGATAAGCACTGTAAGCTTACCTTGTCAGCAATGAGCCCCCAGACTTGCCATTAGACTTTGGCTCCAGAGTAGTTTGGTCATCTAATTCTATAAACACGATCAAATTATGTCAGGTCATTTATATCAAATATATATATATATACATATATAAATTTAAAAATTATATTTTTGAAGTGGACAAAGCAGCACTTGACAAACACCTGCAGATATCACTACATGGTGTTGAACTAAGGACAATAAATCACTGTAAAACAAATCTGTGGGATATGGCTACAAAAGTCATAGTTATTAAGGACAACAAAGAATATCACAAAGGCTACACTGATACTTCTTAAATGAGATATTTAATGTCAATTGTTTCTCATGTTGGAAGTCTGAATGTCTCACTATTGAACTATCAGACCACTCAGTAGATCTTCTTCTTCTTCTGCGTTCATTCTCAAACTCCTGCAGATTAGCAGGATGTAGTCCGGAGAACGGAATGCGTTGTGTCATGGTTTACAGCATTGCTGCGATATCTGTGCCTTTCAGCCCGACACATCCGACCTCAGCATGGCCTTGGGTCACTGACCCAATATGGGATGGGACAGCCAACGCCATCCCATAACCTCCTTAGTTGCCTCTTACAACATGCGTGGAAGGTAAACAGTGTTGCTATTCTTTGCTCCCCTTTTGGGCCCCGGCAACACGCGGGTGACTCAGTGGATGAAATGCCAATATAGTGAGGTTTTCCTCTTGTGAAATCTCTACAGAATTTCATCTGTACGTACAATGATGTTTTCCTTTGTGGTGCAACATTCAGGGAACCCATCATTGCACATCATGTTCTGGAGGAACCAGATGAGCTCCAGCTCTGACCACTGTCCCAGCTCCCAACATATACGTGTCGTCCGGGCTATGAATAGGTGGCACATGGGGTGTGGTAAAAAGCTATTCTATGCAGGATGTGACAGTTCACTATGCGAGTCCACAAACATCACGTTAGTCCTGCATAGGAGAGCCCCCTTGAATGGCAGTCAATGCATTGCTGGTTGCCCCACCTATCCCAGTGACCAACATCCAGAACTGAGTTGTTATGCGCCCCTCTTACAGGAAAGGATGCTTGGCAGGGAAGCTGAAGCTCATGACTTCAACTCTGCATATTTCAGTAAGGCAGAAGAGCCACAAAACCCCAAGAATTTACCCCCTCCCCCCCAACTCTGAGATAGGAGACTTCTGAAAGCACTGTGTTCACCCCCCCCCCCCCAAGACTTGGAGTCTTCTGGGTATGACGTAAAACTTTGGGGAATCCACCCCATTGCACATAGAAAGTAAGAGCTAATTACTTATCATTACCGGGGATTAAAACAACAATATGTCAGTCATTTATTCTCAATCTCATACAGATTAGCAGGATGTTTGAAAAACAGAGTGCATTGTGTCATAGTTTACAGCTTGCCTGAGATAACTACGGTATAATAATTGAGACTGCTGAAAAACTGTACAACAATAGTGATTACATAGAACACAAGTTTGATGTGTTTTATGTTGATCGCACAGACTATCCGATTATAGGGTATTGGTACGAAATGATACAAATAACAGTATAAAAAAACATTTTCAACATTTCAACCTTAAGTTCTTTTAAAAAAAATACAAAACAGTAAACAAACAGTAAAAACAATAAAAATAATGACACTATCACAAAAGCTTTAGAGGGCAGACATTGAACGGCAAAGACCTCTAAGGTAACAATTACGTACATGTACACAAGTATTGTCCTAGAGATATACAGTAAAAAATATAAATAGAATGGGGGTTTCATTGTATTGTCATTCATGTTGTTTTCAGGTATAGTTATTATTTTTCTGGCATCATTCTTCTTAGCCCGCCGAAGACGGATGTGTCGGGCCATTGGCGCAAATAAAACGGCGACACAACGCATTTCCATTCTCTGGACTACATCCTGCTGGAAATCTAGTAGGACAATTGTCCTGCTACAAGAGAGATCTGGCAGGAGTGTGAGAATGAACGCTGAAGAAGAAGAAGAATTCTCCTTATATTTTTTTAATGGGCATCTCAATGATAATACTTGTGTATACATACACCATTGATAGATCCACATAGGTATATAATATAAAAACTAATCACTGCCCACAAACAGGTATATAATATAACAACTAAACAATGAATAGTGCACATAAACAGGTATTTACCATAACAACTAAACAATGTATAGATCCATAGAAACAGGTATATAATATAACAACTAAACATTACATAGATCAGCACAAACAATGATCACTTTCAGTCTTTGTGGCATGAAACACAATTTTTTAGAATCCCTCCATCACTTTTTTCAACTGCAGAAAAGAATACGAAAACTCAATTGCTCATAGTTACTCAGGATCAAAACAAACAGATCTACACAAACATGCAGACAGAGAGATATGAGTGAGAAACAAATGGTGAATGTCACAAGTCCAAATATAAAAACGTACTTAGCTGAGTAATGTTGTCTGCACTGCCGAATCTGTTTTTTATAAGATGAGCAAACTCTTTAGGCTTGGAGACGATTGTACTGGAACCAGAAGTGACGGAGGGAGGGAAAGAGGAAACTTTGAGAAATATAACAAGCATAAACACAATAAAAGATAATACATGCAATTGTGTGTGTTGACCTGCTGGTGTTACTCATTTCTAATTCATTTAATTTATGTTTGGTTGTCTCTCTTTGAGCACTGTGTTTTAACACCTGTATGTTTCTGGTTCAAGAAAGAGGAGTTAGGGATAGTAATACTGCTACTTGCTATGCACACCTTCAGAAGTGACTAAGGAGTGGTGTTGAGTATCTTCCTCATGAACTATTCTGTGATGAAGCTTGTTTAAGACTAATGGTTGCAATGCTAGAAAAGAATCAACCCTCTTATCTGCAGTGTGACTTGAGATTACGAGAAAGTCATAGCAAAATCCTTCCAAAATAGAAGACTTTTTACAACTCATAGTGACGGGAATCTTTTTTGTTTCAACTACTCTGCTGAAGTACACACTTTAAGCATTACTGCAGATATAAACACAAGTCAATGTCAACAGGTGGTGTTTCTTACTGATTCAATGTTTGTTCTACAAGCCCTTGACAGCAATAAACTGTTAGACCTGAATGAAGCCATACAAGAAGTGAGAATTCAAAGGGTAGTACTACAGTGGACACCATCCCACTGTGGCATACCAGAAAATGAAAAAGTAGATATGCTAGAAAAAGATGGAGCAAAACAGAAATAAAAAGAAAATAACCTACCAGGAAAAGAGGACCTTCATTAAAACTATTCGATAAATTGACCACCCAAAAGACAACTATCACTATCTCAACAAAGCTGAGCAAGTTATCATCTTCCACATCAGGACAGGACATAACAGACTAAACAGCCCCTTAAAAAAAGACTAAGGCTGGTTCCATCAGCTCTGTGTCCATGTAGTCAGGCAGCACAGACCGCAGAACACATCCTGCAATACGCTAAACCAGTTGTAGAAGGAGCATTGGCCCACAGAGATAGGTGACCACAGAAAGCTGTATTGGAGCCTTGGTGATCTTTCAAATACTGCAGCATTTATCAAGAAAACCAGACGTGTGAAACAGTGAACATGAACAATTCATGGCAGTTCATCTCACATGAGTTGCATGTATGCTGCCAGGGTCCAAAAAGTGAGCAAAAATTGAATAGTAACACTACACTATTACATACTATGCATGTAATAAGAAGTGACTAAGGATGTTTACGAGGGTGGAATTGAATTGACTGTATCATCATATATAAGGTCAAAGTGACCCATACACCATACTGAAGAGAGATGTGGCAGGCCGAAAGGTGCTGATATCACAACTAAGCTGTAAACGATGAAACAACATATTCTATTCTCCTAAACCTGCTGGTTTGCAGAAATTTGAGAATGAATGTGGAAGAAGAATTCCTGGAGTCAAATAGTCATCTGGAACTTGGCAGGAACTCTGGGAAAACTTCCCATCAAAAATAATGCCAGAGAAACATTAATCTGGAAATGAAAGTACAAATCTGGCACAGGAAAGCAAAGTGGTAAACTTGTACTTTCTTCAAGTCCCATCAACATCATGACACTGCCTGTCACTGTAACTTATCCCTTGTTTTTGTTTATATGAACAATACATTATTTCTTTAACTTTACAACATAGCATTCTTCCACACAATCTTCTGTTTGCTGTTACTGCCTGAGGCTCTGATATCTTTCTGAGACTCCTTTAATGATATCTGTCTGAGACTCCTTTAATGATATCTGTCTGAGACTCCTTTAATGATATCTGTCTGAGACTCCTTTAATGATATCTGTCTGAGACTCCTTTAATGATATCTGTCTGAGACTCCTTTGATGATATCTGTCTGAGGCTCCTTTGATGATATCTGTCTGAGACTCCTCTAATGATATGTCTGAGACTCCTTTAATGATATCTGAGACTCCTTTGATGATATCTGTCTGAGGCTCCTTAGACGATATCTGTCTGAGACTCCTTTAATGATATCTGTATGAGACTCCTCTAATGATATCTCTGAGGCTCCTTTGATGATATCTGTCTGAGGCTCCTTTGATGATATCTGTCTGAGGCTCCTTTGATGATATCTGTCTGAGGCTCCTTTGATGATATCTGTCTGAGACTCCTTTGATGATATCTGTCTGAGACTCCTTTGATGATATGTCTGAGGCTCCTTTGATGATATCTGTCTGAGGCTCCTTAGACGATATCTGTCTGAGACTCCTTTAATGATATCTGTATGAGACTCCTCTAATGATATCTCTGAGGCTCCTTTGATGATATCTGTCTGAGGCTCCTTTGATGATATCTGTCTGAGGCTCCTTTGATGATATCTGTCTGAGGCTCCTTTGATGATATCTGAGACTCCTTTGATGATATCTGTCTGAGACTCCTTTGATGATATCTGTCTGAGACTCCTTTGATGATATCTGTCTGAGACTCCTTTGATGATCTTTCATTATTTAAATTTACAGATTAGTTATGTTTATGTTTCATAAGTAATATTTTACAGCATTGTTCTGGAACCCACAGATAAAATAGAAAAGAAAAATAACAGCTATGAGATACCCAAACAAAAGAGTTATAAATATATGTGCAAAGGATCTGTAGAACATAGAAAGAAATGGAAGCAATAAAAGATAGGACAAGATGGAAGAGATTCAAGAACTAAGTCCGTATGTACTGATATAAGAAATATGAGAAGTCCCCCTACATCCCAAGGAAAATAGAGTATGATATTTAACACTACATTGAAAATTTAAAAAAGTCAGAAATCCTATCCCCCCCATCTCTTATAAGTATTAGAGAGAAAATAGTTATTTAAAAAAAATCACATCCCCAGAAATGAAATGCTTTTATAGGCCTCCTTCCATCCATCTTACAAAGTTGCATCTATTAACCAGTGGCGACCTGTGCTTACTTAACTCTTTCCGGCCCAATCGCCAGTATACTGGTTTTATACTATGGGTCTACAGGACCAATCGCCAGTATACTGGCTTTGATTTGATATTTTATTACTTCACAAGGCTAACTCTAACCTTGTGAAGTAATCACATACCATCAATATACTTATATATTCATATTCTGTATCCATTCCCCTTTCCGATGATATATTACACATACACTATTTATCAATATTAGCATGTCAAGTGATACAATAAAAAACACATATAAGGAAATTTTATAAAATTAATTTGGTCCAAACCTAAACATAATCAAGTCCTGAAAGAGTTAAGACATAGTAGTTCCTCATTTGATTTTGTGTTCCATAATCACTGTGACTTAAAGAATCCTCCATGAACATGGTAGCAAAACACATTGTGCTGAATTCCTCGCTTGATGCCACTGAGATCAATCTGACAGTTCATTCGTTATTGGTTATGACATCAAAAATGAAGCTATGCAGCATATTATTCTTGGATCACCCAGAAATAGTGATGATGTGATTCTTTCTGGATTATCAAGGTATTCTACTATGATGTAAAGAACAGAAACATGCTATGCTCTGATCAGTGAGAATTCCTCGGACAGAGATAATATTGTCTACATTGATGGGTTCGTGGCTTGGCACATGCAAGGTGCTTTGGCAATGATACTTCAATGCAAAGGAAAGTGTATTTGGGAAGACAGTAATGTCTACTATACAACCACAGTAGTATGACGATGGAGGTGACCTCTGTCTGTGGTTCGTTGTTGATGTAGTCTATGTTAATCAATACAAGGTCTTTTGATGTTTTGTGTGTATCTTGATAAAGACCTTTTGGTTGAAACGTTGAATATGATTTGTATATTGTAATTTGTATGTTTTCTTGTGTGCACATAATTTCCTACTAGTTTTAGATATAGTCTGTCGTGTCTGATTGAGCCGACTAAATAACCTGTGTAATACGTAAGTATAATTGTAGTCATAAATGTTAAAGTATAAATGTTAAAGAGTTTCCTTCATTTGTGTACCTGTACACATGGGTGTTAGGGAAAATGGAAGAGCAGACAGACTTTCAATGTGGTAGTTCAATGGACCGTGTTGATATTTTGAATGCATTCAACAAGGAGTTAGACAAGTTGGAAGATATGGGGTGTATTTCTTCTTTTATATTCATGGATAAAATGCAGAGTCTGGGAGTAAAGCACTGTCTTGCAAGAAATGAGCGTTAGATATGAATCAAAAGAAGAACTATCAACCAATACAGAACCGGAATAATCAATTACCACACGCTGAAAGGCATACTGAATATGAGATTGAAGCACCTTGGACATGCCAGGAGTGTCATAATGATTATCTGACAAATAACTAACTGTATATAAGCCGATATCACTGCACTTCGAGCAAACCCATAATTTCCCAGCCTCCCTCAGAAAATATCAAAGTGTAAGTATACTGATGGTTCACTGGTTAAACAAATTTCTCTCTGTCCCTCATATGCCAGTCCTACTCATGCCACACTTAATACCACACTCTCCCAATCACATCCTTGATGCATAATTTATTGCAGTGTCCACATCAAACAGACACTCAATAGGAAACTTCAAAGTGTCCCCCCTTATCCATTGTGAATTCATCCATTGTTCTTCTTCTTCTTCAGCGTTCATTCTCAAACTCCCACTGGATATCTCTTGTAACAGGACAATGGTCCTACTACATTTCCAACAGGATGTAGTCCAGAGAATGGAATTGCGTTGTGTCGCCGTTTTATTTGTGCCAATGGCCTGACACATCCGTCTTCGGCAGATCCATTGTTCAAGACTTGCATCCATATGTTAGATAGAATCAGTGTTCAGTAGTTCTGAAGAACTCACTTGCTCACTTCTATTGAACAGGGACATATTATACAGTATATTTTTGATGTATAAGAATGCTGCCTTTACCCATCCTTCTGTTTCTTATCTCTGTTGAATTTATTCCATCTGATGCCACTGTTGTTCTTAAATATATGAATTGATGAGCCTGTTTGTGTATTAAGTCACTTACTTGCGAGCTGTGGACAAACAATTAACAACCCCCCCACCAATACCCAATAGATGAGTGGAAATAGTGTGAGTGTATTTCAGAAATGTCAAGTAGTATCATCAAATAGATGAGTGGAAATAGTGTGTGTATTTCAGAAATGTCAAGTAGTATCATCAAATAGATGAGTGGAAATAGTGTGAGTGTATTTCAGAAATGTCAAGTAGTATCATCAAATAGATGAGTGGAAATAGTGTGGGTGTATTTCAGAAATGTCAAGGAGTATCATCAAATAGATGAGTGGAAATAGTGTGGGTGTATTTCAGAAATGTCAAGTAGTATCATCAAATAGATGAGTGGAAATAGTGTGGGTGTATTTCAGAAATGTCAAGTAGTATCATCAAATAGATGAGTGGAAATAGTGTGAGTGTATTTCAGAAATGTCAAGTAGTATCATCAAATAGATGAGTGGAAATAGTGTGGGTGTATTTCAGAAATGTCAAGTAGTATCATCACATAGATGAGTGGAAATAGTGTGGGTGTATTTCAGAAATGTCAAGTAGTATCATCAAATAGATGAGTGGAAATAGTGTGGGTGTATTTCAGAAATGTCAAGTAGTATCATCAAATAGATGAGTGGAAATAGTGTGGGTGTATTTCAGAAATGTCAAGTAGTATCATCAAATAGATGAGTGGAAATAGTGTGAGTGTATTTCAGAAATGTCAAGTAGTATCATCACATAGATGAGTGGAAATAGTGTGGGTGTATTTCAGAAATGTCAAGTAGTATCATCACATAGATGAGTGGAAATAGTGTGGGTGTATTTCAGAAATGCCAAGTAGTATCATCAAATAGATGAGTGGAAATAGTGTGGGTGTATTTCAGAAATGTCAAGTAGTATCATCACATAGATGAGTGGAAATAGTGTGGGTGTATTTCAGAAATGTCAAGTAGTATCATCAAATAGATGAGTGGAAATAGTGTGGGTGTATTTGAGAAATGTCAAGTAGTATCATCAAATAGATGAGTGGAAATAGTGTGGGTGTATTTCATAAATGTCAAGTAGTATCATCACATAGATGAGTGGAAATAGTGTGGGTGTATTTCAGAAATGTCAAGTAGTATCATCAAATAGATGAGTGGAAATAGTGTGGGTGTATTTCAGAAATGTCAAGTAGTATCATCAAATAGATGAGTGGAAATAGTGTGAGTGTATTTCAGAAATGTCAAGTAGTATCATCAAATAGATGAGTGGAAATAGTGTGGGTGTATTTCAGAAATGTCAAGTAGTATCATCACATAGATGAGTGGAAATAGTGTGAGTGTATTTCAGAAATGTCAAGTAGTATCATCAAATAGATGAGTGGAAATAGTGTGGGTGTATTTCAGAAATGTCAAGTAGTATCATCACATAGATGAGTGGAAATAGTGTGGGTGTATTTCAGAAATGTCAAGTAGTATCATCAAATACATGAGTGGAAATAGTGTGGGTGTATTTCAGAAATGTCAAGTAGTATCATCAAATAGATGAGTGGAAATAGTGTGAGTGTATTTCAGAAATGTCAAGTAGTATCATCAAATAGATGAGTGGAAATAGTGTGAGTGTATTTCAGAAATGTCAAGTAGTATCATCAAATAGATGAGTGGAAATAGTGTGGGTGTATTTCAGAAATGTCAAGTAGTATCATCAAATAGATGAGTGGAAATAGTGTGGGTGTATTTCAGAAATGTCAAGTAGTATCATCACATAGATGAGTGGAAATAGTGTGGGTGTATTTCAGAAATGTCAAGTAGTATCATCAAATAGATGAGTGGAAATAGTGTGGGTGTATTTCAGAAATGTCAAGTAGTATCATCACATAGATGAGTGGAAATAGTGTGGGTGTATTTCAGAAATGTCAAGCAGTATCATCACATAGATGAGTGGACATAGTGTGGGTGTATTTCAGAAATGTCAAGTAGTATCATCACATAGATGAGTGGAAATAGTGTGGGTGTATTTCAGAAATGTCAAGTAGTATCATCACATAGATGAGTGGAAATAGTGTGGGTGTATTTCAGAAATGTCAAGTAGTATCATCAAATAGATGAGTGGAAATAGTGTGGGTGTATTTCAGAAATGTCAAGTAGTATCATCACATAGATGAGTGGAAATAGTGTGGGTGTATTTCAGAAATGTCAAGTAGTATCATCACATAGATGAGTGGAAATAGTGTGGGTGTATTTCAGAAATGTCAAGTAGTATCATCACATAGATGAGTGGAAATAGTGTGGGTGTATTTCAGAAATGTCAAGTAGTATCATCACATAGATGAGTGTACATAGTGTGGGTGTATTTCAGAAATGTCAAGTAGTATCATCAAATAGATGAGTGGAAATAGTGTGGGTGTATTTCAGAAATGTCAAGTAGTATCATCAAATAGATGAGTGGAAATAGTGTGGGTGTATTTCAGAAATGTCAAGTAGTATCATCACATAGATGAGTGGAAATAGTGTGGGTGTATTTCAGAAATGTCAAGTAGTATCATCAAATAGATGAGTGGAAATAGTGTGGGTGTATTTCAGAAATGTCAAGTAGTATCATCAAATAGATGAGTGGAAATAGTGTGAGTGTATTTCAGAAATGTCAAGTAGTATCATCAAATAGATGAGTGGAAATAGTGTGAGTGTATTTCAGAAATGTCAAGTAGTATCGTCAAATAGATGAGTGGAAATAGTGTGGGTGTATTTCAGAAATGTCAAGTAGTATCATCACATAGATGAGTGGAAATAGTGTGGGTGTATTTCAGAAATGTCAAGTAGTATCATCAAATAGATGAGTGGAAATAGTGTGGGTGTATTTCAGAAATGTCAAGTAGTATCATCACATAGATGAGTGGAAATAGTGTGGGTGTATTTCAGAAATGTCAAGTAGTATCATCAAATAGATGAGTGGAAATAGTGTGAGTGTATTTCAGAAATGTCAAGTAGTATCATCACATAGATGAGTGGAAATAGTGTGGGTGTATTTCAGAAATGTCAAGTAGTATCATCAAATAGATGAGTGGAAATAGTGTGGGTGTATTTCAGAAATGTCAAGTAGTATCATCACATAGATGAGTGGAAATAGTGTGGGTGTATTTCAGAAATGTCAAGTAGTATCATCACATAGATGAGTGGACATAGTGTGGGTGTATTTCAGAAATGTCAAGTAGTATCATCAAATAGATGAGTGGAAATAGTGTGGGTGTATTTCAGAAATGTCAAGTAGTATCATCACATAGATGAGTGGAAATAGTGTGGGTGTATTTCAGAAATGTCAAGTAGTATCATCAAATAGATGAGTGGAAATAGTGTGGGTGTATTTCAGAAATGTCAAGTAGTATCATCAAATAGATGAGTGGAAATAGTGTGAGTGTATTTCAGAAATGTCAAGTAGTATCATCAAATAGATGAGTGGAAATAGTGTGAGTGTATTTCAGAAATGTCAAGTAGTATCATCAAATAGATGAGTGGAAATAGTGTGGGTGTATTTCAGAAATGTCAAGTAGTATCATCACATAGATGAGTGGAAATAGTGTGGGTGTATTTCAGAAATGTCAAGTAGTATCATCAAATAGATGAGTGGAAATAGTGTGGGTGTATTTCAGAAATGTCAAGTAGTATCATCAAATAGATGAGTGGAAATAGTGTGGGTGTATTTCAGAAATGTCAAGTAGTATCATCAAATAGATGAGTGGAAATAGTGTGGGTGTATTTCAGAAATGTCAAGTAGTATCATCACATAGATGAGTGGAAATAGTGTGGGTGTATTTCAGAAATGTCAAGTAGTATCATCAAATAGATGAGTGGAAATAGTGTGGGTGTATTTCAGAAATGTCAAGTAGTATCATCAAATACATGAGTGGAAATAGTGTGGGTGTATTTCAGAAATGTCAAGTAGTATCATCAAATAGATGAGTGGAAATAGTGTGAGTGTATTTCAGAAATGTCAAGTAGTATCATCAAATAGATGAGTGGAAATAGTGTGGGTGTATTTCAGAAATGTCAAGTAGTATCATCAAATAGATGAGTGGAAATAGTGTGGGTGTATTTCAGAAATGTCAAGTAGTATCATCAAATAGATGAGTGGAAATAGTGTGGGTGTATTTCAGAAATGTCAAGTAGTATCATCAAATAGATGAGTGGAAATAGTGTGGGTGTATTTCAGAAATGTCAAGTAGTATCATCAAATAGATGAGTGGAAATAGTGTGAGTGTATTTCAGAAATGTCAAGTAGTATCATCACATAAAACAACAACCCAAGATAAATTATGTCTAGTTTGAAAATGAAAGAACAAGTAATAGTTACAAATAACATATGCTGAAGTTGGATGTACTGGGCAGGGATATATAAAATAATGAAATAACGTAGTAAACCAATGTTCATGAAGCAAGCAGAATGATTTATTAGTTTGACAACGCTGGGGGTATTCATAAATGCTCAGTTCACTGATCAATCAAAACAGTTAGAAAGTTAACTAAAGCACTACAAAGACTTACTTGATGCCTTGTCCAACATCTCGTAACACCTCCTTAGCCTGCTTGTGTCCTGTGTACCCATGTGTTTCCACTTCTGTCAAACGTTGCTGATAGCTTTCCAGCTTCCTCTGCTGGTGAATTATATTTTGAGCTGATTTCTGATTCTTTTTCTCGAAAAGGGCTTTGATGCGAGCAGTTGGCTGTTTCTCTGATGCCATCTGAAGGTATTCATTGACTATTGCTGAAAAGAAGAGAAAGCTACAATTTTAAATATATTATTTCTGTAGCATTCATTCTCAAATTCCCACTGTTTATCTCTTATAACAGAACAATGTCCTTACTATATTTATTTTCAGCAGGATGTAATCTAGAGAATGAAGATGTATTGTGATGTAGTTTTATTTGCGTCGATAGCCAGATACATCAGACTTTGGCAGTGGTATGTATATGTTCAGTGTTTTACCAATTCCACTAAACCGTGGACATTTATAGCCATATCACTAGTTAGCCAGTCTGTAGATCCTGTTTATCAGCCACTGTACAGCATACTAACCCTTTTGGTTACCTATCCAAACTCTGCCAATGATTATCATTTTTTTTACCGTTTAGCTGCTATCTGGCTCACTATCAACTTCATCAAACACAGATGGCCACACCTTCATTTTTATTTTGTTGCAAACAGATGACGAAGGCCAAAAAGCACACATATCTCAGCATTTCTCTCAACTAGCTGCACAACATATTCTCAACTGATTCTTGATTAGAGACCAACATCCAGTGCAGGGTTTACATATAGGATATACAAGCTATAGCTTAGGGCCCCCATTTTCTTGTTAAAGATTTATTATTGCACTATCTATATACTTCTTAATTGTTAAAGGGCCCCCATATCTCAAATAGCTTAGGGCCTTATCAAGTTTAAATCCAGCCCTGTTATATCATCATATAATATCATAGCACAGGGGACATATTCATAAGATTCCCTTACCATTATATTAGCCACCCAAGATTCTTCAAACTCAAATGCTTGTCACATTTTTATTATATTTATTTATATTCATTTATATTTATATTCAATTTATATTTATTATATGATCTTCATACATTTTTCAGAGGACAAAATTTCTCCCCTCCTATTTAGTCACTTCCATTTTCATTATTTTGTATACATCCAGTCCATTACCCCCCAATCTCAATTTTTCTCATTCCACCGCAAATTTCTATGATAGCAAAGACTTCTCAAATTAAGTCATTAAGTGAGCTTTCTACTCTCAGTACTGTACACAATAGCATCTCTCACAAATGTGTCTGTTATTTTGTTGCCTGTGACCCATGACAGATATTCAAATGTCTTAAAGAAAGCATACACAAAGGATATATGGACACGTGTATATACAGATGGATCAGCGAAAGAGGCAGTATTAGATGGAGGATAAGGTATATATATAGTAACACCAGATGGAAAAGAAATAGAAAAATCCATACCCACAGGCAAACATTCAACAAATTTCAAAGCAGAAATTGAAGCCATAATAGAGGCAGCCAAATGCTCATGAATTGCTTGCCGAGTCACAACAGACATGTAGTCTTTCTAATGGATGCAAAGTCAATATTGCAGACATTGAAAGATCCAAAGAACATGAGCATGAATTAATGTATGGCCTGCTTACTACACTTCAGCAGTACTACAAAATAAAAAAACAGTACTGCAGAGATCCCTGGTCACTGTGGATACCTGGAAATGAAAAAGCTGATCTCCTGGCTAGGAAAGGGGATCACTGGAACAAATGGAAAGTGATAATATGTACTATGAATGTAAGACTATGTTAAAAGCAGAATATAAGAAAAAGTGGAAGCAGATGCACCCAACTGCAGAACCAAATGACCCCTACTACCAAATGTCAGGCAAGGAACAAACCATCATCTTCAGACTACAAACTGGCCACAACAGACTGAGAAGTCACATGTTCCGAAAGCTGAAAATTGGTGAGACAGACCTGTGCAACTGTGGATTGAGCCCAGAGACTGCAGAACACATTTTACATGCCTGTCAACCCTACCAAGAAGAGGGAGAAAATATGGCCTACTGAGACGGCACTACTTCCAGACTTTAGGGGTTCCATGGATGACCTGATGCGAATCACACAATTCATTGAAGCTATTGGCACTGCAGCCTGATATCTGACTGAAGAACGATGAAGAAGAAGAATTCAAATGTCTCCTCACAAAGACATGCTAAGCTAGAATGAATGTAGAAGAAGAAAAAAAGCAGATTAAAAATTATTATGTTTTAAAGTTGCTGAGTTCTAGTAGATGTGTAATCAATCAATCAATGAATCAAGTTCCATGCCGAATGTCATAGGCGATCATGTTTCTCCACAACTCTCTGTCTCTTTTGTTGTCAATAAGCTCGGTTGGTGAACTTCTACCATGCCACAATACTTGTCCATCTAGCAACTTCTCTCTCTGTCATCCCCTGTCTCTTCTCCTCTTGATCTTTCCAGTGGTTATTAAGTGTTAAAGACGTGTAATGCATAACATATAACCCAGAAAGCAAATTAAAGAATATGCCAAAGACAATTAAAACTTAAGTGCATTGCACAGAAGATGTGAATTAAGCATAAGGTGTCAAATAAACAAATGTTGTGAAGAAAATAGAACATCTGAAATATACATAAAATAGGAAACAAATCGTGATGATGTGAAATAAACATAAAGTGATCGAATTAAACAAAAGATGTGAAATAAATGGAAGATGTGAAATTATGTATGTATGGCCTTTTGCATCTTGCAGATGGTCATTTAGCAATAAGAAGAAACAAACCGTTGAATGATTTCTCAGGAATGTGACTTTTCAAGCAGTCATATCACAGCAACTGAAGATTTTTGTTTGTGTCTTTCTCTTTTTTTTCTTCCATATCTTTATACATATTTTTTCTGAACAATTTTGCACGCAGCAGGTTCTGTCTCCAGGCATCCCAAGTTTTGGCTGTGTTTTCCCTGGCTTTGAATTCTATGTCTGCCGAAGATGGATGTGTCGGGCCATTGGCGCAAATAAAATGGCGACACAACGCATTTCCATTCTCTGGACTACATTCTGCTGGAAATCTAGTAGGACATGTCCTGCTACAAGAGAATTCAGCAGGAGTTTGAGAATGTATGCTGAAGAAGAAGAAGAAGAATTCTATGTGGAAGACTTTCATTGGGAATTTACAGATGTCTCTATACCTCAGCACTGGTCTACTGTGGACTCGATGGCCTTCAGCCAGCTCCTTGAGTAGTAATTGTTTTGGGATGCTGCAGTTTGGCATTCTGCGAACGTGACCCATCAAATGCAATCTATTAGTGAAATATATAGCAGATGTGAAATAAACAGAATGTGATTGAATTAAACAGCAGATGCTGAAATGACCAGCAGAAGTGAAATAAAAATATGATTTGAAGTTACCTTCTTTCATGTTTTGCTCTTTTTTAATAGCTTCCTTTGTTTTCTGTATCTTGGTTCGAAGTGTTTCCATAACCTGTTTGGTTCGGGTGCTGTTATCACCACTGTCCACCTCATCTGTACCTGTATCACTGCCATTATTCTGCTGGTGGGAAACAAATTGCAGGTAAGAAGAAAAAGGTGAGATTGGAGGTAGGTAAGTGTATGAATTTGGTGAGGTAAGAAATGGGTTTGAAAAAGGTGAGATTGGAGATAGGTAAGTGTATGAATTAGGTGAGGTAAGAAATAGGCTTGAAAAAGGTGAGATTGGAGATAGGTAAGTGTATGAATTATGTGAGGTAAGAAATAGGCTTGAAAAAGGTGAGATTGGAGATAGGTAAGTGTATGAATTAGGTGAGGTAAGAAATGGGTTTGAAAAAGGTGAGATTGGAGATAGGTAAGGGCATGAATTAGGTGAGGTAAGAAATAGGCTTGAAAAAGGTGAGATTGGAGATAGGTAAGTGTATGAATTAGGTGAGGTAAGAAATGGGTTTGAAAAAGGTGAGATTGGAGATAGGTAAGGGCATGAATTAGGTGAGGTAAGAAATAGGCTTGAGATGATGATATAAGGTGATATAGGTGAACTATACTAGCGATATGGTTGCAGACATCCACAGGTCAGTGGTAAAAGCACTGAATGTATTACTTATCAACGCTGAAGTCAAATATGTCAGGTCATTGTTGCAAATAAAACAGCAATACAATGCAATTCTATTTTCTGGACTGAATCCTGTTGAAAATCGAGTAGGACCATTGTCCAGATATAAGAGAGATTTGGTGGAAGTTTGAGAACAAATGCCAAAATAAAACTATTCTCAACATGCAGTATGAGGATCTATTGAGAAGGGAGCATATATGGTGAGTCCGAAGTTGAAGAAAGACGATGCTCCGAGTCCTATAAAACTTTTAAAAATCAATACTATATCACAGATAATAATGGAGGGCTTGAGTACCTGGGAGGAGGAGAAAGGGCAGACCAAGAAGATGATGGACTGACGTCATTAAAGATAACATGAATACATCATTTGAATTCATTCTCAAACTCCTGCTGGCTAGCAGGTGTAAGTTCAGTGAATGAATACAATGTGTCACAGTTTACAGCTGTGCTGTAATATCACCACTTTTCTACCTGAAGCATCAGTCAGCATAGTATTTGGGTGATTTTGACCTATATGATGGGGACAGGCAACTCTACCCTCAAACCTCCTTAGTCACCTCTTACGATATGCTTGGCAGGTTACAGAGTTGCTATTTTTTGCTGCTCTTCTGAGTCCGGTAACACATGGGAAACTTACCACTAAATCTTCAGAGCTTGCTCCCGGCGTTGTACTGTGCTCACTGATTCCACTGTTTCCAGAAATTGATGCAGGCACACTGGATTCCTGCGGTAAGAGCAGAGTTTTCTTGTTGGCCAATGGGCTAAAACGACTCTGGTTTGACTTGGATGCTGCTTTGGTTGCACTGCTTGTCTTTTGGTCAGATTTTTTCCTGGTGAGAGAAATTACAGAATGATCAATGGTCACAGTTTTATTGTTAATTATTTAAATTTCCTGATCTCTATTCTGTTTAGCAACCAATGTTAAGTTCAGGAATCTACAAGTTCAGGAATCTACAAGTTCAGGAATCTACAAGTTCAGGAATCTACAAGTGTTTTTTTAACTGTTCTGTTACACTGTAAAGATGATGTGAAGTAAACAGAAAATATGAAACAAACAGATGAGTGAAATAAACAGAAGTGAAATAAACAGAAGTGAAATAAACAGAAGATGTGGAATAAACCTCTTCTCTGTGAGGAGAATCCTGAACATTCCAGAGGAATATGTTGCACTATTTAATATAATAAGATACAAAATAATTGAAGGGCATTGACAGAAGATTTCTTTTTTTTTTTCAACCATTGCTGGATGTAAATGTACCCTGTATACATATCATTAACCTTGCCAGTATAGTTGTATTGAAGCTATGAAGTCGTAAGGAATGTGTGGTTAAAAATAAAAAATAGCAAACAATAATGCCACTATATGGCTATAGAATTTTATGGGATTAACCGTGGTTGTTTCATCCTTATGAATCTGTTGACCATCACTGTTTTAAATATCCAGCACTGGTTATTAGGAAAAAAGCTTCTCCCTCTAGGGTCATATAAGTGGAGCACCCTACATGGAACACAATATCTCACAAACAAATGTATATACCACACAATGACATTGGGTCAAAGGGCATGAGCCCATGGACCACTTGATCAGCAACCAAACAATCAAACAGCAGTGGATATCTGCATACAAAATAGTGGAACATGCACAAGACTCCTCTTATTAGGAAGCTTCTTCCCAAAGTATTGCAAACTGTGGTTTTCTGCACCCCCCCACACCCATTCATATAGGGCCTATTATACAAAGGAAACAAGAGATTCACTGTTCATCATTTCTGGAGATCAAAACAAATTATCTGAACTACATTCCGCTGAAAATCTAGCAGGGACGTTTTCCAGCTACAAGAGAAATACGGTGTAAAAACAACAACAATTACATGGTGTTATATGTTTTGTGAAGATTTCCAATGAAGTAGAAGTACATAAACAAACTGTGACATAATACCTTGTTGTGAGAACGTGATGAAGTAAGGGGAAGGAATTTGAGTTCCTCATCCTATCCAAACTAGGATTTGTTTATGCCGCCCTGAGAGTTACGGGCTCCTGTAAAATGGTGTCGCTTCCAGCCATGACGGTCAAAACTCATCCATCACATACTACACCACTATGAAAATGTATTCCCAGAGAACACGGAACATGTGAACTAAAATTTTAAAATGTACATTCTTTGTATTTTAAATATGGTATAGGTCAGCGGTTCTTAAGCTATAGTTTAATGGTCCACGGAAAAAAATACCGTACTTAGGGGCCTATATGTTTCGAGAATTTATCGGTAATTACAGTGGAAACATGGGGGATTATTCTTTTAAAGTGACGTTATTAGACTTACCGTGATTTGTATTGGCTGTTGAAACAAAGCATGCACAGCGTGAAAATAATAAGAAAAGTAAAATAACGTCACTTTAGAATGATAATTCCTCATGATTCCACATGACTGCAATTGACGAGACACACATGCTCCACATGTTGGAAATGTTTCAGAATCACTACTTTAGGCCACTTCAAGTGTGTGATAACATCTCACAAATACAAGTATCTACGTGTGAAAGCAGGCCCGCAGATAAGAGAAAGTTTGGTGTGTTCCAACCCCACCCCCAGCATATTGGAACATAGCTTTTAGTAATAGGAGCTTGGTCTAAAAGCTTTCAACAACAGACCACACCACCTACCACCACAAAAAGGTCATTAAATATTAATCAAAAAGATCGGACACATGAAATAAAACCACTATTTTTTAAACTTAGATAACGCCCCCCCCCCCACTCAAATGAGATCATATTTGCGACCATGAGTAAAAGAGGCAATGGAAAAAAACCACACTAACTCATACGCCTATGAGGCACTTCACATTAGATTCTATCTACACTAGCGTGCACCATTTAATGCAGTTTCAAGAGTCACTAGCTCAATTATATTTTACATTGTCATGTTGGATATTCGTAACTATTGCCAGAAGTGACAACAATATTTTAAAAAATCAGGCAAGTCTTACTTCTTCTTCTTCAGCATACATTCTCAAACTCCTGCTGAATTCTCTTGTAGCAGGACATGTCCTACTAGATTTCCAGCAGAATGTAGTCCAGAGAATGGAAATGCGTTGTGTCGCCGTTTTATTTGCGCATATGGCCCGACACATCCGTCTTCGGCGGAAGGCAAGTCTTACAACTGTTCGCATCTATTTATACTGGTGCATTTTTGTAACTGCATTTAACCACAAGTAAACTATGACCATTTATACAGAGATCCAGTTACAAACCTATTTTGCATAAGCTAACATACAAAGCAAACTGTAAATATACTGCGATTATAATGCATTGTAGGCAATTAAAACGTTGATAGACTTGCAAAATGTGGTAAACAAGCTCACGAAGAATACCTTACCTCGTATAATGAAGCTAAATTTAGAAACAAACTCACAAAGAATATCCTACATGGTATAATGAAGCTACATTTAGTAACAAACAAGCTCACCAAGAAAATCCTACCTCATATAATGAAAGCTACATTTAGTAACAAACAAGCTCACCAAGAAAATCCTACCTCATATAATGAAAGCTACATTTAGTAACAAACAAGCTCACCAAGAAAATCCTACCTCGTATAATGAAAGCTACATTTAGTAACAAACAAGCTCACCAAGAAAATCCTACCTCATATAATGAAAGCTACATTTAGTAACAAACAAGCTCACCAAGAAAATCCTACATCATATAATGAAAGCTACATTTAGTAACAAACAAGCTCACCAAGAAAATCCTACCTCATATAATGAAAGCTACATTTAGTAACAAACAAGTTCACCAGGAAAATCCTACCTCATATAATGAAAGCTACATTTAGTAACAAACAAGTTCACCAAGAAAATCCTACCTCATATAATGAAAGCTACATTTAGTAACAAACAAGCTCACCAAGAAAATCCTACCTCATATAATGAAAGCTACATTTAGTAACAAACAAGTTCACCAAGAAAATCCTACCTCATATAATGAAAGCTACATTTAGTAACAAACAAGCTCACCAGGAAAATCCTACCTCATATAATGAAAGCTACATTTAGTAACAAACAAGTTCACCAGGAAAATCCTACCTCATATAATGAAAGCTACATTTAGTAACAAACAAGCTCACCAAGAAAATCCTACCTCGTATAATGAAAGCTACATTTAGTAACAAACAAGCTCACCAAGAAAATCCTACCTCATATAATGAAAGCTACATTTAGTAACAAACAAGCTCACCAAGAAAATCCTACCTCATATAATGAAAGCTACATTTAGTAACAAACAAGCTCACCAAGAAAATCCTACCTCGTATAATGAAGCTACATTTAGTAACAAACAAGCTCACCAAGAAAATCCTACCTCGTATAATGAAAGCTACATTTAGTAACAAACAAGCTCACCAAGAAAATCCTACCTCGTATAATGAAAGCTACATTTAGTAACAAACAAGCTCACCAAGAAAATCCCACCTCGTATAATGAAGCTACATTTAGTAACAAACAAGCTCACCAAGAAAATCATACCTCGTATAATGAAAGCTACATTTAGTAACAAACAAGCTCACCAAGAAAATCCTACCTCGTATAATGAAAGCTACATTTAGTAACAAACAAGCTCACCAAGAAAATCCTACCTCATATAATGAAAGCTACATTTAGTAACAAACAAGCTCACCAAGAAAATCCTACCTCGTATAATGAAGCTACATTTAGTAACAAACAAGCTCACCAAGAAAATCCTACCTCAAAGCTAAATCAATACTAGAACATGAGTAAACAGTGGCTAATCCAGCATACACCACATCAGAATGAACAGATGTTACATCTTTTGCGTCATTAATCAAATATTTATAGACTAAGCACAGGGCACTGCCGTCAACAAGCGCACATATATAAGCCCAACGTGTCCCCAGACTGTATATGTGTAACATACTTCCAGACAGCGAAGACTTAAAATCTGCTCACTCTATCAGGAGACAAAACAATGTCTATGGCAGCAAAAAGCCCAAATAGAAAACAAAATTTGGGGCATAATAAATGTTTTTCTAACGGACAGCAAGTTTTATTGTGGAAATGAATATAGAAACGAGTTTCACATCAACTCTAGTCTAGTCAATCCATCGGAACATCCGTCATGCCATTTGACTGTTTCCGTGATTTTCGTTGGTCACTATGTATACTTTTCGTCGACAGCCCAAGAACAATCATGGGAAACGTCAAATAACGGTTTTATTTTTGAAGGTTGATCTCTGATGACTCCACTGGACTGTATAACTGGCGAAGGACTCGATTGAAGCAATATCGAGGAGGGGAGGGGGAAATTTAAACCCCCCCCCTATTCCGAAAAAGAAGCATGGCATTTCGTACTGATAAATAAATTAAATGAACCTTGACCCTTAAGGTCCTGGGTTCAAATCCACGGCTGGGACAGGGTTTTTTTTCTTTCGGAGGTACAATCAAAATCCTCCCTGTACATGTCGCAGCGTCTGCTATGGCAAAGAGGTCTTTATTTCCACAGCCCATAGAAAGTCACCCTGCACTCCTTCACAGGAAAACATGCAGCTAGTAACGAAAGTTTTTAAAAGTTTAAACAAATTTTTAAAAAACACTTTTCTTCAACGCACACACAAAAATAACAAAAAATAAAATAAAATAAACTCAATTCGCATCTAGAGGTCTGTATTTAAGTCTGCGGCAGGCGACCATGAAACACAGAAAAATCAATAACAACAACGATAAACTATATAAAATATGTAGGCACAAAACTAGGCAGCGATGAACAGAAAATGAAATCAAATTCTCATCCTCTCTGCACACAAACATGCTGATAGCAAATGATCTCACACAACACACAACTTAAACATCACTTGGACATTGGTTAGTGCGTGTTTGACATGACAGCATTACGGGATATGCTGTCGTCCGTGCTTGAAGTATTTCGCGTCTGCATATCCGGAAAGGAAGGGAGAGTACTCAAAGACGAGTGCTGCATATCTTGTGGGTAAGGAGAAGGGGAGGGTGTTGCTGGTGACTAGAGTTGGTAATGCAACGAGAAAATGATAGAGGGTGGGGAATGAGGAAGTGAGGGAGAGACAAAGGAGGCAAACAAAGGGGACGTGAGACTTAAAACACAAACTCATTGCTACTGTTGGAAGTACATTTAGTCACACAAGCAGGTCATCTTGATGTGAAACATCACATGCTTGTTTGTGTTTTAGTACCATCATCAATGTTGCCCGGGTCTCAAAGGAATGAACTGATCGTCAGCGTTGTGACTAGTTATGTATGTTGTAAGAGGTGACTCAGGAATCTTTGGGAGAAAACTCGTATATTAGAGCGTGATTAATTCCCCCCTCCCTCCCCGTGTGTTTAATTCAGAAAGAGTTAAACACATATCCATCTCCCCTTTGTGGTTTGACACAAATAGGGTTAAACACATTAATCTCTCCTTTGTCGTCTGACACAAATAGGGTTAAACACATTAATCTCTCCTTTGTGGTTTGACACAGATAGATCACCAGAAATAACCTCAACAACGAAGTGATCAGCTTTGTCTTCTAAAGATTTCCCTTACCGGAATCTTATCAATTGTCTTGTTTGGGAATACTATCTACTGCCTTGTTTGTGAATCTTATCTAAGGTATTGTTTGGGAATCTACTGCATTGTTTGGGAATCTTATCTACTGTCTTGTTTGTGAATCTTATCTAAGGTATTGTTTGTGAATCTTATCTAAGGTATTGTTTGAGAATCTTATCTACTGCCTTGTTTGTGAATCTTATCTAAGGTATTGTTTGGGAATCTTATCTACTGCCTTGTTTGTGAATCTTATCTAAGGTATTGTTTGGGAATCTTATCTACTGCCTTGTTTGTGAATCTTATCTAAGGTATTGTTTGTGAATCTTATCTACTGCATTGTTTGGGAATCTTATCTAAGGTATTGTTTGGGAATCTACTGCATTGTTTGGGAATCTTATCTAAGGTATTGTTTGGGAATCTACTGCATTGTTTGGGAATGTCATAAATGGGAGTATCTAGAGGGTAAGGTAAGGTAAGTGTAGGTCCCATGGCATCTGCCGTCGGGGATGAAGATAACTCTTAATGTACTAAGCCGTAGCAACTATTAGGTGGGATGGTCAGTTCCCTTCCTTGCTGATTTTTACCTTCCCTAACTCATGCGTCAGGTATTCATTTACAGCTGAGTCGACTGGAGGAGTGTTCGTGTCAAGTGAGAAATCACAACCGGATAAAAAATTTTTTTTTTTAGGAAAAGTAATTTTTTTAAGGCCCCGAAGATCACAAAACCAACACCTGTCGGGGACTCTTGAGTCTACATACATTGGGATGGCTGATGGAACGGATGGCGGAGCACTTATGGGAATGCCCCACGTGCTGTGAAGCCAGTTTCTTCTTCTTCTTCTTCAGCGTCCATTCTTAAACTCCCGCTGGATTTCTCTTGTAACAGGACAATGGTCCTACAAGATTTCCAGTTCAATATAGTCCAGAGAATGGAAATGCGTTGTGTTGCCGTTTTATTTGCGCCAATGGCCCAACACATCCGTCTTCGGCGGTAAGCCAGTTTCTAATCAGGAATCAAGAAAAGAACAACGTGACCTGACTTTCCTGTCGGAAGAGACGACCAAGTAGGTTGGACGTCCCTTCCCAAAGATCAGTGATCCAAAAACTAAACTGAAATCGGATGTGTCAGACAGAGGGGCGCAGATAATGCATATAATCTATAAACTATGGCACACATGACACAACGCATTCTTCGTTCTCCGGACTATATCCTGTAGTAGTTTGAGAACCAACTCAGAATAAAGAGATGTAATCTGAAGAAGAATGAGTAAGAAATAAATCTGCACAAAAATACCAACCTATGAAGGACCATCCTCTTAATAAATCTAACAATTGAATATTTCCAATTTTCGAAACAAAAAGACTTTCTTAATCTTTTATGGAAGAGAAAAACCAAGTCATATAATGTGCACTGTCGCTTTCTTGGCTTTGATAATGAATATATGCCAGATAGCGTAGTTTATGTAAGTTGTGGGTATACAGATTTTAAAACTCTGTGCTAAATTTGGACGAATGAAAATCTTAATTGAGATCTATTTTTAAGTATTAGAAACACAAAGTCGGTGTTGGGAACAGTAGGGGAAACACCTGATTATTGACCGAAGTAATGTCATCGATGCGTCACAGGATGTCAATGAAGTAGAAAGGTAAATGTGATTGGATCACGTGATCGGTGAGTAGGTGACTCCACTTAGATCAATGGCGCTTTGTAAACATGGGGGAGGAGGATTATACTAGGATAAGGTACAGGAAACGGCACCCAGGATCAGTTATAAGTTTGAGTGAAGTGGAAGACACAAGTAAGACGCTATAGTTACACAGTCAGGTTGAATGAAAATACATACATACGTGTGTATTTAGTAAGACATTAGTTAAACATACAGAATATATATATATATATATATATATAATTGGGCAGACATACAGAAAATAAGCATATAAATATAATTGGTCAGACATGAGTTAGACATACAGAAAATAGAAATATAGGGGCCTATATTCTTCTTCTTTTTCTGCGTTCGTTCTCAAACTCCTGCAGATTAGCAGGATGTAGTCCGGAGAACGGAATGCACTGTCTTTACAGCATTGCTGCGATATCTGCGCCTTTTGGCCTGACACATCCGACTTCAGCATAGCGTTGGGTCACTGACCCTATATGGGATGGGACAGCCAACTCCATCCCATAACCTCCTTAGTCGCCTTTTACTACATGCGTGGAAGGCAAACAGTGTTGCTATTCTTTGCTCCCCTTTCGGGTCTCGTCAACACACGGGTGAGGGTCCTATATAATTGATCAGACATGAGGAGGACATAAAGAAAATCAACATTCAGCATACACCACATTTCCCTTGTAGATCCGCTGGTCTGTGTTCTATGAGAAATGTTAATGTGTCTGCAATAGTTGTCTGACTAAACCAGAACCTGGGACTACCACAGACGATGACAAATAAAGTTGACATAAGTGGCATGACCCAGATCTAAAGTACAAGACAAGCTGATATCACCGCCAGAAATAACTATCTGGCCTTTCTCAGAAATTAACCCAGGCACATCTCAGCATAACCTATAATTAACCATTGGTTGGTTGCTATTTTTGTCGTTCGGTTGGTACTTTGTTGGGGCAGGAGGTACCTCTCACCAATAGAAAACATGCGAGATGAATTAAAACAAGCCTTTTATGTAATGATGTAATGTTTTCGATTGTTGTGGGGGGGGGGGGGGGGGGGGAGGAGGTGACTATCACCAATAGAAAACATTCGAGATGAATTAGATCACGCATTTTATGTCATGTTTTCCATTATTTCCGTCAATTTCATTGGTCGGCGCTGGCAGGTGACACAAGGTATGATGATGATGTAGTGGGGAAAATGAAACTGTAGGATGTCATGTCCTCCTAGTCTACATAAAAGGTGTGTAGTGGCTCAGACATGGACAATGTGTTTATGATGTCAGTGAACAAACATTGGCTTAGAGGGCGAACTAACCCAGTCCAACTCTACTGTAAAGCGGTTCCTATACTTCAACTAGGTTCACAGATGAGAAGGATTACTTGTCCAGGGCACATGGGAAAATGGACTATTTTTTATTACAACAGATCAGTTGCCGGACAACGGAATACCTCATACGTGATAAACGATGTCGACCAAAGTTCAAATTCCTGCTTAATGTTTCACCCGTGTATTGCCAGGGCGTGGAAGAGGAGAAAAGATTGGCGACACTGTGCACCGTCCATATATGTCGTAAGAGGCAACTCATGAGGTTTTTCGGGTAGAGTTATTGTCCCTTCAAATGTGATGATCAAAGTGACACAAAAGCAATGCTGAAGTCGTATGTCTAGCCGAAAGGCGCAGATATCCCGGCAAAGCAGTAAACCATGACACAACAGAAACTATTATCAGCACTACATCCTGATAATCTGCAGGAATTTGAGAACGAACGAAGAATAAGAAGCTTACCGATTCTTACCTACGAAACTGTCATCCAGTAGCATATTTTGGCATGTAAATTAAAGGAAGACTTGGGTGATAAACAGATAGAAAGGCTGTCACAGAATAAGGAAGGTGAGCTGAATAAATGAAAATCCGAAAACGTATGTACTAGGTCTACATAGCACAAATTAAACGGCAGCATAACATACTTCACTCACCCTGGCGGAATTAACACGAAAATTCGTGGTTACTTCAGAGCGAATAATAGAGACAAGATGACAGAAAGCAAACGCAGTTTTATATCAATTGATTTAAATTGATTATATCAATTGATTTAAATTGATTATATCAATTGATTTAAATTGATTATATCAATTGATTTAAATTGATTATATCAATTGATTTAAATTGATTATATCAATTGATTTAAATTGATTATATCAATTGATTTAAATTGATTATATCAATTGATTTAAATTGATTATATCAATTGATTTAAATTGATTATATCAATTGATTATATCAATTTTATATCACTGCTGAAACACCAGAACATCGACATGATCTCCAGAAAAACGTTAATAAGTACAATGTTCAATCCGACACTGTGTTACCAATGCCAGACCTGGACCCTGACAGAGAAACTAGAATAAAAACTCGCTGTATGCGAAAGGAAGTGCATAAGAACAGCAATGGGGGTAACAAAAAGAGATATAATAAACAATGACACCATAGGAAATCGGATAAAAACAATATAGTGCAAAGAATACATACATACACACACAAGATCAAATGGTTCGGCAACCTAATCAGAATGGAACCAGATCGCATTCTATCGAAAGCCTTCAATAAAAGATAATCTGAAAAGAGAAAAGGGGAAGACCCAGACGAAGATGGATAGATGACATCAGAAAAATACTAGAACACCAAGGCTGCACTACGGCAGCAGCATCACAGCTAACTAAAGAAAGAAGACTTCGGCTACCCATGACGCCTAGCGGCACACATGGATAAGAAAGACAAGACTTGAAAGTGAACACAGAGGAAGTACCCGCTGGCAAAGGGAATAATGTACTTTCTAATTACAGCAGACCAGTTCGCTGATAAGAGAACACTAGATAGTTCGAGATAGACGTAATTAACGTAACTCTAACAACTTGCCTACCGTTTTCACTCCGGATAGTCACAAAAGAATATGTTTTGGCCTTGTAAGTTCAAAAGTGGACGGTAGGTGATAAGCTATCATATCACACTGAGTTAATACACACGAACCAATGGCAGATTAGAATGATATCACGTTCTATGAAAGCATAGCCGAATTAAAGACATGCTGAACACGGATGTGTTAGGACTATATTGCATAAATTAAACCGAAGAACGAAGTACCTCACGCTCACCACTAAAAACGTTAATTGCCGACTGAAGAAGTCACCATGACCGATCATTTCCCGATAATTTGCACAGGCAGCTAAACTAACGTAGTTTATGTGTACACACACCTAAAGTAACATAAAGTGTATGTGTACAGGCAAATAAAATAATAGTTTATGTGTACACACACCTAAGGTAACACGAATTTATGTGTAAAAACACCTAAAGTAACATACGTTTATGTATACAAACACCTAAAGTAACATACGTTTATGTATACAAACACCTAAAGTAACATAAAGTTTATGTGTACAGGCAAATAAAATAATAGATTATGCGTACACACAACTAAAATAGCAATTTTACGTGTAGATGCAACTAAATTAGCATAAGTGTATGTGTGGGAGGATAACTAAAATAACATAAGTTTATTTGTATGGACAACTAAAATAACATAAGTTTATGTCTTCAGGCAACTAAAATAACAACCATGACTGCGGTAACACTTCTTCGTTTGTTCTTAACCTTTCGCAAATTAGTAGGATGTAGTAAGCAGAACGAAATGGGTTGTTTAATGGCTTACAGCTTAGTTGTGATGTCTGTGCCTTTCCGCCTGACACACGCAACTTCAGCATGACTTCTGGGTCACTTTTTGCCCTCAATAGAACGGGTCAGTCAACCCCCCCCTCCCCTTCTCCACATACTTTGTTAGTTGCCTATTACAGCATAGTCCTATAGGAGACCTCTTGCCAACGTCTGGATCAGGCGTGGTCTCAGTCTGAAAACTAAGTTACACGTGTACCGCGCAGTGGTTCTACCAACACTGCTTTATGCTGCGTCTTGCTGGACTGTCTATGCGAGACACGCTCGACAGCTTAACTCTTTTCATCTTCGGTGCCTACGAAACCTCATGGGAGTACGTTGGCAGGATCGAGTACCAGACACGGAAATCCTTCATAAGTGCCATATTCAAAGCATCCATGCAATGCTGACTAGGTCCCAACTCCGCTGGAATGGCCACATCATCCGTATGCCAGACAAGCGCCTTCCAAAGAGATTATTCTATGGGAAGCTGTGCGAAGGTAAACGTTAAAGCAAAGGGCAGAAAAATCGCATCAAGGATCACTTAACAAGCTCTCTCAAGCACTGCAGCATCGATCCTAGCTCCTGGGAGACGACATCACTTGATCGTTCAGCCTGGCACACCCAGATCACTGCTGGCATCACGAAATTTGAAAAGAAAGAACACTGCGGGCAATCCACATGCGCAAGAAGAGGAAGGAAAAATCCGAAAATTCTCCTACCCCGAATCTTCAGCACTTCTGCATGCACTGCAATAGAATTTTCCGTGCACGAATCGGACTCATCGGACATCTACGAACTCACAAACCAAATTAGACAATTACCAATTCTAATTATTGTTTTTCTTTTCATCGCATTTATTGTTTTTCATACCATGCTGATCTTCGCTTGCGAAGGAGGAACACCATCATTAGTCATATACATATATAATGGTTTCTTTAAATGGTTTGCTTAAGCGGAAATATGCACTGCTGAGATACCATAAGATTTTTAACGCTAAAACGATATTAGCAGGATTCACATTGGTGTCAGTACACAGAAATCCCACCAAATATCCATATGCACATCCTTACATACGGACGAGTGTGAAGAAATCACTCCAAATGTTATCAAGCCAAAATGGTGTTTTACCACTTATTACCCTTCTACCCTCAACAGCACAATGCACGAAAATGTTTGAAAGTGAATGGTGTCTCGTTACATGTCCAAAACACGCGAGCTTACGCCCTTTTACCACTCGGTTTCTTCTTCTAAGACATAGATATTCATATTGTGTTCTTTAAGAACACATTTGTAACACACACCGTGACAAGATTGGATGTTGTATGTACAGGTATAATCAGTATCGTACTAGTGATAAAGCTGTACAAATCACAGGTGTTCTATCTACACTTGTAATTCATGTGTGTATGTGTGTGTTAAGAGTATGTGTATGTGAAAGAATCTACATATCCGTGTAACGTGTGTGTAAGTTATTGTAATCTAATTTATATACCCGTGTACCTTGTGTGTGTTTGTCAATGAATCTATATATCCATGTAATTTGTGTGTGCTTGTCCTGAAATCTACATATTCGTGTAACTTGTATGTATGGGTTTGTTATACTCTTATCAATGTTTCAGACTGTTGTATTAGAATGCATAACGAAGACATGGTACAAGTTATATCATTGCTAGGAGTATGGCTGGCCGAGTAAGTAAAGTGGTTTGTGTTACACTGCATGTGCTCGGCACCTTATGGAGATATCGGGTTCGAATCTCATGTATAACCTGATTTCTCTATCACAACCAGGTCTACTGTTGACAATTACGAAATACAGAAAACGAAAACAAATATTTAAAAAAAAAAGGAAATATGAAGGAAAAAATGGGTAGCCAAAAATCAACAACATGAATATAAATTCAGATCTAGCAGTATCCAAAAGTATGCATAAATCGAGCACATTCGAGATTGGTAACAGTATAAACGCAGACAAGGGAAATAATAATCTCAACAAACTAGCTACGTAACAATATGGTTATATCCCATTCCTCCTAATGATTATTACATGTAGGTGGCGGTGAGAGGGTTATGTGAACTGTGACATTTTAATAGTCTGACATTACCAAATGTTATAATATACAAAATATATTAAATATTATCAAATGTTATATTCAGAAAATCATTCTTTATAGAAGTGAAGCATGGACAGTAAACAAAAGTGCCCAAGATAAGCTGAAGGCAACTGATATATTTTAAAGAAGAATCATGAAAATTCCATGGACAGTCAAGAAAACTAATGTAGAAGATCTCAGCGATGCTGGAGTAAAACGACAATTGTAGCGAAAATTAGAAACAGATAATCAAGGTTTTTAGGACATGTGATGAGAAAAGTAAAACTTGAACATTTAGTAACCACCAGAAGGGTCAAGGGGAGAAAAGACAGGAAGACAACAAGAGAAATTTCTGGATGAATTGTCACTGTTGCACAAGAAGATGTCACCAACTGAACTTATTAACAACATAAGAGGCAGAGAGTTGTGGAGAAGTATGATCGCCTACGCCACTCGACATGGCATTTGATTGATTGATATTACCAAAAATGAACTCGCATCCAAGGTTGAATGAGCCGCACCTTACTACAAAGAGTTTTAATCTCTCAAACTACCCGCAATCAAATGGAGAATGAAAGTTAAAGCAAGATAAGGTGTAAATAACATTCGAAGATCGTTGCTGCAGGATTTCCTGGGCTGTGATATCCCCTTTAAAAAAACAAGCAATACCAATTGGCAAGACCTTGTTGGACTCGAGTCCATGGATGAAAACAACGTATATCACTGCTAAGCAGGGCCGGTCTTAGGCAATTGAAATCTATGCGGCCGCAGTGGGCCCCGCACTTCATAGGCCCATAAATTCATATTAGAATTTATTTTATTATCCTCTTCCCTACCCAGACTGGGCCCCGCGCAATCCGTTTCTCATTGGGCCCCGCAATTGTTAGGGCCAGCCCTGCTGCTAAGCGGTTTACACACCCCTGTCCATAGACCTCAACTACAATTATTACCACACAAGGAAGCCATAATATAAGTAAAACAAACAACACCAGTAGTAGTAGTAGTTGTTTTTGTTATAATAGTAATGATCTTCCGGCTCTGTGGAAGCGTGGTACAGGGCCCGTCTGTGACGGCCAAGGTACCGAGTTCGTTCCCCGTCACAGGCAATTGTGCATTCGGATCATTTAGAAAGTAATGGCAAACTACTGCACGTATTTATATTGCAAATAAAATAACTAAAGTCAAAAAATGATGGGTTGAGAGCCACGTCCTGAATATCTATCAAAGATGGATGTGTCGGGCTATTGGCGCAAATAAAACGGCGACACAACGCATTTCCATTTACTGGACCACAACCTGCTGGAAATCTAGTTGGACCATTGTCCTGCTACAAGAGAGATCCAGCGGGAAATTGAGAATGAACGCTGAGGAAGAATAGGATATGCTACCAATCAATTTAGTAATGATAGTTATAGTAGTAATTGTAGTAGTATTGGTAGTAATGGCTACGGTATTAATAGTAGTAGTAGTAGTAGTGAAAGATGTTTTATTAATAGTAAGTGTAATAATAGTTATGGTAGTAGCAGATGTGGTAGTAGCATTAATGGTAGTAGTAATAATATTAGTAGATGCAGTGTTAAGTATAGTATTAGTAGCTATTGTAATAGATACACTCGGAAGACTACATGTCAACACACCAGATGTGATGATGCGGAGGCGTGAGCAGTAACATACTATCGATCATACAAAAAAGACATTACAAATGGTAGTTCAGTAGACCGTGCTAATGTTGTTCGTCCATCACATGATGATGATGACCATTTGTTACATCCACTTTTGAAAATTCAATTTGAGTTATGTCCTTGAATATGAGTTCGTAGATGGCTAATGAGCCCTATTCGAGCTGTAAATGTCCTTTGACAGTTCGGACATGGAATGACGACAGTAGAAGGATCTTGGACCGTGCTAATATTCTTCACGTGATCAGGTTAGGCCAGTGGCAGGATGCATCTCTTCTTCTAGGTGCATGTCCATAATGTATGTTTATTTGATATGATCGGACATTATTGCTCTCCGAAAACCCATAGGTGTAGTCTTCTCCTATAAAATATCGAATTGTATGTATACTGATGGTTCCCGTGGCTCACTACTTAACTACATTCCTCAATCTGCACTTCAGACCCGCAGTCATGCTAATGACACACTAGCTGTAATATCAATCGGATCCTAGATACACACATCATCCGTGCACTTCGTCAGTCGCAGTTCTGTGGATTCATGGGGAATCATCATACTAAAGTGACATCATTTGACGTTTCCCGTAATTTTCATTGGCTGTCGACATAAAGTATTCACAAAGTGACAAATGAAAGTCACGACAAGAGGTAAATTTCGTAAATTTAGAATTATGATTTCCAATTAGACATTTGGACTGTATTGTAGAGGGATACACGCCATCTATCCACATCTAACAGCCCCATAATGTTGATGACCAACTAACCAAACAATTGTGGAAGTTTATGACGTCAACAATAGCCACATCAAAAATTATTAACTTCAGCCACAACAAACAGAAATATCACTACATGCAGCAAGACACTTACATCGCAGGCTGTGTAATCAAACTGACCAAGGACCCTATCACAGAAGGCCTGCGGTGACTGTCGACCGCTACATCAAACGATCTCCGTCGTTCTGGTCCAGGTTGGAATTTCAATAAACGTTCCCCTGAAAATAAAAATGTAAGTAAATCAGCTGCTAGAGAATTGACTACACATATATCTGCTGTAACAATATAAACAAATTGTAACAATTTGAAGAGAAAGTAACAATAGGGACATATTATAGCACTATGAACAAGCTGTAACACTATGAACAGTATGTAACAATATGAACGGAATATAGCAACATGAAGGGGCTGTAACATAATCAACGGACTGTAACAATGTGAACCAGCTGTATGCCTACTATTAGGGTAGGAACACATTGCTATAATATGAACGGGCTGTAACAGTATGAACGGATTGTAACGACATGAACAGCCTGTAACAATATGAACGGATTGTAACAAAATGAGCGGACTACAACACTACGAACGGACCGTAACAATTTGAACTGACTTAACACTAGAAACAATATGTGACAGCATGAACGGACTGTGTCAATATGAACATATTGTAACAATATGAATATATTGTTACATTATGGATAAATTGTGACACTATTAATAAATTGTAACAATATGGACGAATTGTAACACTTATTAATAGTTTGTAATAATATGAAAGGACTATAGTACTATAAACAATATGAACGGGTTGTAACAATATGAACGGGTTGTAACAATATGAACAGACAGCAACACTGAACAATATGAACGGACTCTAACACTGAACAATATGAACGGACTCTAACACTGAACAATATGAACGGACTCTAACACTGAACAATATGAACGGACTCTAACACTGAACAATATGAACATACTCTAACACTGAACAATATGAACATACTCTAACACTGAACAATATGAACGGACTCTAACACTGAACAATATGAACGGACGATAAAGTGAATAATATGAATGGACTGTAGCACGAAAGTAAAATTGTCTCAAAAGGTGACCTGCACACAAAAAATAATTGACAACCACTGTTCTATAAGGATGCCCAAATCAACCTGATGCCCAACCCTCCTTAGTCTCATTTTTCGATTGTCAGTGTGCTCTGAAGTCGGAAAGCAAAGAATAGAGACACTGATAGCCATGCGTGTTTAAGGAGATTTGGGGAGGTAGGGATGGCTGCTCCCTTGGCTGGTTGTCAATGTGACCCAGATGCCAAACTGAATTAAAATGTATCACGCCCAAAAGCGCAGATATCTCTTAAGTTGTAACTCATAACACACTACATTCTTCGGACTACATCCTGCTAATCTACAGGAGTTTGAGTACCAACGCAATAGAACCATATAACGGAATAATAGCAGATCATATTGTGGCTATTATTTGCTTCCATTTCGAGTCCCGACAATACCCGGGAGAACCCCCGTCTACGGATAAATGTGATGAGAACAGATGACGGTGAAATGACATGATCAGGGGGCCTCAACCATGAATGGGCTCCAGTAAAGACTTGTGTGCAGAAAGTAAGCATGACCTGAAAGACTGATTTTTGATTATTTTCGCGTATTTCGTTGGTCGGCCTTGGATTTTTTGGCATGGGACTCCAGATATATAAATATTGACCAACGAAAACACGACAATAATAAAGGTAACGAATGAAGGCTTGTTTACTTTCTGTACAGGGGTCTTTACTGCAAAGGTCTCACCTCCGCACTCTTACAGGTCTACTGACTAACCTACATCATGAGAAATGACATGTTTCGATTACCTTAATACCAGTACAGGTCTATGGACT
This sequence comes from Meghimatium bilineatum, assembly GCA_034231615.1. NCBI lineage: Eukaryota > Metazoa > Mollusca > Gastropoda > Stylommatophora > Philomycidae > Meghimatium > Meghimatium bilineatum. Next base: position 72,959,390 of record CM067319.1, on the reverse strand, counting down.
GATTTATCTGATGAGAACAGGGGACTGTGAAATGACATGATCAGATGACACAATACCGATACAGGTCGCAGGGCGGACATACCTGATGAGAACAGGGGACTTAAATTACATGGTCAGAAGACCTAATACCGCTTACATGTCTCCGGGCTGACTAAGATACCTGATGAGAACAGGGGACTGAAATTACATGGTCAGAAGACCTAATACCGCTTACATGTCTCCAGGCTGACTAACATACCTGATGAGAACATGGGACTGAAATTACATGGTCAGAAGACCTAATACCGCTTACATGTCTCCAGGCTGACTAACATACCTGATAAGAACAGGGGACTTAAATTACATGGTCAGAAGATCTAATACCGCTTACATGTCTCCGGGCTGACTAACATACCTGATAAGAACAGGGGACTGAAATTACATGGTCAGAAGACCTAATACCGCTTACATGTCTCCGGGCTGACTAACATACCTGATAAGAACAGGGGACTGAAATTACATGGTTAGAAGACCTAATACCGCTTACATGTCTCCGGGCTAACTAACATACCTGAAAAGAACAGGGGACTGAAATTACATGGTCAGAAGACCTAATACCGCTTACATGTCTCCGGGCTAACTAACATACCTGAAAAGAACAGGGGACTGAAATTACATGGTCAGAAGACCTAATACCGCTTACATGTCTCCAGGCTGACTAACATACCTGAAAAGAACAGGGGACTGAAATTACATGGTCAGAAGACCTAATACCGCTTACATGTCTCCGGGCTAACTAACATACCTGAAAAGAACAGGGGACTGAAATTACATGGTCAGAAGACCTAATACCGCTTACATGTCTCCGGGCTGACTAAGATACCTGATGAGAACAGGGGACTGAAATTACATGGTCAGAAGACCTAATACCGCTTACATGTCTCCGGGCTGAATAACATACCTGATGAGAACAGGGGACTTAAATTACATGGTCAGAAGACCTAATACCGCTTACATGTCTCTAGGCTGACTAACATACCAGATGAGAAGTGGGGGACTGTGATAATGACATGATCAGGTGACCCAATATATGCACCAAAACAGGTCTACGGACAACACACGGCAGTTAAGCAACCGGTCAAACGACTTTCATTCAAAATCACATTCCTCAGATTTGATTTAGCCACTATGATTTACACTTTTGTGTGACAGTCTATGAAAATAAAGTAAATTGTCAAATTAGTCATTTTAGAAATGGGATTTTGCCCATGTGTTGCCGGGGCCCCGAAAGGGGACTAAAGAATAGCAACACTGTTTACTTTCCTTGCATGTCGTAAAAGGCGACTAGGGAGGTTATGGGATGGAGTTGGCTGTCCCATCCCATATAGGGTCAGTGACCCAAAGCTATGCTGAAGTCGGATGTGTCAAGACGAAAGGCGCAGGTATTGCAGCAATGCTGTAAACCATGACACAACGCATTCCGTTCTTCGGACTACATCCTGTTAATCTGCAGGAGTTTGAGAACGAACGCAGAAGAAGAAATGGGATTTTCCACTACTCAATTGTCTTCTTCTTTAGACGGTCATGTTCTAGCTGTACTGTTGGAAAAGTGATTCAATGACAATATAACAGGTTTGAAAAGCTTTCATCAGTAACATTTAAAATCGTACATAAAACTAATACACGTAGTACTGTAAATGCAATCCCGACACTGTGCGTTCACAACCATAGATACATCCGTTTCTGCCTCATATTATCCTGTGTTTCCCCAGCCGTCTCAACTCTAGTTGTTTTGTTGTCCCACACAGGAGATTGATTTCATTGTTCATAACCAACTGTTTCCGTGACGTAACAAATCCTTGACGTGAGTCCTATATAGACTTAGAAAGCCGTGGATAGAGCTAATGACCTAGATTAATATTGAGAATTATGCAACCGACCTGCCGGGGCCAAATATCAAAACATGACGTCACAGTTATCATATTTTCAGATCAAATCGATATCAAACCTTTGAATTTGAATGAGTCAAATTATCACATGAATGCTGATGTTGAATTATTCACGAGCGTGAAATGTGGATACCACTCACTGCATCAGCTTAAAAACAGACCTCGATTGGCGCCCAGTTGCTTCCAAGAGTAAACACTCAATATCAATAAATAGGAATGTGAACATTAAAGCCGCATTTGTATTACGCACGTTTCTCAACCGAATATGAACGTCACTTCAGTAATATTAATGTGTAAAGTAAAAGTAAAATTACTGAACTAATAATTACTAACGCGATTTGGACTGGAGGTCAGAAACCCCCTGGAAATCAGAACATGATCTTTGGTACAAGGAACTTAGTCAAATGGTGGGTAATCCCTCCCCTCCCCTATTTTAACGACCTTCCGTAACAAGTCATAACAAATATAAGAAAAAAGAGGGAATTGCTATGGAAATAGGCGACTGACTAGTTTTTTCTTAGGTAACCCCTCCCCCACTTTTTTGTTACTCAACAAATATTTACAGCCTTGAATATAATTTTATGAAATGGGATTTTATTACTTTTAGGTATTTGAAACACAGAAGACTCCAAGACTACGAGAGTCCTGGAGAAGTTTCAATTACAACAACGCTGAGCTAGAAAATCGAATTTGTGTGGACATAGTTCACATGTGAACGAGAAGATGACGCCAACTTAAGAGTCTTGGAGAAGTTTCAAATACAATAAAGCTGATCTAGAATGTGTGTAGACATAGTTCACATGTGAACAAGTAGATGATTCCACATCTGAGAGGTGTCGCAATGATTTAAGAAAAAGCCTCCTACTCAAATGGGGGTAAAAAACGAAATTTTATAGATGATGTGAGGTGTACTAGGGTTTTGCTGTCGCATGACGGTTTGTGTACTGGCAACTAGTGAGGCATTCCACATGCAGAATCAAGTGTATATATGGGAACACAGTGTTAGCCTTTATTTTTTCGAAAGGACAAAATGCACTCCTGCTGATGATATGACCAGTGCCGCTATCTTAACTTTCTTAGACCCGAAACTAATTTCCTTGGACTAAGTCAACTTGGTGCTCAAGAATGTTTGTTCATTCGAACTGAAATATCGATACTGTATGGGCCGACAAGGAAACCAGTGTATACATATCGATACTTGATAGTCCGACAAGGAAACCAGTGCATAAATCAATTATCCCGCACGGCTTTCCCATTAAAGTGTACGCGGATTAAAATATATCTCGAGACCACCTGTTGAATAAGATAGCAAATATTCCAGACCAGATGAATATACCACACTGAATGGGACATTTAGCATTCCCCGGCTACATAGGAATCTGTCACAGAAGGACAAAAGTGCACTGTCCTCCAGAAGGACAAAAGTGCACTGTCCTCTAGCTAGCTTCTCTTCATCCATGAGGATTATTATAATGAAGACAAAAGTAAGAAATTAGACAAGGTATGATAATGATTTATCCAAAATTTGTCAGCCCATCCGCCAACATTCTTTAGTTGTCTCCTACTACGTGCATGGAAAGAAGACAGCGGCCCTATTCTTAGCACCCTCAACTGAAAGTCCAGGCCCTAGCTGCAATACAGGTGCTGCTTGTTCGAACATGACTTTTGTGTTTACTGTAAACACAGAACAACAACAAAAAAAGTCCAAAGTTGAACATGCTATGGAGAATCTATCTATAATCTTCTTCTTCAGCGTTCATTCTCAAACTCCTGCTGGATCTCCTTTGTAGCTGGACCATGGTCCTACTAGATTTCCAGCAGGATGTAGTCCTGAGAATGGAAATGCGTTGTGTCGCCGTTTTATTTGCGCCAATGGCCCAACACATCTGTCTTCGGCTGCTATCTATAATCTGTGTTTGGTGAATCTAATCAAGCTGTAAAACATGACAAAACATAATCCTTTCTATGAACACCTTCTTACCCACAAGAATTTGAAAAAAATGATTGTAGAAGAAGAAACCAACCAGGCTAAAATGGTGAGGCTTACACACACACTGAAAAAGAAGTGTCAAATAATCACATGCTGCTCAGAAGACACATGCATTATGAAGTGTCAGAAAGTACTTGAAAGTTGATACAACACAATACTTGATACATGTGACATAATATTCACCATTAGTACTTACTATCATCACACATCACAGTGCAGAGAAGAAGAAAAAAAACATTCCTTAAATAAAGAATATAACTTAATGCATCTTCTTCTGTGTGTGTTCTTAAACTCCTGCAGATTAGATGCATGTAGTCCATACCTCTTGTCATTAGAGGTGAGAAAGAGAGTTCTGCAGTGCTATATAACTCCTATACTAACATATGGACGCGAGTCTTGGACAATAAACAAAGTGGAAAGTGTGGAATTAGAGATGTGGTTCTATAGAAGAATGCTGAGAATACCATGGACTTCCAGAAATACTCATGTGGAGGTGTTGAAAGAGTCAAACGCGAAACGGACCTTAATCAATAATATAAGAAAAAGACAATCTTCATATTTTGGCCACTTCATGAGACAGGGAGGTTTGGAGAACAGTCATAACAGGCAAAATTGAATGCAACAGAGACAGAGGGCGACAACGTGAGAAAATATTAGACAGTTTGACAACCTGGCATGGCAGGGAAACAACAACAATCTTGATAAATAATACTGGAGACAGAGAGCAGTGGAGAGATATGATCGCCTACGCCAGCCGGCATGGCACCTGATGATTATGATGAGTCCAGAAAATGGAATACAAAGTGTCATAGTTTACAACTTGCCTGCAGGATCACTGACCTTTCATGGGATAGAACAGCAAACCTCATCCTAATACCTTCTTAGTCTCACTTTAGGACATCTAGGACTGTTCACAGTCATAAGAGAGAAGTTGTTGGCACTGTGCAGTGAGAAATATCACCAACTGAACATATGATCAACACAAGAGACAGAGAGTTGTGGAGAAACATGATCACCTATGCTATTCAGCATGGCACTGGAGTAATTGATTGATTCAATATATTTATAAATATATTTTATCTGCTCTGTAAGAATTATTCAATATTTGTAAGGTTTTTAATAATAATTTTTTTTAGTTCTTTGTACAGGTTGTCATCAGCAGCTGGACAGGTGCGCCCCTTTCACACATGTGAATGTAACTTGGTGTCAGTGTTATTATTCATTACTCATATTTAAGGCATCTGCAACATAAAGGTAAAGATAGGTGCCATGGAAGCAACCTGCCATCAGGTATGAAGATAACTCTTCACTGAATAAGCTGCAACAACTATTAGGTGGGGTGGCGAATTCCCTTCATTGCAGTCTTTACCTCCTCTAATTCATGCATAAGGTACCCATTTTTCACTGGGATGACTAAATGTGCTGTTGTTGTCAGGTGAAAAATCACAACCTGGATTATTTTCTGCAACATACATGATCTTTCCATACTTATCTGCTGTAGGTTCATATTTACAGTTGTCCAACATCATCTCTATGTATGCTGTTATGTATGTCCCTAGATATGCTGTTATATGTCCCTAGATATGCTGTTATATGTCCCTAAGTATGCTGTTATGTATGTCCCTAGATATGCTGTTATATGTCCCTAGATATGCTGTTATATGTCCCTAAGTATGCTGTTATGTATGTCCCTAGATATGCTGTTATATGACCCTAAGTATGCTGTTATATGACCCTAAGTATGCTGTTATATGACCCTAAGTATGCTGTTATATGACCCTAAGTATGCTGTTATATGTCCCTAAGTATGCTGTTATATGTCCCTAGATATGCTGTTATATGTCCCTAAGTATGCTGTTATATGACCCTAAGTATGCTGTTATATGACCCTAAGTATGCTGTTATATGACCCTAAGTATGCTGTTATATGACCCTAAGTATGCTGTTATATGACCCTAAGTATGCTGTTATATGACCCTAAGTATGCTGTTATATGACCCTAAGTATGCTGTTATATGTCCCTAGGTATGCTATTACATAGGTCCCTAGGTATGCTATTATATAGGTTCCTAACTATGTATGTTTTCTGACGTCTGAAGGGAAGCATCTAATAGCAGCCCTCTGATCTGCCTTGCCTGTCGTAAGAGGTAACGGGAGGTTTGAACAAATAGTTGGAAGCCGATTCCTTAGGTTCAAAGTTACCCAGAAGCCATGCAGAAGTCAGATGTATCAGGCCAAGCATCACAGATAACATAGTAAGGCTGCAACCCGTGACAAAACATTTCATTCTCCGGACTACTATGTGCTAACCAGCAGGAGTTAAGAACAAATGCAGAAGTTTAGCAGGGGAATCAAACCTGGACCACACATTGATCAAGTAAGTGTACTAACCACAAAGCCTATTATGTCATCAATGAGAAATTGAAATTGTTTTTGTGTCCAAGTTACATTCACAAGTATCAAAGGGGCAAACATGTCATTCTGTTGTGATAAAAACCAGTACAAAGAACTCACAAAATCATTTTTAAAAACCTTACACATATTTACATCTTACAGAGCAGATAAAATATATTTATAAAATATAATTATTCAATACAAGAATTAGAGATCAATGACTAAAAGTATCTATTAATTTCTTCTTATTGCTGTATTGATTTCATGAACCAATCAATCCAATACCATGTTAAGTAGCGCAGACGATCATGTTTCTCCACAACTCTCTGTCTCTTATTACAGTGGAATCCTGTTATAACAACTTGACCCGGACCAAGAAAATATGTATGTCATAACAGAAATTAGCTATGTACAGTACAAACAATGTAGAAAAAAATACAATTTTTGATTTTAAAAAGTGTTGTTATATAGGTAAATTTGTTATAAAAGAATATGCTGTAAAGGGATTCCACTGTAGTAAGTTTAGTTAGTGACATTCCATTGTGTCACAGTTTCAATCCATCCAACTCCTCTTTTCCCCTTGATATTTTTGATGGTTACTAAATGTTCAAGTTTTGCTCTTCTAATCATGTGCACTAAATATCTTGACTGCTTCTAATTTTTGCTATAATTTGCCTTTTTACTGAAGCATCTATGAGGACCTCTACATTAGTATTCTTTATTGTCCATGGGATTTTCATCATTCTTCAAAAAAAAAAATATTAGTTGCCTCCAGCACACTATGAGATTATTTTTTTTAGTCCATGCTTGACATTCACAAAGACGAATTGGTTCAATATAACATTCATTAGATCTAATTTCAATAAATTTCATATTGATTGAGGCTACCTGTTTAAAATCCTTGTTACAAACTTGACAAAACAGTATATAGATCCTGCTATTTAATACATCTACATTGCCAAGAAGGACTTTAATTTTAAACTTATAAAAAAGATCACATCATAAGGGTTACATTGCCAAATATTTATGAAAAGGCTATTTTTTAAGGAAAAAGACTTACATAAGTGGCTTGTGATTACTGTTAGTTATTTCATCTAAATATCTTATAAGTATTTTTACAGGCAACGAAAGAATTGTACAAGAGACAGAGGCAAGAAATTAAAAAGCCAACCACGTAAATTAGGAACTTGAACAAACCTTGAAGCATAGCTAATCCCAATCCCAAAAGGCACATAATAAATTCAATCTTCATAACAAAATTATATTATCACTGTCAGATGTGGATAATAACTAAATAAAAAAAAAGAGAGCTTACTACGTGGGAAATGAGATGTCTAAGAAAAGCAGTAAACAGAACAAGAAGAGATCATGCGAGGAATGAAGAGATTACAAGAAATGTTGGCACAATGCCTGTGGTCAAATATATTGAAAAACAGACTAAATGGTTCATCCACTTAATGAGAATGAATCCATATTGGCCAGCAGCAAGAGGATACAACATCAGAATGGAAACAATAGTAGGTACTTGGACATCCGAGATTTGAGTGTATGGACAATTTTGCTTAGATTATCATCATCATCATCAAGTGCCGTCTCCGCAACGAAGGATGGCTGCAACGTATCTCCAACATCTCCTGTCTCTTGTCTTGGTGGTGCACTCTGCTAGACTGTAACCTGTCCATCGTGTAATGTTACTCTCCCACTTGTATCTCTGCCTACCTCTTGCTCGCTTCCCTTTGACTTTACCCTCAAGTAAGGTCTTCAATAGGGTGTCATGTCTTTTAATGTGTCCAAAGTATTTTATTTGCTTGATCTTTATTTCTCTTAGTAGTTCTTTCTTCATATTAAGTGTCTTTAGCACCTCTTTATTTGTTTTCTTCTCTTTCCATGATGTTCTCCCTATTCTTCTATATACCCACATCTCAAAGGCATCAATTTTGTCTTCTAATTGTTTATTTAGTGTCCATGTTTCTGAGCCATACATTAATATGGAATAGATGTAGCATTTTATAATTCTCATTTTTAACTTGTTTGTAATTTGTTTAGATATTAATAATTTCCTCATGTCATTGAAGGTACTTTTAGCCATTCCTATTCTCCTTTTAACTTCTGTTTCACATCTGCCATCATTTGTGACTATGTGTCCAAGATATTGATACTGTTTTACTTTACATTATGCTTAATGTTATGCTTAGACTATACATTTCTTGTAACCAAGGTTTACATTTAGAGAGTACTTTGTTGTACATATTTGTAACTAGATTTATTAATTTCTTTAACCATTTTTGTTTTTATATACCGGTATGTAATTTTTAATAGTACGAGACATAGTTAAAAACAGCAGTTCAATTTGAAAAAACACCAACATTTGTTTTAATTATGCAAATTAGCCACCATTTTGAATAATAATTAGCTGCACATGTATCTGAGAATCACAGCAATGAGATCAATAGTTGCGTTTTGTCTTTATGAATACAAAAATATATAGTTTCTGTGGTATTTTATTTTATTATTTATATAATAAGAGATATATAATTTATTTTCATTATAATTATGCTAATTAGCCGCTATTTTGAATATCAGTTAGTTCTGTGTCCATCTGTAAATTCCAGCAATATGAACAACAGATGTGTCTTGTCATCGCAAACACAAAAATGTATAGTTTGTGTATTGTATTATTGAAAATAATCAAGATAATTCAGAAATTATCAGCTCGGCTACATTTTGTGGTTAGAAGTTTTATTTATGCTTTCCTATATGTTTCATGTAATTATTTTCATGCCAAATTAATTCAGAAAAAAAAATCAGAATTATTTTTCAGGATGGCCATACAGACTTGGCTGAGATATTGTTGAATTGCAATTTTCAAGGGCTATCTAACTATTTTTAATGATTTAGCATTATTTTGTTAATTTTGCCAAAGTACCTAATAATAGGCACAGGAAGACCAAGAAGAAGGTGGATTGAAGAAGTTACCAACATTTTGAGACGTCACTATCACTGCATATTAAGCTACAAAATGTGCCACAGCCTGAAAACCAATCATTATTCAATCCTGTGAAGAAGTACAGCAAACACAGAAACCAATCATTATTCAATCCTGTGAAGAAGTACAGCAAACACAGAGAAAAAGACAATGGATAGATAGATAAGAAATATTTCCAAAAGCCTCTGTCCTCTGGGCAAGTGCAGAGAAATCATAGGCATAAAAAATATATACATATTGATAATTGATATACATATCATTTTACGTCTGCTAGTGTAGACTGAGCACATATTGGTTTGCCTGGAGTGCAATAAAACGGGTCCATAACCAAAGGTGATTATATCATTTTTGTGGTAACTCATAGAACTGCATCAAAAATATATGATCACAAAATCTAGGCCTACTTTCGTTTATGATAAATTATACTCACTTTCAGATTGTCAACAACTGTCTAAAAGTGATATAGGCATAGACCTAATACTCTCCTCGTATGTATGACTTTAATCAAATTAACAAGTATGACTAGAATGGAAAAACTAGAATGACTAGAAAAACTTCCAACCATAGTTTACTTTACTTACTATGAATGACTAGAAAAACTTCCAACCATAGTTTACTTTACTTACTATGGATGACTAGAAAAACTTCCAACCGTAGTTTACTTTATTTACTATGAATGACTAGAAAAACTTCCAACCATAGTTTACTTTACTTACTATGAATGACTGGAAAAACTTCCAACCATAGTTTACTTACTATGAATGACTAGAAAAACTTCCAACCATAGTTTACTTTACTTACTATGAATGACTAGACCAGCTCGATTGAAATATTTATTTTTTATGCTGTGAAACATAAACAATACAAAAAATGAACACAGCAGCTGATACTTCGCTAATAAATAAATAATTATTAACTCAGTGAGGCATATCATCTTGACTTTTGATCAATAGTATCACACAGATAAGTATGTATATAATTACAGAACAAGTTAAAAATGAGAATTATAAAATGCTACATCTATTCCATATTAATGTATGGTTCAGAAACATGGACACTAAATAAACAATTAGAAGACAAAATTGATGCCTTTGAGATGTGGGTATAGAGAAGAATAAGGAGAACATCACGGAAAGACAAGAAAACAAATAAAGAGATACTAAAACACTTAATATGAAGAAGGAACTACTAAGAGAAATAAAGATCAGGCAAACAAAATACTTTGGACACATTAAAAGACATGACACCATATTGAAGACCTTACTTGAGGGTAAAGTCAAAGGGAAGCGAGAAAGAGGTAGGCAGAGATACAAGTGGGAGAGTAACATCACACGATGGACAGGTACAGTCTAGCAGAGTGCACCCCCAAGACAAGAGACAGGAAATGTTGGAGATACATTGCAGCCAACCTTCGTTGCAGCACCTGATGATGATGATGAATTACAGAAAAAAATGCAACTTAATATTTTCAACTATTAACAAAACAGAACCAACAGAAATAATCAACGACGAACACAGCAATATACAAAATAGGCCCAAAGAAATTATGGAAAGTTGGAAAAATTATTTCAATCAACTAAAAGGAAGGAGTAGTGATTACAACAATAAATACAACAGAGGAAGACCTAGAACCATACCTCCAGAAATCAGAAATTGAAGACACAGTTAAACATGCACCAAATAAAAAGCACCAGGAATAGATGGCATACCAATAGAACTAATAAAAATGCTAACAGTGGCAGGTATAAAGTTGCTACACAGACTGTTCAACGTGATATGGAAGACACCACAGGAGTGGAATACAGTGGTGATTGTTCCCATCTGGAAGAAGAAAGTTAATAAGAGGAACTGCACTAAGTATAGAGGCATATCACTCTAGAGCCACATAGGAAAAATCTTTAAGAAGATACTAGAGAGAAAAATGCATGCATATATAGAACCACAGCTCAACAACACACAATTGAGCTTTCTGAAAAATAAAAGCTGTACAGATTCACCCTCAAACAAATTTAAGAAAGAGAGACAGAACATAACCAAGACTTATATTTGGCTTTCATGGACCAAGAGAAAACTTTCAACAAAGTGTATAGAGCACAATTATGGATAACATTACAGACATATGAAGTTCCCCAATATTTGATAAGTTTATGTTTTAGCATATACGTCAATAGTCGATGCGTAGTAAGAACGAGCACAGGTACATCCGATAATTTCCAAATTCACTTGGGAGTGAGACAGGGATGTGTACTATCCCCTTATTGTTCATAACATACATAAATCACATCTGCAAAATAGCAAAGACAACAGAAGAGAACAATCTGAACGATAACTTAAACGAGTTGCTGTTTGCAGACAACCAAACACTAGTAGCATCACCAGAAGAGCAACTACAAAGACAAATAGACAGATTACATCCAACATGCCAAACCTTTAACATGAAGATAAACATAGAAAAGACTGAAGTAATGAAGATAGGAAGAACTGAAAGAATCACCAATATATATTGGAAGCAGCAGACATTAAAGAAGTGACAGAATTCACATAACTAACAAGCAATATAACAACAGATGGCAAGAGCAGTAAAGAAAAAAATATGCAATAGATGTAGTAAAGTATACCAAGCCCTAGGGCAAATGACACAAATCTTCAGAAACAAAAATATAGATTTAAACACCAAAATAACACTATTCAAAATGATTATTATGCCAACGCAGTGCTACTGATGCCTAACATGGACAACGACAGCACAAGACAAACATACACTTGTGACAGCTGAAATGGCATGCTTACCAGAATCCTAGGAATTTTGCTAAGAGACAGAGTGAGGAATGAGGACATAGACAAAGAACCGGCACCACCCCAAAATTGGAATACATTAAGAGACAACAGATCAACTGGTCTGCACACATCAGCACAGAATACCACAGCAAGCTATGCTACGCAGATACCATGACGGCAGACTTAGAGGCCGACCACCGAAATAAAAGACTTAAAAGAGGTAACAAATTCCACAGTAAACAGTAAAGTATATTACTCAGCACACACGAGGGATATCTCCAGAAAACTCTTCTACACCTGACGTTGAAAGGCAACAACGGGTTTAGCGAATAGGGTATATATAGCGAATATATAGGTACGCCGATATATAGATAGAACAAAGCAGAATGAGCTGTAATAATCACTGAACACAATGATTGAATAAAGGCAGGCACACTGACAGAAATCAGATGAAGTGATAGACCTACTTCACTGACGACTAAGTCAAGCAGACAGACAGCTATGTTAGTATTAATCGAATTTAACAACAGCCTTGCGAGAAAGTACATTCGTCGTTGATGCATGAAACAAAACAGACATTATTTATGTGTACCTTTGTGTGCGAAAGATGAAACAGCGAAAAGTATTCCGTTCCAAGTTCTCTCATGATGCTACAAGCAGACAAACTGAGCAGATGTGTAGTGTGTCGTCCGGTAGGAGTTATTCGCCCGTCTCTACCGCTCATCATATCCGTGGTTCTCAAACTATAACCAGCACACACGGCACCATAGCGTTTGCTTGAGTAGTAATATTATGAATGAAATTTGTACACACCCCTTCCAACCTAACATTTCAGTGCCAGTCTCTGGGAGATCGTAGAAGTCAAATCTATCCGCTCGATTATATTATCTTTCCAAGTTTTCTAATCTCTGCCATGTTGTCTTTTGTTGTCACTCCTGACCTTTTTTACTCCAGATCTGGGCTTTTTTGATATGTTTTTCCCAATAATGAAACTATTTCACTGGGGGTATAAAAATATATTCTCGACGGCAACCTTAGTCAACCCCCCAACCCCCCTTTTTTCAACTTGTCAACTACTGTACACAAATTTTCAGACCCCTTCCACCCTAATTCTTGATGTAATAAATGGATAGTTACTATAACAAATTTCAACTTCATGGGTAACACTTATATTTACTGACACAAAGGCGATCGTGGTAATAAGAAAGTAGGCTATATCAAATATATTGTGGCACTAGTACAGTTTCTCTCTACTGTGCAGAATTAGTAGTGTATAGAATCATCGAGATAAAGGTACCATAAGCGTGCTTATTTTCGATATCTCCTGGGGAAGAATTATCTATAGATCTGTTCAATGTATAATGATGTTGGCTGACAACCAATAACCAATTGTTTTACAGAGAATTGGGTGAACAATTTGTCATTTTTATCGCGTGACATTCGTGTAATTTCTTCAACTTACTTAAGTACTCTAGGCATTGTATCTGTGAGTGAATTGAACAGAAGGTAGAATTAATGGAAGCTGCTGCTAAGTGGAGTTTCGTCGACTACCGAAATGACAAAAAGTGGTGGTTTATCCCACAATAACAGCATGAAATGGAGATAGAGGCAGTGACAGCGGATAGTTGATAACAAAAACACCAACATACACAGTGATTCTAACAGACTCTCAGAGCATGTGTGGTAACCGAGGTCCGGGCTTCTAGTTCATGGTGCAAAGAATAGGGTCACTTTCTTCTTTCCAGACATGTCGTAGGAGGCGATTAAGGAAAGTTGGAGGGATGGGCTGATAACATATAACCTAGGAAAAAAATTACTGTCACTGCATTTTGTCTATATTCCCAAATTGTTTTGTATGTCGTACTTATTTACCTCTCGATTTACGGAACAGCACGGGAGTGCCTTGGGATAAGAGAATCAGCCCCCACGGCAAATCCGAAGGGAGACCTTAAAGTAGTCGAGGGTGGGGGAGAGGGGTTATTGCAAATGGGCAATATATCTTTCTTAATAAAATCTTCTCCCGTAAGCAGTCATGTGTGAAATTTTTAACGCTTATAGTCCATTTTCTAACGCTTATAGTCCATTTTTAACGCTTATTGTCCATTTTTAACGCTTATAGTCCATTTTTAACGCCTATAGTCCATTTTTAACGCATATAGTCCATTTTTAATGCTTATAGTCCATTTTTAACGCCTATAGTCCATTTTTAACGCCTATAGTCCATTTAACATATTACAGTGTTCTTACTGATCATCTATAAAGACGCAACATGCCTATAATCATCATCACGGATACACTTTACATCTGAATTATTCTTGATTTGAAACTAGGATCACAGCACGCGGGATACTCACATAAGTGCCCCGCTCTCCGTTCCAGTAGCCATCGCAGTGTATGTAGACTCAAGAGTCCCGGTCAGGGGTTGATTTCGCGATCTTCGGGTCTTTCCAAAAAGAGTACTTTTCCTCCCTCATCTCTAGTCACTCACATTTCTACATTATTTGTGTGTGTACGTTCTCAGCCTATTTAACCTCATCTTTATTTTGCAATGAATATTTGATTGAGAGATAAATCTTCCAGTGTAGGGTAACAACCCTAAACAGGAAGTAGGTGGCTGGGGTAACACTGGGCAAAATGTCAAGATATAAAAAAAATAGGTAGGTGTGTTACAAAAATAAAACATAAAACAACTTAACAACGAGTTCCCTGTATCTCGTTGTTAAGTTGTTTTATGTTTTATTTTGGTAACACACCTACCTATTTTTTTTATATCTTGAATATTTGATTGCCTTAATCAAGTCTGTTTTATCTCTTTTCAGCATTGTGCCATCTATCGCTGCATTGTCTGCCAATAAGCCGGCTCTCTCATTTCCTCTGACCCCGACATCACTAGTGCATCCATGTTATGCACTGGAAATTGATTTATTAAATAAATCAAACCATTCCTTTCTCAATAAGCATTTTTCAATCTTGTATAGTATGCTTTGAGAGTCTGTGTAACGGAGTGTGTTGATATATCAGTCAACAGAAATACAAATAAAAGCGGTGTGGGTTTTGTTGCCTACAGAAACGGCGTAAAATTGCATGAGAAGTCATTTGCATACTCCACTGTCACTTCGAGCACGAGGATGGAGATAGAAGGAATTACATCAGTATTAAATTGATTGATAACGGACACACTTTAAATGATGAAGAGAATGCTAAAATATACAATGCACATGTTCTGATAATGATATAAATGGGAATGACCACAAAAAGTGGAGGAAATAATCCGCTCTTGAAAGATCAGAATAGTCTACAACCAAGAACTGACTGTGGCACTAAGCTTCTATTATGATGACGAAATGGCAGGAAGATCATTTATATGAATGCCAATTGTGCAGTGTTACTAGTTCCTAATAAAAAATCACGTGCTTCTTGGAAATATCTTGGAAAGTTGAAAGATAGCGGTTACCCAGCAGAGGTTTGAAATCCAAGATGAACAAAAATAGGTTTAAGTGTCACCAAAATAAGTCATAAAACAACCTGACAACGAGATACAATGACAGACTACGTTTCGACTAAAGGCCTTCATCAGGACAAACAAAAGACCACAGTAAAACACATCTTACATGGAGACAAACATGGTATTGATAAGAGGGAAGGACAATAGCGAATGGGTGACGGAAGATGCAAAGATGGAGCAGCATGACAGGGAAGAAGAGGGTGTGGGGAGAAGACAGTGGTAAGTAAAGATGGGAGAGTGCACAGAGAAAAGTAGAAAGTGAAAATAGATAAGATATAATAGCAAGTGAAATAAGAAATTAAAATACTTATCTAAAAAAAATGGCAACAGGCAATGAATATTACAGAAAAGCAATCATAATGTAAAAGAAGAGCAACATGTTTGTCTCGGTGTAAGATCTGTTTTACTGTGGTCTTTTGTTTGTCTTGATAAAGGCTTTTTAGTCGAAAAGTCATATGTCAATGTATTTAGTTGTTAGGTTGTTTTATGACCTATTTTGGTAACACGTACACCTATTTTTGCTCATCTTGATATTTGCTTCGTGTTACCTCAGCCACCCACTTCTTGATTAGGGTTGTTACCCTACACTGGAACATTTATCCCGAGGTTTGAATTACTTTCGCCTAAGAAAGATGGATGTGTCGGGCCAATGGCACAAATTAAACTGTGACACAGAGCATTTCCATTCTCTGGAGTACATCCTGCTGAAAATCGCGTGTGCGTGCGTGCGTGCGTGCGTGCGAGCGAGCGTGCTTGCGTGCGTGCGTGCGTGTGTGTGTATTATACATTTGGTTAAGTAAAATATACCTTTAATGGGGAGCTTAAACCGCGGATGTTAGTACAATTTGGTTAAACAATCATACAAAAAAGTGGAGATAGCAGTTTTAGTAATCCAATCGCACGACCTTCGATAGATAACGCAAGGTTATATGCAACTGTCTGTATATAGGCCTGTGTGAGCTGGGTTGTTCTGGACTTCGGAATTAGGCTTTTTTCTTCTTCTTTAAATTGTTGAGTTGTAACTACGAAATTACCGTTGTAAATGAGATTTCTTCGACTGTTAACATCAATTCTGTTAAAGCGCAAGTATTCTTCTATATTACTTTACATATTTATTCGTTGGTGATAAAGTATCTGTATGACATTTCATCTCAAACTATAATAATAATAGGCCTATAATAAAGCCTACCTACTATTCTGAACGTTAAGTGGAGTGACTTTAAATTTATCACTACTATAAGAGAGGAAAGGAAACAAACCTATATATCTGCCTTCATTAGACAAAGGCGTTGGACTTACATCGGCCATGTTCTCAGAATGAACAGCCTAAGAATTCCCCAGCAGTCACTATATTGGGTGTCACCTGGAGTAAGAAGAAGAGGGAGACCTAGAGAAACTCTACGAAGAACCATTAATAGAGAATGCATGTCATTGAACCTTAACAACACGCAACAATTGAAAGACCTGGCAACACAAAGACAGAAATGGAAGGCTATGGTTTCTGCCCTATGCGCCGCCTATGGCCCTGGAGGAACATAACATAACATATAATAAATCAAATTACCCTGTCAGGATCGTAGTAGACCCGCAATGTACATTTTGCACAAAAGATACAATCCATATTATGTCGATACTACAATGGTAGCATTTCAAGGAGCATAATTTTATTTGGTGGCGCCCATCTTCTCTCTGAGAACTTTTACCTTTTACGCAAACAGGACAAAAAAGACAAATTATTGGAAGAGTCTATATATTTATATATAAATATCAAAATACCAAATTAAAGTAAGTATTCCTTACTTATTATGCCTTATTCATATACCTCTGCGTTTGTTTTAAATCTCCTGCAGGCTAGCAGTGTGTAGTCCGAAGGACGGAATGCAATGTGTCAGTTTACATATTTGCCGCGATATATGAGCCTTTTGACATGATACACCCTACTTCAGTATGCCTTATGTGTCACTTTGGACATATATGGGATGGGACATCCAATTCTACTCCATAAAATCCGTAGGAGAAAAGAATAGCAACACTGTTTACCGTCCATACGTTACTTATGAAAACGGCTATCATATCTAACAAGTAACAATACATGTATAGACAGATGCGAACAAAAAGACCGAAACGTGGAGTTTATCCATATCAATATTATGTATATAGTTGTTATAATTGTTTTTATGTCGCTATTGCTTACATATCTGTGTAAAGATTGATTATACAATTGAATTTGAGACACCGCCGAAGTCTAATGGGTCGTGCCATTGACGCAAATGAAACGGCGATTAAACGTATTCACGTTTTCCGATTACATTCTGCTGGAAATCTAGTAGGATCATAGTTCTGCTACAAAATAGTTACAGAAAGTTAGAAAACGAACGCTAAAAAATTTAACAACCATCTCATGTCAAACACACTCGGAGCCAGGTCTAATGATTCGTGGAATTTGTTATAAGATTCCCAGCACTACGTCACATTTTGTTGTGGTCTATCATAAACCCTAATATAACCCAGATGGACTAAAATCCGTGATTGAAAGAGGTAAAAAAAAATTTACATAAGCCGGAAAGCTGCAATAAAACTGTTTCACATATTCTTCTTCTTTATCGTTCATTCTCAAACTTCCGATGGTTCTCTCTTGTAGCCGGATATAACTAAAATGGTATAACTAAATTTCCAGCAGGATGTAATCTAAAGGATGGAAATGCATTGTGTAGCCATTGTTTTGAGCCAAATGAACCGACATATCCGTCTACAGTGGGTATAACATATGATAAGGGAATATGTAAAAAGATATAACAAGGGTTCAATAATAATTTTATGTAGAACAATAAACAAAGTCGACGTTTCGATCACACGTTATTTATCAAGATAGGGACAAACAAACACATAATGCAATAGCTAAGACTTTATTATTATTATTATTATTATTATTTATTATTATTATTATTATTATCATTATCACTATTATTATTATTATTATTATTATTATAAATATTATTATTATTTAAATCTGCTATTTTCCTTTTTGTTGGTTGGTAGATGATTCAGTGGTACATGAATTCATGCATTTGATCCAATCTTGACATGGCAAGAATCACCTACAATTCCATATTTCTCTGATTTCTTTGTCATTTGTCACAATGCCAGATATGCCATTCTCTACTACATGTAGTCTTCAATTTTATTGTTTCCTTCTGTGTTTGTTTGGTCTACCTCAATAAAGACCTTTTGATCAAAATGTCGATTCTGTGTATATTTTAATATAAAACTACTATTTAACCCTTTTATATGGTTTAAAAAGGGAAACTCACCAAAAGGACATTTTAATCCATTATCAGCCAATCACCAACATTCAAAAACATTCACACTCATTCACATTCACATTCACAGTCAAAAACTTTCACACTCTACCCGCACGAGTAAATTAAAAAACTGGATATATCTCAGCTAATCGTCGCTTTCATTCTTCGTACAGGTTATCATAGACATCTCAAGTACATCATATAAGTACTATAAGTACATCTCAATAAAAAATATAAAGGATTTTGCGTCGACCATCATTCTTTTTGAGTGTCAAACTGATTGAATTTCGTAGCGTAATGTTTACGCAGTTATAATTTTGCGCAAGAGGTCTGGAGTTCCATTCCTATTCGTGACGTATTGTTTACATTAAAATTTTTCAGAGATCCCTGGTAATTATCGCTTGAAACTACTCAGTTACATACTATGAGTGGTACTATCGAAGCATAGCGAACACTACACACATTGAGCCTTGTGGCGTAACCGATCATGGAACTCAACAACTCCTTATCGCGAATGTTGACTATCAGCGAATCTACAAAATCTCTTCCATGACACTTCATCAGACTGTTCTGAATAGTATCTTATTTTCTTCTTCCATTCCATGAATTGTACATATTATCATAATGTATTGTACATCTTATCGTCCCGGGGGTAAGAGATGCGTTCGGAGTATCCACGACGAAGACAATCCTCGAGAAAGAATATCACTTGAAGTATAGCATGATGTATTGTACATCTTATCGTCCCGGGGGTAAGAGAGGCGTTCGGAGTATCCACGACGAAGACAATCCTCGAGAAAGAATATCAATTGAAATATAGCATGATGTATTGTACATCTTATCGTCCCGGGGGTAAGAGAGGCGTTCAGAGTATCCACGACGAAGACAATCCTCGAGAAAGTATATCACTTGAAGTATAGCATGATGTATTGTACATCTTATCGTCCCGGGGGTAAGAGAGGCGTTCGGAGTATCCACGACGAAGACAATCCTCGAGAAAGAATATCACTTGAAGTATAGCATGATGTATTGTACATCTTATCGTCCCGGGGGTAAGAGAGGCGTTCAGAGTATCCACGACGAAGACAATCCTCGAGAAAGAATATCACTTGAAGTATAGCATGATGTATTGTACATCTTATCGTCCCGGGGGTAAGAGAGGCGTTCAGAGTATCCACGACGAAGACAATCCTCGAGAAAGTATATCACTTGAAGTATAGCATAATGTATTGTACATCTTATCGTCCCGGGGGTAAGAGAGGCGTTCAGAGTATCCACGACGAAGACAATCCTCGAGAAAGTATATCACTTGAAGTATAGCATGATGTATTGTACATCTTATCGTCCCGGGGGTAAGAGAGGCGTTCGGAGTATCCACGACGAAGACAATCCTCGAGAAAGTATATCACTTGAAGTATAGCATAATGTATTGTACATCTTATCGTCCCGGGGGTAAGAGAGGCGTTCAGAGTATCCACGACGAAGACAATCCTCGAGAAAGTATATCACTTGAAGTATAGCATAATGTATTGTACATCTTATCGTCCCGGGGGTAAGAGAGGCGTTCGGAGTATCCACGACGAAGACAATCCTCGAGAAAGAATATCACTTGAAGTATAGCATGATGTATTGTACATCTTATCGTCCCGGGGGTAAGAGAGGCGTTCAGAGTATCCACGACGAAGACAATCCTCGAGAAAGTATATCACTTGAAGTATAGCATAATGTATTGTACATCTTATCGTCCCGGTGGTAAGAGAGGCGTTCGGAGTATCCACGACGAAGACAATCCTCGAGAAAGAATATCACTTGAAGTATAGCATGATGTATTGTACATCTTATCGTCCCGGGGGTAAGAGAGGCGTTCAGAGTATCCACGACGAAGACAATCCTCGAGAAAGTATATCACTTGAAGTATAGCATAATGTATTGTACATCTTATCGTCCCGGGGGTAAGAGAGGCGTTCAGAGTATCCACGACGAAGACAATCCTCGAGAAAGTATATCACTTGAAGTATAGCATGATGTATTGTACATCTTATCGTCCCGGGGGTAAGAGAGGCGTTCGGAGTATCCACGACGAAGACAATCCTCGAGAAAGTATATCACTTGAAGTATAGCATAATGTATTGTACATCTTATCGTCCCGGGGGTAAGAGAGGCGTTCAGAGTATCCACGACGAAGACAATCCTCGAGAAAGTATATCACTTGAAGTACAGCATAATGTATTGTACATCTTATCGTCCCGGGGGTAAGAGAGGCGTTCGGAGTATCCACGACGAAGACAATCCTCGAGAAAGAATATCACTTGAAGTATAGCATGATGTATTGTACATCTTATCGTCCCGGGGGTAAGAGAGGCGTTCAGAGTATCCACGACGAAGACAATCCTCGAGAAAGTATATCACTTGAAGTATAGCATAATGTATTGTACATCTTATCGTCCCGGGGGTAAGAGAGGCGTTCAGAGTATCCACGACGAAGACAATCCTCGAGAAAGTATATCACTTGAAGTATAGCATGATGTATTGTACATCTTATCGTCCCGGGGGTAAGAGAGGCGTTCAGAGTATCCACGACGAAGACAATCCTCGAGAAAGTATATCACTTGAAGTATAGCATGATGTATTGTACATCTTATCGTCCCGGGGGTAAGAGAGGCGTTCAGAGTATCCACGACGAAGACAATCCTCGAGAAAGTATATCACTTGAAGTATAGCATAATGTATTGTACATCTTATCGTCCCGGGGGTAAGAGAGGCGTTCAGAGTATCCACGACGAAGACAATCCTCGAGAAAGTATATCACTTGAAGTATAGCATGATGTATTCAACCGTGTTATTGACAGTAAAGGCACACGAGCACAATCACAATACACCTTCATACATGATGGTTTTAATTATTTCGGTGCTCCTCGTTGACCACTATGTATATGATTTGTCGCCTGCATTCGCCAACCAACGAAATGCTTGAAGATAACCAGTGAAATGCATGAAGATAACCAGTGAAATGCATGAAGATAACCAGTGAAATGCATGAAGATAACCAACGAAATGCATGAAGATAACCAACGAAATGCATGAATATAACCAACGAAATGCATGAAGATAACCAACGAAATGCATGAAGATAACCAACGAAATGCATGAAGATAACCAGTGAAATGCATGAAGATAACCAACGAAATGCATGAAGATAACCAACGAAATGCATGAAGATAACCAAAAATAGGAAGTATGAAGGTATGTTTTGTGTCTGCTCGTATGCGTTTATTGTGGATAGCTAGGATACAACACCACTTCTCTTTATAATGCCCATACATTGAAAATGTCCATCTTTCTTGCAATATTTCTTAACAACCTATGCTTCAAAACATAAACCCCGGCCAAAATTCCAACACTATAGAACATTGTGTTTACGACTGGAATCACGATGGTAACATTCCTGCAGGTATTAGTTCATGATGTAAGGATATCTTACCTGCAATTAATGTTGGCAAAACATCACTTAATATGGACCTGAATCCAATATGGATCTGTCATCAACAAAATCCTTTTTATACACAGGCCCGTAAATAAGGGGGGGGGGGGTTGGGAAGTTCACACCCTCTCCTTAGAAAATCTGTACATGAATTTTAGCATTATGAACTTAACGAAAAGGTCGGTGACCCCCCCCCCCCGGCCTTTTAAGCGTTTTTCACAAAAAGGTCTTCAAATTTCAATTAAAAAAAAGTAAAACCCCTCAATAAGGTAATCATATTTACGGCCTCGTTTTTATACATAAATTAAATTGTGTAAGTTTGATAATTCATTTCGCTTCTATTACTAGAATAGGTGGGACAACTTGCCAGAGAACACGGGGACTTCAGGAGATTCATAAGAATGGCTAAGTTCTGGAAAGAATACGTCACATGACACAAGTTTGAATTACAAATTATTGGAGAAAAATTAGTAATTTTCGCACTTTAATTGCTACAAATTTTTTAAGGAGTGAGAGTTTTTTTGTGTGGACATAATTAAACAGGAGGGTCCCTAAATTCTTGACAAGTTGTTGACATGTTGACAAGGGAGGAGGGTTGGGGGTTAAAAAAAGTGACAAAAATATTGACGTATTTTATAGACATACCCATAGTTGAAATATCGTTTTATGCCTTCTAATAGAATATCTTATCGTCTGCTGCCTTCTAATAAAATATATTATCCGTCTGCTGCCTTCGTTTAGATTATATGAACGCTAATCTCACATTTGCTTGGCATAGTGTTTAAATCACACCCGGGATAGATTTTTCTTTTTCGAGTAAAAATTAAAAATCCTTTTTCGTACACGGCGTGGTGATTACTATGACAAAACTGCGATTATTTCACTAGCCAATAAAATCTTTCATGCACCTATTACCTGGGAAACAATTAAATAACAATTTTTTAAATTACGTTTACTAATGCAGATCGTGGTCAGAAACATATGGTCAGGTAGTGCAGAATACATTTTCTTGGTGCTATGAGTAACTACAGACCAAGGAAAATGACTTGTGATAGCGCTGCACAGCTTATATATCTCATTTACAATATTACCACTACACTAATGAATAATGACAATACAGTAAACATTTCTGTATTGGCAATTCATTGACTAGATTATATGTTTAATATTTGGATCGCGAAATGAGATGCCACTTTTCATATACTAAGAACCGCCGAGCTACGCGTAGGACCATGGACGTCAGATACTGCGTGCAAACACATAAAATAGAGGAATTGATAGATCGAACCAGTGTTGCCATACAGTTGTAACAATTTAATGACTATATTTAAGTGAGATATAACACAAAATGGACACACTACCAAATTGTGAATAAAAAGTATTAAAAAATATACCTCAAGCTTCGATTCTTTTAAGTGAATCAGCTGTAATTCTAATAACTTCATCAGGAGATTAGGGGCCAAAGTTACATTCTGTTTCTTGGATGCAATTTTAACAGCAGTTACGAGTGGAATAATTATACCAACAAAATCATTACTCGTTGGTTAGACAAACCATAATATTTTTTCCGTTAGTTTTATTAAATAAATATGTAACAATGGACATATTTTTAAATTGCCGACAATACAAAAAAAAATCCAAATTTGTTTTTAAAATGCCCAACATGGCAACACTGTATCGAACGTAGGTAGATGTAAGAAACCAAATGAAATCATCGCACAGATGTTACCAATATTGGAAAATAAAAATGTATTAACAACAATATCACTATTCAATGGGACTTGTTATTAGTTTATTAACCCAGGTCATAGCATACAGGGCAGATCTTACGTGTACAGTATTTCCCATCAACAGATATCGAATTGTGTTCACGCTCATGATTCCCGTCCCTCGCTGATTACACATACGGTTGATGATATTTATTTTGCTATACAGGTGTGCACTGTTACTTCTCGGTGAAATATGAAGTCGTATAGCTTCACTAACCAAACAATACACACAAATACGCAGGAATATATATATATATATTCAGTATATATATATATATATATATATATATATATATATATATATATATATATATATATATATATATATATATATATATATATATATATATATATATAAGTCTTAAGTTTTTTCCGAGGGTACACGTATATACTCCGTAACCTCACTTTTAAAATCATGATGATCTATTGATGTTGATTGATACTTTGTTATGTTAGTTCTGTATCAGCCTAAATAAACTGTGTCCTTGGAAAAAAAAGGATTGTGATGTGAAAAACGCAATCTGATTTATATTGATCAGTTTTGTGGAGAATCTTAAATAATAAAATAATGGAAGCTCATAATTAACACAACGAGGAACAAAAACAAACATAAAACGAAAGAAACTCATACACATCCCTCTTTAAGAAAATGCGTTCAAGTAAACTATTGACTTCTCCAAATATTGCATGTGAAAGAAAAGTATGTTTATGAATATTACGTAATGAGAGAGTTGTAATGCCACCCGGAGGGAGGGGGTGGTGGAGGAGTGGGTGAATGGGGAAAGTAGGTCGCACCAAAATATAGATGGGTACAATACAAGAATCAGTGGACAAATCACTTGACAACATACCAACTTTTTAATTTCATATGCTATTGCACTATCTCGGAAACTTAAAAAGTCATAACTTAAAAATATCGATCTAACGATTTCCGCGTAATGAACTGACCGTCCACCTATCAGTGTGCAGCGCGCATGTCGAGTGGTCAGGGGCTCTCACCGCGTAACGTGGCGAATATTGGATGCATCGGTATATGCGACTTTATCGGAATTTCGTTCCGTTTAATTATGTTTGCTATTTGTTCAGTAGAAACCTGTCCACTGATTCTTGTATTGTACCTATAGATGATTCATTTGTGTATATACTGTAAACCTACCTTTGTTTCTAGAAAATATACACTATATGTATTTATTGTTCAGATATAGGCCGGCGATAAGCCGATTTTATAAACATATCGAAATAAGAGATGTACGAATTTCAGGTAAGGGTTAATTTACTGAACTTTCGTACAATATAAACATTTTTTGCTATACTGATGAAAATTAACTCTGGAGTTGTAATAAACTTTTACAAAAGTATTAAATAACCTCTAGGAAAACTAATAGCAAAATAACAGAACTCCATTAAATCTATGTGTTTACAACCAACCCTTGCTGTGACGTTACAAAGTCAGTAATACTTCATTTTGTCTACAGATGCATGCCTCATATCGGCTAAACTTGATATGTAAATACAAATACAGTGCGACGTAGATTACGTTGAAATATGTAGATTACACTTTTATAATTTTTAATTTAAAGCCAATAGTATTAGAAAAAGCCAGAAATAAAACAAATAAAATGGAACACGAATTTTTTTTTACTCTAATGACATGTTTACATTTTGATATTGTTGTTGTTATCGATATCTAATTGCTGCGGAGTAGGTCTACTCTTGGCAGCTCAATACCATTAAAAAAAGTTCAGGTTTTCTGAAAGTAGACTTTGTGATCTTTACAGCGACTTAGTGACTGTTAGGGGTGTCTATAAAAGTTTTCGCCTCGTTTGAACAGTCAACGCAGTTTAAGGAGGTTATCCACTGTTTCGTTGGGGTGAGAGAACTAACTACAAATGGGTAGTTGCTGGGGTCTCATACGGTTTAAATTGCTATTGACTCTCGGATGTTCTATTTGAAACTGAAATATAGATGATTAATTTCTCCCGCAGACATTGTTTATGTTGTTATTGTCCATTTTGATGTTGACAAATCCTATGGCTGTTTTGTGGCTTTGAGAAAAAATGGTGTAAGCAGTTTTCTGTGTATCCATGTTTAGTTTCCACTATTCACAGTATACTGAGATTGTGAGAAGAGATCTACTGATCTTTGCTTTAGCCATGATGGGATATTTATCAGTATGATGATGATGGGATATTTATCAGTATGATGATGATGGGATATTTATCAGTATGATGATGATGGGATATTTATCAGTATGATGATGATGGGATATTTATCAGTATGATGATGATGGGATATTTATCAGTATGATGATGACGGGATATTTATCAGTATGATGATGATGGGATATTTATCAGTATGATGATGATGGGATATTTATCAGTATGATGATGATGGGATATTTATCAGTATGATGATGGGATATTTATCAGTATGATGATGGGATATTTATCAGTATGATGATGGGATATTTATCAGTATGATGATGATGGGATATTTATCAGTATGATGATGATGGGATATTTATCAGTATGATGATGATGGGATATTTATCAGTATGATGATGATGGGATATTTATCAGTATGATGATGGGATATTTATCAGTATGATGATGGGATATTTATCAGTATGATGATGGGATATTTATCAGTATGATGATGATGGGATATTTATCAGTATGATGATGGGATATTTATCAGTATGATGATGGGATATTTATCAGTATGATGATGATGGGATATTTATCAGTATGATGATGATGGGATATTTATCAGTATGATGATGATGGGATATTTATCAGTATGATGATGATGGGATATTTATCAGTATGATGATGATGGGATATTTATCAGTATGATGATGATGGGATATTTATCAGTATGATGATGGGATATTTATCAGTATGATGATGGGATATTTATCAGTATGATGATGGGATATTTATCAGTATGATGATGATGGGATATTTATCAGTATGATGATGATGGGATATTTATCAGTATGATGATGATGGGATATTTATCAGTATGATGATGATGGGATATTTATCAGTATGATGATGGGATATTTATCAGTATGATGATGGGATATTTATCAGTATGATGATGGGATATTTATCAGTATGATGATGATGGGATATTTATCAGTATGATGATGGGATATTTATCAGTATGATGATGGGATATTTATCAGTATGATGATGATGGGATATTTATCAGTATGATGATGATGGGATATTTATCAGTATGATGATGATGGGATATTTATCAGTATGATGATGATGGGATATTTATCAGTATGATGATGATGGGATATTTATCAGTATGATGATGATGGGATATTTATCAGTATGATGATTGGATGTTTATCAGTATGATGATGGGATATTTATCAGTATGATGATGATGGGATATTTATCAGTATGATGATGGGATATTTATCAGTATGATGATGGGATATTTATCAGTATGATGATGGGATATTTATCAGTATGATGATGATGGGATATTTATCAGTATGAAGATGATGGGATATTTATCAGTATGATGATGGGATATTTATCAGTATGATGATGGGATATTTATCAGTATGATGATGGGATATTTATCAGTATGATGATGGGATATTTATCAGTATGATGATGGGATATTTATCAGTATGATGATGGGATATTTATCAGTATGATGATGGGATATTTATCAGTATGATGATGATGGGATATTTATCAGTATGATGATGGGATATTTATCAGTATGATGATAGGATATTTATCAGTATGATGATGGGATATTTATCAGTATGATGTTGGGATATTTATCAGTATGATGATGGGATATTTATCAGTATGATGATGGGATATTTATCAGTATGATGATGATGGGATATTTATCAGTATGATGATGGGATATTTATCAGTATGATGATGGGATATTTATCAGTATGATGATGGGATATTTATCAGTATGATGATGATGGGATATTTATCAGTATGATGATGGGATATTTATCAGTATGATGATGATGGGATATTTATCAGTATGATGATGATGGGATATTTATCAGTATGATGATGATGGGATATTTATCAGTATGATGATGATGGGATATTTATCAGTATGATGATGGGATATTTATCAGTATGATGATGATGGGATATTTATCAGTATGATGATGATGGGATATTTATCAGTATGATGATGGGATATTTATCAGTATGATGATGGGATATTTATCAGTATGATGATGGGATATTTATCAGTATGATGATGATGGGATATTTATCAGTATGATGATGATGGGATATTTATCAGTATGATGATGATGGGATATTTATCAGTATGATGATGATGGGATATTTATCAGTATGATGATGATGGGATATTTATCAGTATGATGATGGGATATTTATCAGTATGATGATGATGGGATATTTATCAGTATGATGATGATGGGGTATTTATCAGTATTATGATGGGATATTTATCAGTATGATGATGGGATATTTATCAGTATGATGATGGGATATTTATCAGTATGATGATGATGGGATATTTATCAGTATGATGATGATGGGATATTTATCAGTATTATGATGGGATATTTATCAGTATGATGATGGGATATTTATCAGTATGATGATGGGATATTTATCAGTATGATGATGATGGGATATTTATCAGTATGATGATGATGGGATATTTATCAGTATGATGATGATGGGATATTTATCAGTATGAAGATGATGGGATATTTATCAGTATGATGATGGGATATTTATCAGTATGATGATGATGGGATATTTATCAGTATGATGATGGGATATTTATCAGTATGATGATGGGATATTTATCAGTATGATGATGGGATATTTATCAGTATGATGATGATGGGATATTTATCAGTATGATGATGGGATATTTATCAGTATGATGATGGGATATTTATCAGTATGATGATGGGATATTTATCAGTATGATGATGATGGGATATTTATCAGTATGATGATGGGATATTTATCAGTATGATGATGGGATATTTATCAGTATGATGATGGGATATTTATCAGTATGATGATGGGATATTTATCAGTATGATGATGGGATATTTATCAGTATGATGATGATGGGATATTTATCAGTATGATGATGGGATATTTATCAGTATGATGATGGGATATTTATCAGTATGATGATGATGGGATATTTATCAGTATGATGATGATGGGATATTTATCAGTATGATGATGATGGGATATTTATCAGTATGATGATGATGGGATATTTATCAGTATGATGATGATGGGATATTTATCAGTATGATGATGGGATATTTATCAGTATGATGATGATGGGATATTTATCAGTATGATGATGATGGGATATTTATCAGTATGATGATGGGATATTTATCAGTATGATGATGGGATATTTATCAGTATGATGATGGGATATTTATCAGTATGATGATGATGGGATATTTATCAGTATGATGATGATGGGATATTTATCAGTATGATGATGATGGGATATTTATCAGTATGATGATGATGGGATATTTATCAGTATGATGATGGGATATTTATCAGTATGATGATGATGGGATATTTATCAGTATGATGATGATGGGATATTTATCAGTATTATGATGGGATATTTATCAGTATGATGATGGGATATTTATCAGTATGATGATGGGATATTTATCAGTATGATGATGATGGGATATTTATCAGTATGATGATGATGGGATATTTATCAGTATGATGATGATGGGATATTTATCAGTATGAAGATGATGGGATATTTATCAGTATGATGATGGGATATTTATCAGTATGATGATGGGATATTTATCAGTATGATGATGATGGGATATTTATCAGTATGATGATGGGATATTTATCAGTATGATGATGGGATATTTATCAGTATGATGATGGGATATTTATCAGTATGATGATGATGGGATATTTATCAGTATGATGATGGGATATTTATCAGTATGATGATGGGATATTTATCAGTATGATGATGGGATATTTATCAGTATGATGATGATGGGATATTTATCAGTATGATGATGGGATATTTATCAGTATGATGATGGGATATTTATCAGTATGATGATGGGATATTTATCAGTATGATGATGGGATATTTATCAGTATGATGATGGGATATTTATCAGTATGATAATGGAATATTTATCAGTATGATGATGGGATATTTATCAGTATGATGATGATGGGATATTTATCAGTATGATGATGGGATATTTATCAGTATGATGATGGGATATTTATCAGTATGATGATGATGGGATATTTATCAGTATGATGATGGGATATTTATCAGTATGATGATGATGGGATATTTATCAGTATGATGATGATGGGAGATTTATCAGTATGATGATGGGATATTTATCAGTATGATGATGGGATATTTATCAGTATGATGATGGGATATTTATCAGTATGATGATGATGGGATATTTATCAGTATGATGATGATGGGATATTTATCAGTATGATGATGATGGGATATTTATCAGTATGAAGATGATGGGATATTTATCAGTATGATGATGGGATATTTATCAGTATGATGATGATGGGATATTTATCAGTATGATGATGGGATATTTATCAGTATGATGATGGGATATTTATCAGTATGATGATGGGATATTTATCAGTATGATGATGATGGGATATTTATCAGTATGATGATGGGATATTTATCAGTATGATGATGGGATATTTATCAGTATGATGATGGGATATTTATCAGTATGATGATGGGATATTTATCAGTATGATGATGGGATATTTATCAGTATGATGATGATGGGATATTTATCAGTATGATGATGGGATATTTATCAGTATGATGATGGGATATTTATCAGTATGATGATGATGGGATATTTATCAGTATGATGATGATGGGATATTTATCAGTATGATGATGATGGGATATTTATCAGTATGATGATGATGGGATATTTATCAGTATGATGATGATGGGATATTTATCAGTATGATGATGGGATATTTATCAGTATGATGATGATGGGATATTTATCAGTATGATGATGATGGGATATTTATCAGTATGATGATGGGATATTTATCAGTATGATGATGGGATATTTATCAGTATGATGATGGGATATTTATCAGTATGATGATGATGGGATATTTATCAGTATGATGATGATGGGATATTTATCAGTATGATGATGATGGGATATTTATCAGTATGATGATGATGGGATATTTATCAGTATGATGATGGGATATTTATCAGTATGATGATGATGGGATATTTATCAGTATGATGATGATGGGATATTTATCAGTATTATGATGGGATATTTATCAGTATGATGATGGGATATTTATCAGTATGATGATGGGATATTTATCAGTATGATGATGATGGGATATTTATCAGTATGATGATGATGGGATATTTATCAGTATGATGATGATGGGATATTTATCAGTATGAAGATGATGGGATATTTATCAGTATGATGATGGGATATTTATCAGTATGATGATGGGATATTTATCAGTATGATGATGATGGGATATTTATCAGTATGATGATGGGATATTTATCAGTATGATGATGGGATATTTATCAGTATGATGATGGGATATTTATCAGTATGATGATGATGGGATATTTATCAGTATGATGATGGGATATTTATCAGTATGATGATGGGATATTTATCAGTATGATGATGGGATATTTATCAGTATGATGATGATGGGATATTTATCAGTATGATGATGGGATATTTATCAGTATGATGATGGGATATTTATCAGTATGATGATGGGATATTTATCAGTATGATGATGGGATATTTATCAGTATGATGATGGGATATTTATCAGTATGATAATGGAATATTTATCAGTATGATGATGGGATATTTATCAGTATGATGATGATGGGATATTTATCAGTATGATGATGGGATATTTATCAGTATGATGATGGGATATTTATCAGTATGATGATGATGGGATATTTATCAGTATGATGATGGGATATTTATCAGTATGATGATGATGGGATATTTATCAGTATGATGATGATGGGAGATTTATCAGTATGATGATGGGATATTTATCAGTATGATGATGGGATATTTATCAGTATGATGATGGGATATTTATCAGTATGATGATGATGGGATATTTATCAGTATGATGATGATGGGATATTTATCAGTATGATGATGATGGGATATTTATCAGTATGAAGATGATGGGATATTTATCAGTATGATGATGGGATATTTATCAGTATGATGATGGGATATTTATCAGTATGATGATGATGGGATATTTATCAGTATGATGACGGGATATTTATCAGTATGATGATGGGATATTTATCAGTATGATGATGGGATATTTATCAGTATGATGATGATGGGATATTTATCAGTATGATGATGGGATATTTATCAGTATGATGATGGGATATTTATCAGTATGATGATGGGATATTTATCAGTATGATGATGATGGGATATTTATCAGTATGATGATGGGATATTTATCAGTATGATGATGGGATATTTATCAGTATGATGATGGGATATTTATCAGTATGATGATGGGATATTTATCAGTATGATGATGGGATATTTATCAGTATGATGATGGGATATTTATCAGTATGATGATGGGATATTTATCAGTATGATGATGGGATATTTATCAGTATGATGATGGGATATTTATCAGTATGATGATGGGATATTTATCAGTATGATGATGATGGGATATTTATCAGTATGATGATGATGGGATATTTATCAGTATGATGATGGGATATTTATCAGTATGATGATGGGATATTTATCAGTATGATGATGGGATATTTATCAGTATGATGATGGGATATTTATCAGTATGATGATGATGGGATATTTATCAGTATGATGATGGGATATTTATCAGTATGATGATGGGATATTTATCAGTATGATGATGGGATATTTATCAGTATGATGATGATGGGATATCAGTATGATGATGGGATATTTATCAGTATGATGATGGGATATTTATCAGTATGATGATGGGATATTTATCAGTATGATGATGGGATATTTATCAGTATGATGATGGGATATTTATCAGTATGATTGCAAGGACATTAGCAAACAATACTTTCTATAATTAAGATGTTTCAGCAGGTTTTCAATGAAGATAAGAAAAAGTATTCAATGCAGAAGAAAGAATTTAGGCAGTTTAAATAACCAAAATATCGGAGGATGACCGACAAAATGGAAAATGCCGCAGTAACTAGACAAATAAGAGCTAACGATGAAATTAAGTATACCTGTTACTGTAGATAATTACCTGTCAATATAAAATAATAAAAAAATAACAATAAAATATAGAAAAAGACAATTCGACGTGTTGGTCCTAACTTGTGACGTGTCAAAAACCAACTAAGATAACACATCTATAAAAAAAAAGCCATGAAGACTTCGGCAACGTCTCCCTTGCAAGTGACCATTGCCAAAATGGCGG
Organism: Meghimatium bilineatum; assembly: GCA_034231615.1. NCBI lineage: Eukaryota > Metazoa > Mollusca > Gastropoda > Stylommatophora > Philomycidae > Meghimatium > Meghimatium bilineatum. Next base: position 72,925,691 of record CM067319.1, on the reverse strand, counting down.
TTATAGTGCGTCTCGTCTTTCATATGACGTGCGAAATGATGTTTTCAATATGTGCAAAACAAGTGCAATACAAATATTTTGGTATTTTTCCTTCTTGGAAACCACCCATCATATCTTTTGTGAATCTAGAAAGAGAGTTATCTGTGCAACATTTGTTCCTGAAGTCTGCTTCATTATTAGTTAGACAATTATGATTTTCCCGACACCAGCATAGTCTGTTGTTAACCATTCTCTCAACCAGCTTGTTTATTTATGAGGTGAACGATCTGGGCCTAAAACCTCTCGGTCTTCTTGTCGATTTCCTTTTCTTAAGAATGCGTTTGATGGTTGCTGTGAGCAATGCTGATGGTGGCAAGTGTCCCTCATTCCATGTTCCATTAATAAACCATAAGAGTGTTTCTTTTTCCTTTGATCCCAACTTACTTATCATTTCATTTTAAAAGTGATATGGTTTTGGAGCTTTGTTACTGACCAGTTTTCGTATTTCCATATTCATTTCTTGTATGATGAATAGGTCATTGAATGTAGCAATATTGTTCTGGTCTTTATTAAGTGTTGCACGTTGTGTGAGTATTTTGTATAATTTATTCCTTTGCTATGACTTGTTAACATTTGCATAGAAATTGTTGAATTCTTAGAACACTGCTTAAACGAATTGTTATTTGCTGGCGACCAAGCGCTAATAGCATCATCAGAAGAGCAACTGCAAAGACAAATAGACAGATTACATCAAACATGTCAAACCTTTAACATGAAGTTAAATGTAGAAAAGACCGAAGTAATGAAGATAGGAAGAACTGAAAGAAACACCAATATATATTGGAAACAGCAGACATTAAAGAAGTGACAAAATTTACATACCTAGGAAGCAATATAACAACAAATGGCAAGAGCAGTAAAGAATTACGGAATAGATGTATTAAAGCATACCAAGCCCTAGGGCAAATGACTCCAATCTTCAGAAACAAAATGTGAATTTAAACACCAAAATAACACTATTGAAAACGATTACTATGTCAACTCTGTGCTACCAATGCCAAACATGGACAACGACAACACAAGACAAACGTAAACTTATGACAGATAAAAAATGGCATGCTTGCGAGAATCCTAGGAACATCGCTAAGAGACAGAATGAGAAATGAGAACATTAGACAAAGAATCGGCACCGCCCCAATCTTGGAATATATTAAGAGCTAACAGATGAAATGGTTTGCACACATCAGCAGACTGACTACCACCAGACAGCATACCACAGCAAAGCTATGCCACACAGATACAGTAAAAGGTAGTACTGCTAGTAGAACTGAATGAAAATAATACTCTTATGGGAGATAGATAATGACGTTCTACTGGATAGCTACTGACACACTATCACTGTCGGATAAAATGCCAACGTTGATGATTAAGTGTATACAAGGATCGCCAAAGCAAGCAGTACTTTCGGCAGATTGTACGCAAATGTTTGGCGTAGAAAAGGCATTAACCTACAGACTAAGCTGAAAGTTTACAGAGCAGTGGTACTTCCAGTGCTGCTATACGCTAGTGAAACATGGACTGTGTATAGACGTCATGTGAAAAAACTCAATCATTTTCATACAAATTGTCTCAGAAAAGTTATGAACATCAGATGGCAAGACAAGATTCCAGATACCACTGTCCTTGATAGAGCTGGTATCCCAAGCATTGACACGATCCTGATGCAGACACAGATTCGTTCGGCAGGTCATTTGGTGCGTATGCCAGACCATCGTCTGCCAAAGATACTTCTCTATGGTGAGCTAGAGAAGGGTATACGATCTCAAGGTGGCTAAAGGAAGCGCTACAAGGACTCGTTAAAGAGCTCACTGAAAGCCTTTGAAATAGACCACGATACATGGGAAGAACTTGCACAAAATAGATCTACATGGCGTTCTAAAATAAAAAAGAGATCATCTTGTGAAAAGAAAAGAAATGAAGCAGCTCAACAACGGAGAACAGCTAGAAAGTCACGGATAGACCAAGAGATCCGTCTACAGTCCTCATTCCATGTCCAAACTGTCCAAGGAAATTTACAGCTCGAATAGGGCTCATTAGCCATCTACGAACTCATAATCAAGGACATAACTAAAATTAAATTTTCAAAAGTAGATGTAACAAAGGGTCATCATCACTTGTGATGGACGAACAACAAACCGTCGGATGCCTACGTGAATTAATATATTCTGGTAATATATAAAGTAATATATATATATATATATGAAATATAAATATGAAATATATATATGAAATGTAGAATATAAATAAAGTAATATAGTCCTATATATGAATTAATATATTTTGTATATATTAATTCATGTAGGCATCAGACAGTGATAGTGTGTCATTAGCTATCCAGTAGAACGTCATCTGTCTCGCATGTGAGTATTATTTACACAGATACAGTGAAGGCATACCTAGATGCCAACCAACAAAAAGGTGGACCACCGAAATAAAAGAGGCGAAATATTTCACAATATACTCAGAATACACGGGGGCCATCTCCAGAGAACTCTTCTACCCCTGACGCTGAAAATCAACAAAGGGTTTTAGAGAGAAGATAGACAGATAACATCACGACAACGCTGAACACATATGAATTCAATGCAGCCAAGGCGACAAATCTGGCCTTTAGTAGACAACTAAAGTTCCCAGTCACCACCCCTAAGCTTAATGGAAAATGTGGATCTTCTGACCAGCATGCACTTGGGCATAGACAATAGTCAACTATTTGACACCAGCCACCCTTTAAAAGAAGCCAGGTTTATAAAATTTGTCTGTAAAAAAACCCAATAATATGGCAACCGTGCTATAGGACGTGAAAGGTACGCACTTCCACTTCAATGCTTTCCGTTCAAGATTGAGTAATCACAGAAGTCATACTTCGTTCATTTCTAGATGTTTGGACTCGACATGTATTGTTGTGCGGATAGAATGTTTACAATTAAAAATAAACAATACATTGTAAACATTTTGGGAAAAAATTTCCAGGTAATAAGGGAGTTAATGCAAAAAATATAAAGTGCTTCATAATTTACAAGTTGTGTCCCGTAATATTGCAACTGAAAGAAGATAGCTCAACAATGGTGTAATCTTTGAAGGCATCACTTATCAAAACTCAACTTTTATTTCACATTTTCTTTGTATAATTGTATAATGTAGGCCTATTTGCTTGACATGTAAACTCGACAGTTGAAATACTTTCCGAGCTTGTGGTGGTAAAGCTAACTTTACTACTTAAAGTCTCTGAAATAATCGAAATTGGAGTAATTTCAGTGGTTGAGACAAACGTTTCTAACATGAATGGTACATTTGTGATAATTAACTTCGCCACGACGTAAATATGACTTTTATAAGGAACTTGGTGTAGGGAATTTCTTTTTAAAAAATAGGTAATCATTCAGTGCTTGTGAGAATTAGGATGATCTTTTTCGATAACTGAAAAGGTGGGTGGTTGGGGGCAACTTTCATTTGTGTGTACTTATTTCCGTGTACAGATGTTATACTGTACTTTACTAAAAAGTGGGGGGGGGGGGTGTGGGGGTAAGTGGGGAGGGTCAAATATCAACAACACATGTAACGTAGGCTCTAACAAGACATCCAACATGTGGGTTCTAACAGAACATCCAACATGTGGGCTCTAACAACACATCCAACATGTGGGTTCTAACAGAACATCCAACATGTGGGCTCTAACAGAACATCCAACATGTGGGCTCTAACAACACATCCAACATGTGGACTCTAACAACACATCCAACATGTGGGCTCTAACAACACATCCAACATGTGGGCTCTAACAACACATCCAACATGTGGGCTCTAACAGAACATCCAACATGTGGGCTCTAACAACACATCCAACATGTGGGCTCTAACAACACATCCAACATGTGGGCTCTAACAAGACATCCAACATCTGGGCTCTAACAGGACATCCAACATGTGGGCTCTAACAGGACATCCAACATGTAGGCTCTAACAAGACATCCAACATGTGGGCTCTAACATCACATGGCAATATTCCCATAGGCATTTGTGTTCTAGTTGTAACTATCCTATATCGATGTTCGATTCTATGGAAGTCAGGGAGCCTCTCGGAATGAAAGGTAACAAGTTAAATCTCCACTACCAGCAACCAACGTAACCAAAAAATTGCCTAGAAAAGAACTCAGGCGAAAATTGAAAACACAGAACAATTTAGTTGTGCTAATCACTAGAATTACACAAACAAAAACACAAATTGACGATTCGATCAGAAAATCTACAGCAAGAACATACCATTTTGAACAGCGAGAAAATATCCGTTTTGTCAAAGGTCACATAACATTGCTGAATGGGAACATTTGCTACAAGAGGAAGAATGATACATGATACTATAAAAACGGGAAGAAGAAGGAAAAACAAAACAGCAGAAAATTGACAGAATATAACAGTGCTATGTTATCGTCGACATTTCCCTTTACTCGCCGTGTTCTATGTTCTGTTATTGATTCATACTTTTAAATTGAAATGTCGATTTGTGTGTGTGTGTGTTTGTGCTTCCAGTATATTATATTTGCTGAGCTTCATTATCCTGTTTCAACGTTCATAAATCCGTTTATAGGATTAGATCTTTAATTTTATCAATATTAAATTTTAGATCAATATTTTAATGACAATTACCCCCCCCCCCCCTAGATAAAATAAAGTACATGTAAACTGATGTTGAAAACACGTATCTTCTCAAAATGAGGATTATATCTGTCCAATCAAATGGGGATTATATCTGTCCAATCACATGAGGATTATATCTGTCCAATCACATGAGGATTATATCTGTCCAATCAAATGGGGATTATATCTGTCCAATCACATGGGGATTATATCAGGCAAATCATATAGGGATTATATCTGTCCAATCACATGTTGATTATATCTGTCCAATCGCATGGGGATTTTATCTGTTCAAGCGGAGTGCAAAGGGTCTCGCATTGCTTTGGCGCGGACTCTGGGTTATAGCAGATAACCAAGATCATATAAGTACCTCCTTTTGGTGCACACTGGAAGCAAAAATACAGCTGCTCTTGTTGTATTGCTGGCTAACACTTTTAGTGTTATTAGACTAGATATAATCTCCATGCTATTAGACAGATATACTCCCCATGCTATTAGACATATATAATCCCAATATTATTAGACAGATATAATCCCCATGTTATTAGACAGATATAATCCCCATGTTATTAGACAGATATAATCCAAATATTAATAGACAGCTATAATCCCCATGTTATTAGACAGATATAATCCCCATAATATTAGACACAGATATAGGCCTAATCCTCAATTTTAGAGGTCACTCGCTATTAAACAGATTACCGCCAAAGACTAGAACTAGTCGTAAACGGATAAAATGGTAATCAAATTCTTCTAATCACTAGAATTACATAAAAACACAAAGAAATTGATGTTTCGACCAAAAGGACTGCATTAAGAATACAACATGTTGGGTGAACAAAGGACGACTGTCCGTGATCATATTATCGAGCTAATGGGGACACATGGCGAAGTTCGGAATAAAATGAATGATAAATAATATAAGTATAAAATTTGGAGGGACATAAACATAGGAGAAAGAAAAGTAAAACTGACCTAACACAACAGAAAACGTACATGTATGATTGATGTGTTTTTAAGATCGAAAGGCTGTAGAGTAAAAACCGGATGACTCTCAATATAAAACTCGTATATACAGTTTATAATAAGTCTTCTTCTTCTTCTGCGTTCGTTCTCAAACTCCTGCAGATTAGCAGGATGTAGTCCGGAGAACGGAATGCGCTGTGTCATGGTGTACAGCATTGCTGCGATATCTGCTCCTTTCCGCCTGACACATCCGACTTCAGCATGGCTTTGGGTCACTGACTCTATATGGGATGGGACAGCTACCTCCATCACATAACCTCCTTAGTCGCCTTTTACGACATGCGTGGAAGGTAAACAGTGTAGTTATTCTCGAAAGGTGATAGTAAGTCTAGTACTTACATTTATGTAGACTTTTCCTGGGCATGTTAGAAGATGAACTGATAAGGTCTGTGCTCATGTAGGGTATATCCTGTAGATACATGTCGGTTGATCTGTCTGGGTCACCTGGAAAAAATGGTAGTCATGGAAATGGTGCAAATAATATTGTTGATAAGAGGAGCTAAAGTGTGTCAGGAAAATGAACGCAAACAAAGATAGAAAAATTTTGAAAAAGGAGCGAAGATGCGTTAAGGAAATATATAAGGACTGAGGTGAAATAGACAAGGAAGAGAAGGATACAATTCGATGCAAGTGCAGATAGATAGATAGATGAGAATGGCGATGAAGAGGGACGACACAGACCAAGAGAAGCGAAGACATACAGAAAAACAGTCAGATAAAAAGCCATAAAACATACATCAAACAAAAGATAAGTATACACACATAGATAGATAGTTAGGAAGGACAGTCAAAATTACATAAAATTTACAGGACGGCATTTATATATATATATATATGGATAATATATGGATAGCTCAGCAACTCTGCGTTGAGTCTGCCAGGTATAGAAATCTCAACGGCTTGACCGATTCCGATTAAATTCAACAAGGTTTCTCATTAGGTCTAAGATCGCCCGAGATCGATATGGGAAATCTTTGAAGTTCTCCTGTGGTCCGGAAAAAAATGACCATTGATATGATTGATTAACCTTTATCCCTGACAGTTGCACAAAGGACAAACAACCATATGGTAGGATTAGACCTAGAAATAATATTGTTGCATTTCAATCGATATTTATTCTGGTTGAACAGGCTCACTATTCTTTCTCCTTGCCTTTTGCTAATATCGCGTATTAATTTTTCTATTAAGAAATCGCAGAATATTATTTTCATTTGCCCTTCCATCTGTTCTTAAAATCATATCTTTCAATCGCTAAATTCTCCGGTAAACGTTGCTGTCACTACGTTCTGGGAAGAATACATCACATGACGCACATTAGAGTAGACAATATTTATAAAACTACAATTTTATGCTGTCTTTAGTGTAACCGTAATGTATCACGTTGTACGAGCGCGAAGTATGCGAGGAACTCTGGGCTTTCGATCCTAGAGATAATTTGTAAAACATAATATTTTTTTAGGTTTATATATTAAAAAATGAAACATATTAAAGTCGTCTCTACATTACAAGAAAAGTATTTGTAACTGATCTATTTTTCTAAAAATGTTTTAATTCTCGTCCGGGCAACGCCTGGGTATTACCTCTAGTATATATTAGATTAAATTAAAATATATTAGTTTAGTTTAGATTAGATAAGATTAGGTTAGACATAATTAGATTAGATTAGATTAATATATCAGATCAGATAGGACAGACATGCAAAATAGATAGACTGATTGATTGATCGATTAGTAGGTAGATAGATTAAGCTATACATGCCGACAGATAGATATAGATAAATATATATATATATATATCAATACGTATTGTTATCTGTCTGATGTTATTGTTTCTAATTCTATCTGTAATGGCGCTTCGAGTATTATTTGTAGACACGTCATTTCCGCTGTCACTAATTTTCTTTTATCTTGTGTTGTCATTACCCGAGTTTCTGCTCCAAGACAGATATAATATTGGACAGATATATAATTGGACTAGAAGGTATATAGGATAGGACAGACAGACAGATAAATAGATAGATAAATAGATATATAGATAGATAAATAGATAGATAGAGAGATGGGTGGATGGATGAAAGAATATATCTCACATCCTCTCATTTACTGTAATATTTTATTCCTGCTTTATTCTGAGTTTGTTTTTTAAAATCGTCCTCTATTTTTATTTTCACAAGAATCTCATGGGGAAAATCCACATTGCAACAAATATATACGGTCGAAGCTGGTTTCCTTAATGTAGCACATCCATCACCAACATCCATTATTGATACATTATTTTGCTCGTGTGGCACTTCCTATCATGGTCTTATTGAACACCTTGACATAAAATCCATAATAGTGTGTGCTATTATAACTGTAGTATAACAATAATCAAGCAAGTGACAAATTGAAGGCGTCATTTTTAATGACGTTATACAAATAGATAGAGTAGCAAAGATATAAATCATCGTTTTGAGCAAAAGGTCTTCATAGTCGAAAAGTCGTCTGTCATTGCGTCTTGTTGCTAGTTTCTTTTATTGATCAATATTGGTAACGCTTGTATATATTTCTGTTCATTTTGATATTTGCAATGTGTTACCTCAGCCCCCCCCCCTTCATTTATAGTTTCGGGTTGTTTCTTAACACTGAAGCTTTATTTCTTCATGTAATACACCATATTACACGACCATTTATTTTCTTAAAAACAGATCTTTTGGTCGACACTTAGATTTGTGTTATTTCTATGCGCTTCCATGATTCAAAAAAAGCAATTACTTTGTGTTTTCTTCGTCTGTCAGCCCTAACGTAAGCTTTCAGTTCTATTATGTGCAGACTTCATTTATGAATGACTAGAAATGGTAGTCGTTTAATTCTACATATCTGTCAGTGGCACATATGGAATAGCTTGACATTTGAACGAATTAGAGATAATTAATATGGCATTACACTCAATTTTCTTTAAATTTACATACAGCAATTTGGAGTGTGTTTTCATGATGGCAGGACAAAATGGATGCATTTTTTCAACCGGTCTGTTAACGGAACAAATTCACAAATTACTGGTGGCAATAATTGTTTAAAACATGAGAAGACTAACAAACACAATACCAATCATGGATTACATCAGAAGACAACATATTAAGTGATTTTCGCATGCTTCCAGATTACCATCAGACAATGCTCCTAACAAAAGCATTACTATATAGAAAATATGGATGCAATGTCAGGGACAGACCTTATAAACAATGGATTACAGAAATAAAGGATAAAATGAAAACAAATATATATGAAGCACACAAAAAAGAAATTTCCAGAGAACTCTTCTACCCCTGACGCTGAAAGGCATAAACGGGTATAAAGTGAAAAGAAAGAAAGAAAAGAATAGTTTCTTTTTTTTCGATTTAAATTGATAGTCTTGAATACTTGTTCTCAACCTCTTTTCGACTGTGGTTGCTTTCGGGGCCATGTTTCTTTCGTAGTCCCTGTGCAACATTAAAACACGCTTCTTTTTTCCCCTATACGTATTACTATATACCTTATGAGTTATCGTACAGACACAAGACGCATCTGTTGCACTCTAGATGAGTTTGTTGTCTTCTTCAATTTCAGTTTTAATCTTCATCGTCACTCTGGAAAACGTCGTGGTCATGGGGCAACATGTTCCACGTTCACATACACTGATTTATGTTAGTGATTCTCTGCTAAAGATATACGGTCGATACATTAGAGAGTCACCATTTATCGATGCAGAAATCCAGGCAATTAGTGTGACAGCTAAAAAAACCGCTGAACTCCAACTCTGACCTACAGCCTGTGGTATTCCTGACAGATCAGTGAAAGGTCAGTGCTTCAAGCTCTCCAGTCTGAAAAACTAACAGACTTGAAAAAAACTACTTAGTGAATTGTCTTACCAGTATAGGGTAACCATGCAGTATAGGGTAACCATACCAGGAAATGAAAAAGCAGACCAACTGGCTAAGGAAGGTGCTGCCGAAGGCCAACCAGATATACCAATCACTTACCATCAGAAACAAACAGATGATCACATCAATAAGAAAGCCACAAACACCAACACAAGATGACTAACACATTATGAACAGATCAGAACAAGTTATAATTCTACGTCTCAGAACAGGAGACAACCGACTCCGCAGTCACATGTATACAAAGTTCAAGATTGGCAACACTGCCATGTGTACATGTGGACAGGCAGCACAGAGTGCCAAACATATACTTCAAGAGTGTTCTGAGTATGAAACGCTGAGGCAGACATATTGGCCAGAGGAAACAACACTGGAATCAAAGCTCTATGGGACACTGTATGAACTACAAAAGACAGTGAGTTTTATTCAGGAGACAGAATTACAGATATAGACATGTTTCAAGTGAACGAAAGAAGAAGAAGAAATCGATGCAGAGTCTAGAAGTAATAATAAACAGCCGATGGTCACAGACATGTTTTTTAGTGGATCACACAAAGGTTAATGTCTGAAATTATTTGACTAATATACTATGAGAACATTGTTTTTAAATATTATTTCTCCCGTGTGTTGCAGGACTCTAAGAGGAGTAAAAAATATCAAGACCTGACCTATCATTCATGTAATAAGACATGACTAAGCTGGTTTAAAGCATTGAAATAGTTATCATATAAAATAAAGGGTAAACATGAAAAGAATAAGTCATGCTGAAGTCAGATATGTCGGTCTCAGAGCCGCAGATATCGCAGTTAAACTGCAACTCTCGACACAATGCATTCCTTTCTATGGGCTGCATCTTGCTATCTGCAGAAGTTTGAGAACGAACGCAGAGGAAGATGGATGGCTGGTTGGTTGCTGATTCAGCATATATGGGCTCATGATCTTTGACTAAAAAATAAACTGCCGGGAAGTCTGTGGATTTTCGACCCACACCCGGCCAGAGCCAGAAAATAACTATCACACCACACGAAAGACAGGTTTCTAACTATGCGCTACTCCGAGTCACTGCAGCCAAGATAAGGTTCACTGTGCTCATTCCCCGCCACAAATTGTCCACTGGTTATGCCGAACTTTTCTATGTCTCTAGGCATGCAACTAAATGTTCATGGAAAAAGTCGTGTCACGTCCTGAGTAACTGTTACTTTATGATGGACCTGAGCCATAGAAAAAGTGTGCAGCCAGTTCCCCTCCCCAGTGCTGCACTGTACATCTCTGGCTACTACCCAACCACAGACAGTACATGTATAAATTCAAATAAAAAGAACTTAAAATAAACACACACACACAAAGAAACCTTAACAAAACCAACCAAAAAAGACAGACCTGTATATTAGGCATGTCAATACGAAATCCTCAATATAAAGGCATGTCATTTACTAAGGTGTTCTGTTGCATAGGTGGTTTGCATAGCACAAGCCAAATCAGTATTTTTAAAAATGAGAACCATTTTGTGCAATGGAAGACTATCAATGCATACCCGAATTCGAGTGCTGAGATGTTATATTGAATTAATTAATTTTTTTTACGGATGTGAAGCATGGACTGTAAACAAAAGAATGCAAAACGAATAGGAGGTTACAGAGATGTGATTTCTGAGAAGAATGATGAAAATAACACGGACAGATAAGAAAACTAATGCAGATTTTCTCATTGATGCTCGTGAAACAAACTTCAATCACATCAAACATTAGGGGCAGACAGTCAAGGTTTCTAGGGCATGTGCTGAGAAGAGCACAGATTGAACACTTAATAACAACTGGAAAGATCAAGGGGAGAAGAGACAGGGAACGACAAAGAGAGAAGTTCCTAGATGGACTAGTGTTATGGCGCGTAGAAGTTCACCAATCGAGCTTATTGACAAAACAAGAGACAGAGAGTCGCGGAGAAACATGATCGCCTACGTCATTCGGCATGTCACTTGATTGACATTTGAATAAAATACCCAAGGTAATAAATTCCACCATTTAGAACGCACAAAGCAATGTTCGACTTGTCGATTTCTGATTTTCAATATGTAATATTGCGTTGAATGACCCTGCCCTCTGGATATTTCTATTTTGGAATCTGGATCTGAAATGGACTCACACATGTTTTAAAAATAATTGAAACATGTCTCATACACTGATGTTTTTAACGATTGTTAACATTTTTTAAAGGACTCTATTACACGCTTAGTAACATTGCCAGTGCAAGATGAACGGCACGAATCTACTACTATCGAATCTCAAGTTGCTTGTGCCAGTTGGTGTTATAAGATTACCTGTAATGGGTGTCCCGATTTAGGCAATACATTTCGTGATAACTAAAATATGGCCCCAAGAGATGGATCTGAAGGTAAAGCTGTGGGGCAACCGTGAGGACCTTCACCTGATGACTGAATTCATGGAGGCGACCCACCATCCTGCATCGACTTATGAACATATGAAACTGATTGAAGGAGAAGAAGAAAAAGACAACAAAACTAAAACTGTATAACTAGCTGTATCAAAGTATTTCACATGAATAAAGTGCAAATTGTTAATGGAGGGAGGTGGCCGGCACATGCTAAGATCTAGTATAACAAGTGCTGGTCTCAAGTACTACGCACTTGTGTACAATATAAGCATAGCGACTAAATAATACACTAAGTCAGGGGTTCTCAACCTTTTCAGAGGGGGAGAACAGCCCCCATGTAATGCTGGCGAAAACGTTATAACTCGCACGACGCGAGCACATGTCTTTAATAGAGCACCAGGTTGAGAAAGGCTGTACTAAGTGGTTAATTTCAGAAGTGAATAGATTGCACGTGATAAGGAAACAGTCGGTGGTGTGTGTCGGATTAGTTCTTGACTAGGAACCAGAATCATTGCACATGGGAATTCCCATAAATGCTCTGCGTGCTATCCCGTCTATTGTGTATTGTCTTTCCTCAGCCGTGACCGTCGCTTATATAGAAGACCTTCCAACAGAATTAATTAGAATATGTCAAATATGTAACCTGTTGGTTTGCTATTACCTTGGGTTCTTTGTTACCTCTAATATTTTATAGTAGTGTGTCCTGATATAACCTAAATGGACTTTGTTGTTCTCTGGTTGAAAGTGGAACGCCTCTCCAAAAAGAGAGGCAAATTCATTAATTCTGTTGAAAGGTCTTTATTTGAAACGATGATGGTTGATAATTTCCACACTTGCCGTTAAGCGTAGGGATGGGAACATTCGTTCCAAGGGCTTGTTTGCGTTGAGTCTTTGTTCAATGTTCTCTTAATATTTTCTATCCACCGAATTCTTGGTCTACCTTAGGCTCTATATCCAGGTATTATTTTGTTATATGCTCTTATTGGTATTCGGTTTGGCTTCATTCCATAAGATGTTATACCTTTTTACTGTTTAAACAACCATTAATATTATTCAATATTATTTGTCTGTTTTCTGGCTCTTGTTTTTAGCAGAGTTTAGCATGTTATGGGAATTTAAATCTGGAAACCAGCTGGGACTTCATGTGTTCCGTCATGTGTTCCGCATGTGTCCTTGGTGTGTAACGAAGTAATGGAAGGACTAGATATGGACAGAAATGAGGAAGGTGTTACACGCTTAGTGTCAGGGATAGTAGGCAACAGTAAAAATAGACAAGAAAAGATTTTAAAACATACATTTACTTACCTACAAGATCAATAACAATCCGTATGTTGTCTGCCGACTTTGACTTCTGTCTTGATATAAGTGGTGATTTGAACATTGTCAAAGAAATCCAACAATTATTTCATTTAAATTGTGTTACTCTTAGAGAAATCACACGATTCTCCCGAAAATTATACGTTTCTAGCTAAACAAAAAAAAACACAATTTTCTTAAATTCTAAATTTGTTTTTGATCTATCTAAAACACGCTACAATATTTTCTCTAAATCTGAATTATGTTGTTAAACAAATCACACGATTTTTAAAATCCTCTATTCCATTCCGAGTTTTAAAAATACATAACGATTATAAAATTCAAATGTTCTTAACCTGAACAAACTTACGAGATATTCATTTACAACGGAACAAACTCAAGCAACAGTTAAATACAATCACATATACACATTTTCCTAAAATTATAGTAATTCCCCACAGTTAAACTTTTTAATGGTGCAGAAGCCATCTGAAATAGACGGTGTTCCAACCTGTCTTTATATACGAAGAAGTATAGTTATGATCAAGCATAGGAAATCAAATGTAAACTCTCAATATTGTAAAATTTGTTGGAACTGTTAGTGGCATCACCTTACCGACACATATGTTCACAGTCCGCTTCGTCTTAGTGACAATATCAGCATCTGAATATTTGTACAGAAGTCATGGGCGGCGATTCCGAAATTGTAAATGAGAGTGGTATATGCAGCACAAGTTATACGAGATTAACGTAGCTGAACGGATTGCACAATGGCTATATCGCGAAACACTGACGAGACATGTTCAGCAACATAGATATGACTTTTTATACGGGGGTGTTTCACTGGTGGAAAAAAGGAAATCTTTCGTCTGTCTGTAATTTTTGGAGGGCGGAAGCTAAGGGATGCTTTACTCTCTCATTTACTAGTTTATTATAATATTTATTATTAATAATAATTACAATATCATGTTATATTTTCCTATTTCATCACAGATGTTATCAGAAAACGCCGTTGGTCCTACCTCGAGCATGTCCTACGCTCAGACACCAACAGAATACACCACCACTCACTTGAATGGATACCTACAGGGAAAAGAGCAAAAGGTAGACCAAAAGAAACATTCAGAAGAACAATACTTAGAGAAAGTAAAACAACCAATATTCATACTATTCAAGAACTGCACAGAATAGCTATGAACAGACAGAATTGGAGAGATCTGAACTCTGCCCTATACGCTAACTTCAGCTCAAAAGGAAAATGAATGAATGAAATGAATATTTTCCTAACCCACCCATTATACTTTCATAATGAGGACGTTTGAAGCCCTCAAACCCACCTGTTATATACGGCTTATTGAAATAACAAATATGTTATTTATTAAAGACCTTACAGTAATATCAGAAATGAATATAGTCTAATTATTGTGCTAGTGGTTCTAAACATGGATGACGTAGTCCCGTGGGGAATACATCTTGATATAAATGGGAGAGGAAGTGGTTGGGAAAATACAAACATGACATTGGAGTACGGCCCAGAATACGGCAGATCATTGAAAGTTACGTATATTTACGATATTTAAAGAGTAATATAATAATAAGCTCCGAATAGTGATGAGAGGTTTGTTTAAGGAATACGGAAAATAAGTTGTAACAAAAGGAAGCCACGGGTGAAAGTATGTTGGGAACCACTGGTGTTTAATTTCTAACAGAGCTGTCACTGTTTAAGTTCTTTGAAACTCCATAATTAAACTATGATGAGCTCAGAGATCCAAAACAGTGAAAGTTATGCTCTAAACTCTGAGTTACATCGTCTCTGAATCTAAACTCTGAAACTAAGTTTTACTATATCCGAAGTTAAGCTAAAATACCATGCTTCAATAAACTGCGATTCGCCCGTGTGTTGCCGGGCCCGAAAGGGGAGCAAAGAACGAACAGCACAAGCCAAATAAGCATTCCAAAAAATGAGAACCATTTTTGGGTATGGAAGTCTATCAATGCAGACCCGAATTCGAGTGCTGAGATGTTATATCGAACTGATTCTTTTTTATGGATGTGAAGCATGGACTATAAACAAGAAAATTCAAAGTGAATTGGAGGCTACAGAGATGTGGTTTCTGAGAAGAATGATGAAAATACCATGGACAGCCAAGAAAACTAATGCAGAGGTTCTCATTGATGCTGGCGTAAAAAGATCAATCATATCAAACATTAGAGGCAGACAGTCAAGGTTTCTAGGGCATGTGCTGAGAAGAACACAGCTTGAACACTTAATAACCACTGGAAAGATCAAAGGGAGAAGAGATAGAGGACGACAAAGAAAAGTTACTAGATGGGCTTGTATCGTGGCACGGTAGAAGTTCACCAACCGAGCTTATTGACAACACAAGAGACAGAGAGTCGTGGAGAAACATGATCGCCTACGCCAGTCGGCATGGCACTTGATTGATAGATTTTAATAAATATTTTGACATATATATATATCAAAATGAAAACAACTTATATAGACGAGAAAACAGTTTAATTAATTCTCAACATCATAAAATACTGGGTTGAATCCTAGGATTTCCGTGTAACACCAATAAAATTAATGGCTGCCGTGACGTCACATCCTGACAATCACTGAGTTCAAATCTAGACACAGACGAACTTATTATCATACTTTGTTTCTTTTCAAATTTATATAATTTTTAAAATTTTCATATGATTTGTACTGAGCTATCAGTATTTCTGCGCGCTATACACGGAGCGAAGTTCGCGCATACATTAGAAATATTATTTCTAATCCTAACCCTAATTCTAAGTACTTAATCTTACGCCAAATCACACAACAAAGGTCAGACAAAGGTATTTCCTCGAAAGTAGACTAAAGGTCACAGTGGAGAATCAAACTAGGATTCAGTCAACAGTTTTATTAATTATCAACATCATAAAATACTGATATATCTACTCAGAACCCCCTGTTATTTGATTCGTATGTCGAAAATGTATTCGAAAATGTCATCCTATCCTCAGATCACATATCAACGTAATAAGGGTATATTCCCGCGTTTATTGTCGTCTCCTCGTCACGCCTCGTAGCTACCACACATATTGTACAGTCTACAAATGTTAGTTGGTAATGACCTTTACAATCATCGTGTGTTCTGTAAAGTTCAACATTTCAATTTAGTTTAAACACAACGTTCCCATAATGACACGAGAAACCAGATCGTCATAAACAGCAATATGACCTATTTATTTGAAATCTTCCGCTCTATGTATGTGGGTTTTGTGTGCCCGTATACAAGCGATTGGCTTCTTTAAGACGGTATGTGATATCTTCTGCTTGTTTATACGATGTAGGGGTTGTATGTAGAAATATATCTGGGTCGAAACTCAATGCTAGGAAATAAGTCTCGCAATCCATTATGAATAAATGATAGACTAGTAAACACGTGTATCCTTTTCTAAATAAATGGTAGACTAGTAAACACGTGTATCATTTTGTAAATAAATGGTAGACTAGTAAACACGTGTGTCATAATATATGATGGAAGAGATTTGTTGAGGGTCTACACTCCACAGAGAGTTAAAGGTAAACAAACAGAACAGCAGGAAGACAACGAAAATCTTATAGCACGAGCTCCATTAAAAATACAACTAAAACCAGAATACAACAAGGAAACATTTGTCTAGTAGTAGATACAGAAAAATAATAGCAGTTATTTCTCAACGACTACTGAGATAAGAGAAATTCTTTGAAATTTGAGATCCCCGTGATTCTAGCTAAAGTTTACACAATACTGTCGTGTCACCTGTCCATCAACGAAGTGGAACAGAAAAAGATCGAAACAGAGCTTGTACGGCTCCCCTTTATATATCACGCACGTAAATGTCAAAATAGAACAGAAGGTAAGGATTGAGTTCGTGTTATTGAGGTTTCGCATTCTTTCTGAAGAATTGTCTAAAAATAGTTAATTAAATCGCTTTGTTTATGTTGCAGGGTTGACTTAGGATAGAACTTGATGAGAAAACGTATTCGGTTCGTGGATCAAATTCATTTATATTTTACAGGGATCGGACCGTGTCTGTTATCTGGAAGATTATATGATGTTTCGATACCCTAGAATTACAAGCAATTAGCTCTTATTTCATATGTCCAATAGGGTCGTATTTCCAAAACTTTATTTTAAACCATGAGACTCTAAATCTCTTCTTTGAGATGTCTCCTAATAAGAGGGGTCAGCTATATGGGTTTTGCATCTTTTCTAACTTTCCACAACATGCAGAGTTGGAGTCATGAGATTCAGATCCCCTGACTCCACCGAAGACGGATGTGTAGGCCATTGGCGCAAATAAAACGGAGACACAACGCATTAACACTATCTAGACGACATCCTGCTGGAAATCTAGTAGGACCATGGTCCTGCTACAAGAGAGACCCAGCAGGAGTTTGAGAATGAATGCTAAAGGAGAAGAAGAAGATTCTCTGGCGGGCATTCTTTTCTGTCAGAAGTGTTCATAGACCCAGTCCTGGAACAGGGGGACTGTGATGGAGAGGACAGCTAGCTATACTTTCGATGCCTTCTAATGTGACTCTTCCATTATTCCGATCTAAAACTGTTGTATGCTATCCTCCAAAAATTTTCATTCCTGCATAAAGATACTTTTTAACAAAAACCCATGCACCACATATTCATAGTATGGGTACCGTGTACATATTGCCAGTTAGGACCATGGTCATGCTTGAACCCCATCTAATACTCCCCAGCGTGATGTGTAATGCTGAATGTTGCACCACCAAAAGTAACTAACACAATATATTGCTGGGCTACAAGAGGAACATCCGAAGAGTAATAGTGGGATATTACTAGAAGCAATGCCCGATGTTGTCTCAGCCGAGAATAAAACAAAAAAAAAAAAAAAATAGAAGAGATATGAATATTTTTCTTATAGTTTACCGATCACTTTGATATGTTTCAGTTTCTGGATACGTTTAAAAAACAACAACAACAGATGTGAATATTTACATTTAGAATATAGCAACGAAAGTGTTAATTTTGTATACATGTCATATATGACTACAAGAGACAGATTTGAAGATAAAGCTGTGGGGCAACCGTGAGGGCCTCCTGCTGACGACTGAATTTATGGAGGCGGCCCACGTTCCTATATAGACTTATGCGCATAGGAAACTGATCGAAGAAGAAGCATACATATCGACAAAAAAAAACCCTGCCTGTTAGTAATTTGGACTGCAATTATCAACTTTTAATATCTCGCTTACAGACTAGGGGGATATTATTACAATACTTAACCTCTGAATGCATAGTAAACATTTTTATTGAACCAGCTTGAATGACGATTCAAATTCAAGAATATTAATTTCTAGCCCTAACCTTTACCGACACATGTTGACATTATGTGTTCGAACTGTGTGCCTCGGTTAGAGGGTCAAAGGTCAACCAATTATATCATTGGACAACAACATTTCTCCTTCTTGCGAATAAAAAAACCCACAAAAAACAATATATAATTAATTGGTCTAAAAGAACACACTATGCCGTAACTTTTACGACCACCAATATTTAACATGGGTTGAATTTATTCGTAACGATAATGAATTTAATTCAATCTAAATTAAATTGAAAATTAAACCCCTCCCGCCCCCCCCCCCCCCAAAAAAAAATGCCGCCGCCCACAGAAATCGAAATGGGAACACCCGCGTTTTATTAACACAATTACGAAGTCCGATTCTCTTTACAACACCGACTTTCCCTAACCAACTGACATAAAATTGTACTTATTTATGTTGTGTAATGTTCTGTACCCAAGAGATTCTTTCAATGTTATTTTCTGGTGTCGCTTTGAAACAGATGGGAAATGTTCCAATTTATGAAATCAATGACTAAACAGAATAGCAGAAACAATAGTGGACATCATATTTTATATGGAAATAAATCGTCACTGTTAGTTGAAACCAAGCAAAGCTCAACATTTATTAAATCATCTCTTAGCTGTTATAGACAAATGTTGATATTATGCGAACTGTGTGCCTCGGTCACAGGGTCAAAGGCCAAGCAATCGTATCATTGGTCACCTCTTGTCGAACACATGTATATTAATTCGAAATTAAGCTAGCATCATCCCGTACACTTTCACATTTATTAAAAGTTTGACAATTTTTATTTGTCTGCGTTACGAAATGGAGGAACGAATACAGTATAAGAAAACAAAGAGCTGCTGAGCTTATCCATTCATATATATATATATATAGTTCTATCAGTCTTACGGACCTGCAACAATGGGTTTTATACACATTCAGTCACCACCGAAGACGGATGTGTCGCGCCATTAGCGCAAATAAAACGGCGATACAACGCATTTCCATTCTCTGGACTACACCCTGCTGGAAATCTGGAGTGGATCATGGTACTACTACAAGAGATATCCTACAGGAGTTTGAGAATGAACGCCGAAGAAGAAGAATACACTTGCAGTCTAACATATGTTTGTTCAGATGTAGATATGATCCGAGCAACATGATCAAGATGAACGCTAGTCAAGATATTGTTGTGTCTCCCGCGTATGTCCTACCACTAGGCTTGCCATATTGACAATGTTAAATAGACTGACATAATCACTGTCGTGGTGGAACCTGTTGACGAATTATGCTTGATTAACTGGTAGGGAGTTTACATTTTATCTGTAGCATGTCTAAATATTGCAATAAAACACTGATTTGAAATTGTGGCACTTGTAGTCACACTCAGTAAAATACTCAGTTGGTATTGGTTGGTATACTTCTCGGTTGGTGTGGTCTTTGTCATTATTAATTTTGTTCCGTCATTTACGTCATATTTTTGCTCGTTTCTTTTCCACATATATTTACGTTTTTATGTATTTCCTGTTTCTATCTTTCCGGCATCTCGCATCCACATTTCGCTCGGACAAGTTTGTGTGTCGTTGTCATCTCTATTCGTTGTCTTTGATGTAATCTTGACAAAGACCATTTGGTCGAAACATTGATTATGTCTTATGTATTGTTATTTGAATGATTATTTCATGTGTTCTGTGCGTATTCGTTCACGTGAGCATCCGACAGTAATGCCATGATACCTTTTACGTCATATTTGTTACAATAATTGTGACACTGTAGTCACACTGAATAAAATAATCATGTAAAATGTACAAAACCTTTGAAGAACTTCCTCAAACAAATGTAGCTAAAATATAGTTTTACATGGAAAAAATACACGGAATCTTCATTTCTTCCGCCGTGTACTTGTTCAAATTAAAACGACTAACTTTAAAAAAGAAATAATGTTTATTACCTATATGGTAAATATATTTACTATAATCTCCCAGTGTGTTGCCGGGGCCCGAAAGAGGAGCAAAGAATATCAACAATGTTTACCTTCCACGCATGTCGTAAAAGGCGTCTAAGGAGGTTATGGGATGGAGTTGGCTGTCCCATCCCATCTAGGGTCAGTGACCCAAAGCCATGCTGAAGTCGGATGTGTCAGGTAGAAAGGCGCAGATATCGCAGCAATGATGTAAACCATGACACAACGTATTCTGTTCTCCGGACTACATCCTGCTAATCTGCAGGAGTTTGAGAACGAACGCAGAAAAAGAAGAAGACTATAATCTCCCTCCCAACAAAAATAATGTCAAATATACTAAAATAGATCTGAAAACCCTTACATGATTGTCGTAAGAGGCGACTAAGGAGGTTCTGGGGGTGGAATTGACTATCCCGACCCACATAAGGGCAAAGTGACCCAGAAGCCATGCTGATGTTGGATGTGCGAAGTCAAAAGGTGTAGATATCGCAGCTGTAAACCACTTCCTACATTCACACAGTGCATTCAGTTCTCGTGACTACATCCTGCTAATCTGCGGGAGTCTGAGAGCGAAGGAAGAAGAAAAAGCGGAAAATTGCTCAACAGAGAAAGAAAGAAAACAAAATCAGAATGAAGTAGACGAGATATTGTAGTTTACCAACAGGAGAAGTTTTCATATATTCAGGTAGAGAAAATGGAGGACAGAGCGGTATTGGTTTTCTTTTGTCGAAGTGTTTATATTCATCTTTACTAGGATATAATCATATTAGCGATCACAAAATCAGTATCAGGATTCAAGGAAAAAAGACAAAAATCACATGCTTTCAAATATACACACCAACATCAGCTGCAGAAGATAAAAAACAGATGAGTTTTATGAACGGTTACAAAAATAGATAAACTAAACAAAACAAGGCATACTATAAGTGATGGGCGATCTTAACGCGAAAGTAGGTCAAGGAAGACTAGAACAGGGAAAACGTGTTCGAGGTAGACACGGGTTAGAAGACAGAAATGAATTAGGAGAACGTCTAACTGCATTCTGCGCAGAAAATAATCTCGCCATCACAAATATTCTCTTCAAACAACATCATAGAAGATTATTTACATGGAAATCACCAGGCGAAGTAAACAGAAACCAAATATATTACATTTAAATACAACAAAGATGGAGGACATGTATATACTTAAGTAAAACAATACCCGGATCTGACTTCAAATCAGATCATGAACTTCTTATATTGAAGTTGAAACTAAAACTTAAAAAGGTCAGCCAAAATAGCAACACAACTCGATATGATGTATCCAAAATACCATCAGAATACAACATAAAAATTCAGAACAGATTTGCAGCCTGAATGTAAGAATAAGAAAACATATCGACAGAAAGAACTCGCAAATAAAGCGAGGAATATATACATCACAAGCACACAAAAACTCATTCTAAAAAAAAAGTGATAAAAAGCATGCATATATTTCAGAGAAAAAAACACACACGAAGCTGGTGGAAGACAGAAGAAAGCTTAAGACGATGAAAAACCCCGGGTGCCAGAACACGTATAGAGAACTCACAAGAGAAAGTACAAACAAATCAACTCATGTAAGGAAATAGAAGATCTGCATGAACATAGGAAAAGCAAGGGTATGTTTTCTGCTGTAAGAGCAATGCAGAATAAAGTCTACAAAACATCTTTACGGGTCATAACAGATAAGAAAGGTAACACATTAACTGAGCAGAAGGACATCCTACACAGATGGAAAGAGTACTGTCAAAAAATGTACACAGAAACAACTCAAACTAACACAGAAGATAATATCATACCTGTCAACGAAGTTCGAGAACCAGACCCAACACAGGAGGAAGTCATAAATGGAGTTAAAAATATTAAAAAAGGCAAAGCCCCAGGATGCGATGAATAAACAAGAGAAATGACCCAGGCATGAGGTGAGGAAAGAATTCATATATACCATAGTTTATGTTGCAAGATCTGGAAAACTGGCACATGACCAAAAGATTGGAAGAGATCAATATACAGCATTCTACCAAACAGTGGAAACGTACAGCTATGCAGCAATTATAGAACTATCGCTCAGATAATCCAAGAGAGTAAAATAACATCATACAGCCCTCAACCAAAAAATGGAAACGTACAGCTATGCAGCAATTATAGAACTATCGCTCAGATAAGCCAAGAGAGTAAAATAACATCATACAGCCCTCTACCAAAAAATGGAAACGTACAGCTATGCATCAATTATAGAACTATCGCTCAGATAAGCCAAGAGAGTAAAATAACATCATACAGCCCTCAACCAAAAAATGGAAACGTACAGCTATGCATCAATTATAGAACTATCGCTCAGATAATCCAAGAGAGTAAAATAACATCATACAGCCCTCAACCAAAAAGTGGAAACGTACAGCTATGCATCAATTATAGAACTATCGCTCAGATAAGCCAAGAGAGTAAAATACAACTTTATATCATAATGAAGAGAATGCAAAACAAAATAAAAACAGAGGTTCATGAGACATAGGCTGGTTTAAAAACAATCAGAGGCATCAGTACAGATCATATACTCAACATGAGGATTATAATAGAGAGATGTAGAGAATTCAATGTAGAGTTACATGCATGTTTCATTGATTGCACCAAGGCTTTAGATTGTGTACGACATCACCAAATGTGGGAAATTATGAACGGCATTGGTTTTCCAAAACAGCTCACTCATTTGATTGCAATACTGTATCAAGAACAAGAAGAAGCAGTAAAAGTAGATAGAAACACATCAGAGTTGTTTAGCGTACAGAAAGGAGTTAGACAAGGATGCATACTATCCCCGTACCTGTTTAACATATATGTGGAAAACATAATGAGAAATGTAAAGGAATATATGACACACACAGATTTTCAACCTCTAACCATCGCACATCAGCAGATCCCAGAAATCAGATACACATATGATACAGTCCTCTTAACAACACAGGAAGAAGGTCTAAGACAAATGATTCTGTCAATATAAAAATAGCCCACAGCAAAGCTCAAAATTTGTTCTTAAATACGAAGAAAACTAAAATTATGACAACATATCAAGTAAAATCTCAACCAAAAATAATAATTGCTACCTATGAACTGGAAGACATATCAAATTTCTATTATTTGGGTTCAAACATAAATAGTTCAGGGAACTTCGCAGTAGAAATTAAAAGAAGAATGGCAATGGCGTTTTCTAAACTTGTCCACATGAAAAAAATCATTGGCAAGGCATCAGTAGCAAAGTAAAACTGTGTATTATAGGAACATGATGTATTCCTTGTGATAATATACGGGTGTGAGGCTTGGATGTATTCCCTGTAACAATATACGGGTGTGAGGTTTGGATGTATTCCATGTGCTAATATACGGGTGTGAGGCTTGGATGTATTCCCTGTGACAATATACGGGTGTGAGGTTTGGATGTATTCCATGTGATAATATACGGGTGTGAGGCTTGGATGTATTCCCTGTAACAATATACGGGTGTGAGGTTTGGATGTATTCCATGTGATAATATACGGGTGTGAGGCTTGGATGTATTCCCTGTGACAATATACGGGTGTGAGGCTTGGATGTATTCCCTGTGACAATATACGGGTGTGAGGCTTGGATGTATTCCCTGTAACAATATACGGGTGTGAGGCTTAGATGTATTCCCTGTAACAATATACGGGTGAGAGGTTTGGATGTATTCCATGTGATAATATACGGGTGTGAGGCTTGGATGTATTCCCTGTGACAATATACAGGTGTGATGCTTGTACGTATTCCCTGTGATAATATGCGGGTGTGAGGCTTGGATGTATTCCCTGTGACAATATACAGGTATGATGCTTGTACGTATTCCCTGTGATAATATGCGGGTGTGAGGCTTGGACGTATTCCCTGTGACAATATGCGGGTGTGAGGCTTGGACGTATTCCCTGTGACAATATGCGGGTGTGAGGCTTGGATGTATTCCATGTGACAATATACGGGTGTGAGGCTTGGATGTATTCCCTGTGACAATATACGGGTGTGAGGCTTGGATGTATTCCCTGTGACAATATACGGGTGTGAGGCTTGGATGTATTCCCTGTTATAATATGCGGGTGTGAGGCTTGGATGTATTCCATATGACAATATACGGGTGTGAGGCGTGGATGTATTCCCTGTGACAATATACGGGTGTGAGGCTTGGATGTATTCCCTGTGACAATATACGGGTGTGAGGCTTGGACGTATTCCCTGTGACAATATTCGGGTGTGA
Organism: Meghimatium bilineatum; assembly: GCA_034231615.1. NCBI lineage: Eukaryota > Metazoa > Mollusca > Gastropoda > Stylommatophora > Philomycidae > Meghimatium > Meghimatium bilineatum. The sequence goes on along the minus strand of CM067319.1, from coordinate 72,900,788 downwards.
GGCTTGGATGTATTCCATGCGACAATATACGGGTGTGAGGCTTGGATGTATTCCCTGTGACAATATACGGGTGTGAGGCTTGGATGTATTTTGACAATATACGGGTGTGAGGCTTGGACGTATTCCCTGTGACAATATACGGGTGTGAGGCTTGGATGTATTTTGACAATATACGGGTGTGAGGCTTGGATATATTCCCTGTGACAATATACGGGTGTGAGGCTTGGACTTTAAATAAAATAATGGCAAAGAAAATTGCCGCTTTTGAATTGAGATGCCATAGAAAAATTTTGCATATAACACGGACATCAAAAAAGTCAAACAAAGAAGTCTTACAATCATTAAACCTCGAAGATGGCTGGCTCCTAAATAACATCATAACAAGAAAGTTGAACTTTTTTGAACATCTTAAGAGACATAATAACATGGAAAGACTAATAGCAGAAGGCAGAGTAAACGGCAGCAGAGGAAGAGACTGCCCAAGATGACGACGAACGTATTTTGTGTAGCTATGAATTGCTATTCCGCCACTTTCACAGAGAATGAGCTCTGGTACACATTTCTTTATGGCAACACCAACACTTTAAATTTTATTTTTAGAAAGCTAATACAAATAGTTCTGAAACACGCGGGCTCGGTCGGGGTTTCCATACCGGTGTAGATAAAACATTTTCTCTTAGCTCTAGCAATGTTATATGGTATTCTTCTTCTGTGTTCATTTTCAAACTCCCACTGGATCTAGCAGGATCATGGTCTTGCTAGATTTCCAGCAGGATGTAGTCCAGAAAATGGAAATGCGTTGTGTCGCCGTTTTATTTGCGCCAATGACCCGACACATCCGTCTTCGGCGGGATATGGTATAAAAGAAGTGTCTATATGAATTCTACCATATTTTAACAGCTACACTGCCGAATACAAGATATAATTCAATTATAATTACAATGATTAAACAGCGGATGACAAGTCAATTCGAACCCAGGTCGCACAGTCAGCAGGCCAGTGATTTAGCCCCTACCTTACAATGTTTTGAATACATTAGCTTTATTGCTCCGAATTTCAAGGGGTTAAAATAATAAAAGAAGTAATCAAGAAGAGAACTGAACCGTGAACGTTTAAAAATCTTAAGTAGTTCTGCAGATAAAAAAGATCGATTCGCTCCTTGTAGTCCAGGCATGCGTCTTTAGCAGGCTTCATTACGTCTTTAATTATGCTTATCTTTGCTTCATCAGCTAGACTAGCCTGGTACTAGTGGACTCCATGAGGGGATGAAACAGTATTTTGGTCAATATGATATCTAACTCTGTCTAGCGCTATGCTCACTGTGATATGTCTAGACACATGACATCAAAAATTTGTGATATTTCGAAACACATGACATCAACTATTTGTGATATTTCTGGACACATGACATCACACATCTTTGATATTTCTAGATGTATGACCTCAACTATTTGTGATATTTCTAGACACATGACATCACACATCTTTGATATTTCTAGATGTATGACCTCAACTATTTGTGATATTTCTAAACACATGGCATCAACTATTAGTGATATTTCTATATACATGACATTACACATCTTTGCTATTTCTAGATATATGACATCAACTATTTGTGATATTTCTAGACACATGACCACACATCTTTGATATTTCTAGATGTTTGACCTCAACTATTTGTGATATTTCTAAACACATGGCATCAACTATTAGTGATATTTCTAGATACATGACATTACACATCTTTGATATTTCTAGATATATGACATCAACTATTTGTGATATTTCTAGACACATGACATCACACATCTTTGATATTTCTAGATATATGAGATCAACTATTTGTGATAATTCTAGACACATGACATCACACATCTGGGATATTTCTAGACACATGACATCAATTTTTGTGTGATATTTCTAGACACATTACATCACACATCTTTGATATTTCTAGACACATGACATCAACTGTTTGTTATATTTCAAGATAAATGACAGCAAGTATTTGGGATATTTGAAGACACATGACACCAGTCATATGTGATATTTCTAGACATATGACATTACCCATCTATGATATTCCAGACACATTATATTGTACAACTGCAGTCAGATGTCATTTTATTTTTTTATGAACTGTATCATCTATGAAGACATCGCATGAAATATAAACCCCTGTGTATGTTCCATGAGTGTAATTTGTGTTCCTATCGTATCAATTCTGTGTATGTTCCATGTGTGTAATTTGTGTTCCTATCGTATCAATTCTGTGTATGTTCCATGTGTGTAATTTGTGTTCCTATCGTATCAATTCTGTGTATGTTCCACGAGTGTAATTTGTGTTCCTATCGTATCAATTCTGTGTATGTTCCACGAGTGTAATTTGTGTTCCTATCGTATCAATTCTGTGTATGTTCCATGAGTGTAATGTGTGTTCCTATCGTATCAATTCTGTGTATGTTCCATGTGTGTAATTTGTGTTCCTATCGTATCAATTCTGTGTATGTTCCATGTGTGTAATTTGTGTTCCTATCGTATCAATGTTGTGTATGTTCCATGTGTGTAATTTGTGTTCCTATCGTATCAATTGTGTGTATGTTCCATGTGTGTAATTTGTGTTCCTATCGTATCAATTCTGTGTATGTTCCATGAGTATAATTTGTGTTCCTATCGTATCAATTCTGTGTATGTTCCATGAGTGTAATTTGTGTTCCTATCGTATCAATTCTGTGTATGTTCCATGAGTGTAATTTGTGTTCCTATCGTATCAATTCTGTGTATGTTCCATGAGTGTAATTTGTGTTCCTTTCGTATCAATTCTGTGTATGTTCCATGAGTGTAAATTGTGTTCCTATCGTATTAATTCTGTGTATGTTCCATGAGTGTAAATTGTGTTCCTATCGTATTAATTCTGTGTATGTACCATGAGTGTAAATTGTGTTCCCAACTATCAATTTCCAATCTTCTATTCTTTATCAACGAACGCACGTAACAGACATATTAAAGAAGATACGGCTATGTATGTATGAGAGATAGAACATTTAGGTAGTTTTTTTTTGTTTTGTTCCCAAGAAATTTCGTGTAACAGTTTTCATACGTTTATATGTAATTCGGGAGAGGGGGGGGTAGGGTAAAATGGAACTGTGGAGGTATTTCTTCTAAGCTTTTTGTTTCATACCCAGAAGACTGACTACACATTTAAGCGCTGTGTAATATTTAGAGAAGAAACTTATACCCAGACAGGAAACGGAAGGTGGTTCTAAAGACTTAATTGTACAGATGAAGTTCCGTGAAGTTACCAGAAGATAAATGTCTCATTATATGGACATACCAGCCACTGTGGTTTTACTGTTTGCAGGGTGTAGAAGTCAATATTGTGAATCTTCAAGTAAGAATATGAGATAAAGAAGAAGTATTATTGAAAAAAAGATAACTGGAATGAAGGGAGAAAGAAAAACGATGTTTGGAGAGGGAGAAAAAAATTCATAAAATATGTATTTCCATTTAGAAATGAGACGTGTTAAGTTTAAAAGTTCTCAAAACTGCAATTCAACGATTTATAACGATTCTTGAGGTCAAGCCGACTCGGAACATAAATAAAGCACAATTTAATTTCTGTGACATAAAGGCGATACATTAAGTGATATTCGTTGTACAGGTAATCATATAATTGTGCTGATTCTCAAGCAAACTTGTAGATATTTTTAACAAAAAAATACTATGTGGCTGACATACAGACAAGTTTTTTTCACCGCTGTCATAAGCCTAAGGGTGTCATTATTTATTTCGTAGTAACATTAGTTCTACATTTTACGCAATCATATTACGTTTCATGCATGTTTTTTATTAGCTTTATTACAATACTGTAAAAGATCATTTATTTACCTATCAAATGACAGATCATGCATACAGTTCTGTAACTGAGCAAGAAAACTATGCATGAATTGCTCTAGGCACACCTGCAGACAGAGAAAATCAGTGCCATTATTAATTTAGCCACAGGGTATATTTTAATAAGGTCGGGAATGAGTTAACTTTAATAGTTTATGCCAACAAATGTAATATGGAAATCAATGCAGAAAAATAAAACACAAGTCATGGCATTTGAAGGAATGAAGCCTAGAGAAAGATACGCAGAAGAAATGAGCAGATAAAGAAAATCAAGGAATTCATATAGAGCTTGACTTGATCTGATAGTAGAGTTAACAATGTGAGTGGACATACAAGCTGTCGGTTATATATGTGAGTTATATGTGAGTGGACATACAAGCTGTCGGTTATATATGTGAGTTATATGTGAGTGAACATACAAGCTGTCGGTTATATATTCTTCTCAGGAATTAAAGATCAAGCACAACATTTGCTTTAACCAAGTCGTATCTTCCGTCTGTATAAATTAGATGTCACAACATTAAAGAATAACAAATGTCTAACATTCCAGATACAACATTAGCATAGTACAACATTATATTCGTACCACCAACATTATCTTCTTAGCACCAACATTATCTACTTCCTACAACATTATCTTCCTAGCAACATTATCTTCTTACCACCAACATTATATTATCACTACTAACTATATTTTCATACACACATTATCTTCCTACTATAAACATTATCTTCCTACTACAAACATTATCTTCCTACTACAAACATTATCTTCCTACTATAAACATTATCTTCCTACTATAAACATTATCTTCCTACTACAAACATTATCTTCCTACTACAAACATTATCTTCCTACTACAAACATTATCTTCCTACTACAAACATTATCTTCCTACTACAAACATTATCTTCCTACTACAAACATTATATTCCAGCTACAAACATTATCTTCTTACTACAAACAATATCTTCCTACTACAAACATTATCTTCCAGCTACAAACATTATCTTCCTAATACAAACATTATATTCCAACTACAAACATTATCTTCCTACTACAAACATTATCTTCCTACTACAAACATTATCTTCCTACTACAAACATTATCTTCCTACTACAAACATTATCTTCCTACTACAAACAATATCTTCCTACTACAAACAATATCTTCCTACTACAAACATTATCTTCCTACTACAAACATTATCTCCTACTGACTAGACAATATGTTGGTTATGTGTTGGTTATGTGGCGTCTAGTAAGTCAAGCCAGTATGTTCGTTATGTGGCGTCTAGTTAGTCAAGCCAGTATGTTGGTTATGTGGCGCCTAGTAAGTCAAACCAGTCTGTCGGTTATGTGACGTCTGGTAAGTCAAGCCAGTATGTTCGTTATGTGGCGTCTAGTTAGTCAAGCCAGTATGTTGGTTATGTGGCGCCTAGTAAGTCAAACCAGTCTGTCGGTTATGTGACGTCTGGTAAGTCAAGCCAGTATGTTGGTTATGTGGCGTCTAGTTAGTCAAGCCAGTATGTTGGTTATGTGGCGCCTAGTAAGTCAAACCAGTCTGTCGGTTATGTGACGTCTGGTAAGTCAAGCCATTATGTTGGTTATGTGGCGTCTAGTAAGTCAAGCCATTATGTTGGTTATGTGGCGTCTAGTAAGTGACACCAGTCTGTTGGTTATGTGGCGTCTAGTAAGTCAAACCAGTCTGTTGGTTATGTTGGCGTCTAGTAAATCAAGCCAGTCTGTTGGTTATGTGGCTTGTAGTAAGTTAAGCCAGTCTGTTGGTTATGTGGCTTGTAGTAAGTTAAGCCAGTCTGTTGGTTATGTGGCTTGTAGTAAGTTAAGCCAGTATGTTGGTTATGTGGCTTGTAGTAAGTTAAGCCAGTCTGTTGGTTATGTGGCTTGTAGTAAGTTAAGCCAGTATGTTGGTTATGTGGCTTGTAGTAAGGATATGACTAATGTTATGACTTCTTTTTTCACATGCAAGAGTCAAGTCTACTTTGCACCAATGTTTGTGATAAGCCCCGTGTGATAAGCGCTGTGTGATAAGCTCCGTGTGATAAGCCCCGTGTGATAAGCCCCGTGTGTCAGCTTCTGTTTGGAACCGATTGCGCAAATGCATAAGTACAATATGATGATCATGAGCTAGTGGTGTTACACAAGGTTGACCAGATCTGGCGCGGTCATCTGGTGGAACATGTCGTCAGGAATCCTTAGTGTAATCTTACTATAGTGGACTGGTCACAATTGGAATACATGGCAGTGTCTCTGGTCGTTATTCTTCTTCTTCTTTAGCGTTCATTCTCAAACTCCTGCTGGATCTCTGTTGCAGGACCATGATCCATTCTAGATTTCCAGCAGGATATAGTCCAGAGAATGGAAATGCGTTGTGTCGCCGTTGTATTTGCGCCAATGTCCCGACACATCCATCTTCGGGGGGTCGTTATTCCACTGACTAGCATACTAGCAGCTTGTCATCATTCCTGTAACGCCAGTCGAGGCTTGATAAACAAACAGTAATAAATATTATATCGATAAATGTCTTTTTTTTATCGATAAAAATGCCCTTTACACACCTAAAGTCTGTTAATGCTTGTGCCAAATGTCAACTTGAATTTACTTTTAATAGTTAGTTTTGTTTATTTTCTTTCTTTTTTTTCCTTTACGCAAAATTCTAAAGAAACATTACATCAACAAAATAAAAATGGGATTGTACGAACTTCACGTATTCGAGCTCTGGTTTGAAGAATAGCCCACGTACATTTTCAGCGTGAAAACAAATCACGTTTTCGATGCGTTTTTAATGGTTGCTAGTATATATTATATAGTCTATTTCGCTAACAGTATTGTCATACTTAGAACATAACACGCTATTTTTATCATTTAGTCTGTTACAATAACAATATAACAGTACTTAGAACAGGACATAACACGCTATTCGTCTCTGTCTATTTCCTTGTTATACTCCAGCTGGGAGTTTTCTTTCAATTTCCGCCCCCTCCTCCCCCCACCCCCGAGGTCTTCTCAATGCTGTCTTGTATCTTCCGCGTTTACTTCTACTTTCAGTTTTCCACCCCCAAGCAGTACCATCGGCAGAGCTAATGTATTTTATTTTAAGCCTGCAGGTATTTCCGCCATTTTCCGCCAAATATATGCCTATCTCCCACCATTTACGGAAATGTTTCTAATTTCGGATAATATCATTTCGTTACGTGAAGGTATTTCAACATTCAAGCACGAAGAATCATTTGATATCGATCTCACAAGCTGGTTATAGATGTTCTCATCTGGAGCATGCCTGGATAATTATCTTTTGAATGTATCTTCTGTTTATGCAAAGTTTAAAAGTTGCTACAATCGATGCGACTGCATTCAGGGTTAGTACATAATCGGTTGGTTCTTGAGCAAGTTGTACAAGTCTGACTAGAGAGTACAAATAGTAACAATGACACCTGTCGTGGATGTCGTGAGTGGTGAGATATTCTTCTTCCTGTTTTCGTTTTCCAACTCCTGCAGATTAGTAGGACATAGTCTGAAGAAAAGAATCCGCTGGTCATAGTTTATAGTTTAGTCACGATATATCCGCCTTTCGTTGCAACACATCCGACTTAGGTAGATTGTGAATCACTTTGAATATCTGTAGGGTGAGACAGCCTACACCAACCTGAAGACCTTCTTAGTTGCTTCTTACGATATGCATTGCAAATAAACTTGTCGCAATGCTGCTGTTTCGTACAACTGCAACACAATGGCAAGACCGACTTATAAGTTTGGATTGTGTAATTGGCTATAATAACTCATCATCTACGTTGTTGAAGTCTGTTGAAGACCCACGATTGAACTGCTGGTCCACTGTGGTAAGGACTTTTGAAGAACCACGATTGAACTGTTGAAGACCCACGATTGAACTGCTGGTCCACTGTGGTAAGGACTGTTGAAGACCCACGATTGAACGGCTGGTCCACTGTGGTAAGGACTTTGGAAGAACCACGATTGAACTGTTGAAGACCCACGATTGAACTGCTGGTCCACTGTGGTAAGGACTTTTGAAGAACCACGATTGAACTGTTGAAGACCCACGATTGAACTGCTGGTCCACTGTGGTAAGGACTGTTGAAGACCCACGATTGAACGGCTGGTCCACTGTGGTAAGGACTGTTGAAGACCCACGATTGAACGGCTGGTCCACTGTGGTAAGGACTGTTGAAGACCCACGATTGAACTGTTGAAGACCCACGATTGAGCTGCTGGTCCACTGTGGTAAGGACTTTTGAAGAACCACGATTGAACTGTTGAAGACCCACGATTGAACTGCTGGTCCACTGTGGTAAGGACTGTTGAAGACCCACGATTGAACGGCTGGTCCACTGTGGTAAGGACTGTTGAAGACCCACGATTGAACGGCTGGTCCACTGTGGTAAGGACTTTGGAAGAACCACGATTGAACTGTTGAAGACCCACGATTGAACTGCTGGTCCACTGTGGTAAGGACTTTTGAAGAACCACGATTGAACTGTTGAAGACCCACGATTGAACTGCTGGTCCACTGTGGTAAGGACTGTTGAAGACCCACGATTGAACGGCTGGTCCACTGTGGTAAGGACTTTTGAAGAACCACGATTGAACTGTTGAAGCCCCATGATTGAACTGCTGGTCCACTGTGGTAAGGACTGTTGAAGACCCACGATTGAACTGCTGATCCACTGTGGTAAGGACTGTTGAAGACCCACGATTGAACTGTTGAAGCCCCATGATTGAACTGCTGGTCCACTGTGGTAAGGACTGTTTAAGACCCATGATTGAACTGCTGATCCACTGTGGTAAGGACTGTTGAAGACCCACGATTGAACTGTTGAAGACCCATGATTGAACTGCTGGTCCACTGTGGTAAGGACTGTTTAAGACCCATTATTGAACTTCTGTGATGGAATCCAATAAAATGGGACCATATAGAATGCAGCACTTAACTTTTGTTCTATATTCTTAAGAAAATATTTGGTCGAAACGTCACTATGAGTTTTTATGTGTTCTTCGAGTGATTCGTATGTCATCGCTACCCCATATTTTGAATTTTCCCCTGTATTTCTAAATATTATTCTTTCTTTATCAGATCGTCAACTTCTTGTCCACTTATTAGACAAGATTAATAGACACGATTCATAGACACGATTTCTGGACAAGATCCTGCACTGTTGTCTTAACAGCGTAATTTCCTATCACCTTATCTTGTCATTTAATATCACTTTATCTTGTCATTTAATATCACCTTATCTTGTCATTTAATATCACCTTATCTTGTCATTTAATATCACGTTATCTTGTCATCTAATATCACCTTATCTTGTCATCTAATATCACTTTATCTTGTCATCTAATATCACCGTATCTTGTCATTTAATGTCACCTTATCTTGTCATCTAATGTCACCTTATCTTGTCATTTAATATCACATTATCTTGTCATTTAATATCACCGTATCTTGTCATTTAATATTTACAATCTTACTCAAGCAATTATTTGTAACCTATCTTAGTTTCTCCTTGATATCACACATGTCTCTTAGGCATACCACACAATAGCACCTGCATCTGTATTGCTCACCAATAACAAACCCCGAGTAGATGACATGCATATGTAATGAGATTTTCTTTGTGGACGCTCCAATTCACTTCACATTTAGAATCGACCGAGTGTTGCCGGGTCTCGAAAGGACTGTAAAAAATGATTATGTCATGCATGGAGTAAAAAGCGACTAAAGGATCTTCTGATGTGTGATAGGCTGTCCCATCTCACCTAGGTCCAATATTATACAGACTCCTTGTCATAGCTGAATACGTTAGATCGAAAGACGCAGATATCACAGCCAATCTGTAAATTATGTCATGCACTACATCCTACTAATCTGATGGAGTGTGAACGAACGCAAAAGAGAAGAAGGAATTAACAATTAGGTTTTTACTACCCCCGCGAGTGGGGTGAGACATAAATTTGACAGGTTAAATTCTCAAGGTATGAAACACTGCACTAGAAAACCTTTTCACGTCAAGTTCACAAATATATTAGTTAGTTAGTTGTTCCTCTAGGGCCAAAGACGGCACATAGGGCGGTTGTCATTGATATCCATGTCTATCGGTTCATTGCAATTTGCTTTAGATCTTAATTGTTTCTGATACCGATGGTGAAACGTTCTCTTGTAATAGTTCTACGCAAAGTTTCTTTTGGTCTTCCTCGTTTTCTCTTGTCCTTTGGTGACCACATCAAAACTTGACAGGGGAGTCTTTCAGCATCCATTCGTAGTGTGTGTCCGATGTAATTCAAGCGACGCTTTCTAATATAGGTGGATACATATTCTTGTTGCGATTCTTGTCTGACAACTGTGTTTGATTTGAAGTCTGACCAATGTATGTTCAGTAGCATTCTAAGACATTTATTTTCAAAGGTGTTTAGTCTTTGCTCTAACTTTGATGTTGCTTTCCTACTTTCGCATCCATATTTTAATGTTGGAATTATGCAGGAGTTGAAAATTTTTATATTTGTGTTATTTCTTAGTGTTTTTGAATGCCAGATATTTGATAGTTTATTGAATGAGTTAGCAGCCATTGCAATACGGTGTGATATTTACGTTGATGAATGTCCTGTTGTTGATAACTTGCAGCCAAGGTATGAGAAGTTGTTGACTATTCAAGAGTATTGTCGTTTAGGTTGATGTCCGATTGTTGGTAAGATTAAATACTTTTGTTTTGGATGTATTGATTTCAATCCCAAGTTGTGCAGATAATAATTGAAGGCTTGTTTTTTTTTTGAGCTTCTTCGTGAGTTGAGCTAAGTAACGCTAGGTCGTCGGCGAAGTCGAGATCTTGCAGAATTTTATTTCCAAGCCACTCGATACCACGATTTCATGCCCAAGTTGTGTAGAGAATAATTGAAGGCTGTTTGTTTTTTTCTTAGGCATCTTCGTGAGTTGATTGGGGTTACAAATATCGTTTTTTGAGCTCGTATTGTTTCAACAAATGTCTGAGTATGGAGAAAAAATTAATTTGTAATGATGCGTGTAGTTGTTTATGCTGGCTTGTTCATTGTCCACGATTCTTCTCAACTATCTAGATTGGACCTATGTCTTGCCTGCTTGTTCATTGTCCATGTTTCTTCTGAATATGCCAAGATTGAGTCGGATACAACTGTACCGCTTCGTCGACTAGGATGTATTGCATATGGGAAAACCTGAGTACAATTAGGTTAATCAACTATGACATTTGATATTTGAACTTTGAACCTCACCTTTAAATAAATTGAAATCTCATAATAAGAAAGACGCAAAAAATACTAAATTTATCCAAAAAAATTGTGTCACAACTATTCAAACTACGATAGCACCCTCTCCCCTGTTCGGTCTCAAAATATTTGTGCGTGTGTCTGTATTTAGCTAGGAATGGCACATTCTTTACAAAGGCAGACCTCCGGTCCTGTCTCTGATTAATATCATTTAGTTTCTTCTAATTAACATTATTCCATTATCTTTCAACTCGTTATTGACATTCATTTAACTAGACATCACTCATTACTTTCTCACCTCGGCACCTCCTCGTTGACTATAGTCGCTAGTTGTTGATTCGTCTCGTGTTTGAGAGATAACATACTCTAGAGATCACACAGTTATATTGTACAAGTATCGAAAGTGGTTTTCTATAATTAGATGTTTAGTAAAGCTAAAATAACATGAGTGGATTTTTGTGGTTACATGTGCAGTACAAAGTAACACACGTGACTGGTTGGGGGTACATGTTTAGCACAACTAAAGTAACATAAGTAACTTAATAGGATTATATGTACAGCACAAAAAATGTAACATAAGTGGTTTTTTTATGCTTACATGTGAAGCACAAACTACAATAACGTGTGACATGTTGTGGTTACATGTTCAGTACATTTAAAGTTACATATGTGGTGTTTTGTGTGGTTACCTGTGTAACCCAAACTAAAGTAACATAAGTGGCTTGTGGTAGCATGTGCAGCAGCATAAGCTAATGTAACATATGTGGCTTGTGGTATCATGTGGAGTAGACACTAAAGTAACATATGTGGCTTGTGGTAGCATGTGGAGTAGACACTAAAGTAACATATGTGGCTTGTGGTAGCATGTGCAGTAGAAGCTAAAGTAACATAAGTGGCTTGTGGTAGTATGTGCAGCATAAAGTAATATAAGTGGCTTGTGGTAGCATGTAAAGCATAAAGTAATATAAGTGGCTTGTGGTAGCATGTAAAGCATAAAGTAATATAAGTGGCTTGTGGGAGAATATACAGTATAAAATAAAGTAACATGTTTGTGATTGGGGTTACAAGAGCAGTACAGCAAAATAACATAAGTGTCTTCTTGTGGTTACATATACAATACAAACTAAAGTAACATATTTACCCCTACATACAATCTACTGAAATAAAAGCTTCAGTTACACGCAGCTATAGAAGTATCATAAGTCTGCATGTAGAAATTAATTAATTTAATACTGAACGTTTACACCGCACTGATGTATCACATACCAACCGGCAGTTAGAAAATCCATATCTCAACTGTCATACAAACATCCAACAATTTAGAGAAAATTAATAAATGACAGTAAATGCGAGATTCTCGAATTTGAATAATATCCGCAGATCCTGACAGCACGCACGCAACATCGCACACAGGAACGGTGTGTAAGGATGTATTCTATTGAATATGAGCACGTGTTGAACTGTGAATAACAACACGCGTGCATATTGTTGCCGCTACCTCAGAACTTCCAGCTAAAGCAGAAGTGGCATAATTGAGATACCGGAGCAGCGGTTCTCAAGCTAGAATGTTATTAGGAATGTGGGTTTTATTTATAAATTTGAATTTGAAGATAATTAGAAATTATATATTCCTGTGTTCAGTGTAATTTTTATAATGTCTACATTAAGAATATCACATTAGGAACATGACATTAAAATATCACATTAGGAATATGACATTAGAACTATCACATTAGGAATCATCATCATCATCAGGTGCCATGCCGGGTGACGTAGGCGGTCATGGCTCTCCACAGCTCTCTGTCCACAGTATTATGTATCAAAGTCGTTGTTGTTTCTTTGCCGTGCCAGGTTGTCAAACTGTCTAATATTTTCTCACGTTGTCGCCCTCTGTCTCTGGTGCCTTCAATCTTGCCTGTTGTGATTATGTTCTCTAAACCTGCCTGTCTCATACGTGGCCAAAAAAAAGAAGATTGCCTTTTTCTTATATTGTTGATTAAGGTCTGTTTCGCATTTAACTCTTTTAACACCTCTACATTAGTTTTTGTGGCAGTCCATGGTATTCTCAGCATTCTTCTGTAGAACCACATCTCTGTTGCCTCCAATCTCCCACTTTCCAGTTTGTTTATTGTCCAAGACTCGCACCCATATGTTAGTATAGGGGTTATATAGCACTGCAGAACTCTCTTTCTCACCTCTAATGACAAGGTCATATTACACAGTATATTTTTCATTTTTCTGAATGTTGTTTTTGCCTGTCCTATTCTGCATCTTATTTCTGTTGAACTTCTTCCATCTGCTGTAATAATTGTACCTAAATATTTGAATTGGTGGACCTGTTTTAATACTATATCATTCACTATGATCTTGCAAGGTGTGTTATTTTCTTTCTTTGAAATAACCATTACTTCTGTTTTCTTGATATTTAGGAAGAGGCCTTTCTCTTTGCTTTCTGTGACTACTACTTTAATTAAACATTAGGAATATGACATTACAATATCACATTAGGAATATCACATTAGAACTATCGCATTAGGAATATGACATTAAAATATCACATTAGAAATATCACATTAGGAATATGACATTAAAATATCACATTAGAAATATCACATTAGGAATATGACATTAAAATATCACATTAGAAATATCACATTAGGAATATGACATTAAAATATCACATTAGAAATATCACATTAGGAATATGACATTAAAATATCACATTAGAAATATCACATTAGGAATATGACATTAAAATACCACATTAGAAATATCACATTAGGAATATGACATTAAAATATCACATTAGAAATATCACATTAGGAATATGACATTAAAATATCACATTAGAAATATCACATTAGGAATATGACATTAAAATATCACACTATAAATATAACTTTGTCGTTCATTGATTCTTGATTATGTACCAGTAACGCGGCACTAGGGACATTTCCATAGGTGCTCTGTTTGTAATTCCAACCAACTGTATGTTTATGATCAGTGTTCCGGTCAGTTATCGGCTGTGTGGGGATCTCCCTGGCGTAGTGGTTAAGCTCTTCGCCTTGTGTTCAAGATGTCACAGGTTCGAATACGGCTCGTGTCATCTTGTTTATAAGGTGGATATTTTTGGAGATCCCTGTGGATTATCACTTAAAGCTAAGGAGTTACGTGCTATGAGTGGTACTCTCGGCAGGCGGCGTGCCGCTTCGTTGAGAGGGACGGAGTACATATGAGAAACCGAGTACAGTGAAGTCAATCTTCTACGGCTGTTAAACCCTTAAACCCTTAATCGGCTGTGTGTTATTCCTATTTTTCTAGAGGGGATAAATATTCTCCTTCTTCCCTAGTAACGTATATTTATATCATTCTCTGAACATGTACAGTGACTCTTTCAACATCCTTTTTTTAGTTATTTTCTCTTGTATATATTTCTATCTATTCGGTCTTTTCTTTTGTCGTGAGGCGTCGCAGGATTGAATGATGATCGATTTTCGGGCTATGACTTGATATGCTATAATACCGTGCCATGTCAGAATATTTGTAACTACTGCAATCCACCTTCTTCTTGGTCTTCCTCTGTATCTTTCTGTTTCAATTTTCATGTTGTATGCTCTTGCCGCTGGCTAATAAGGGTTCGTTCTCATTAAGTGGCCGAACCATATAAATCTCTGTTTTTCAATATATTTAACCACTGAAAGTTGTTCCAACAGTTTTTGTAATCTTCTCATTTCTCACATGATCTCTTCTTGTTCTGTTTGATGTTTTTCTTACACATCTCATTTCACACGTACTAAGCTTGCTCTCTTTTTCTTTAGTTAGTGTCCATGTCTGACATTGATAACACAATAAATGCTTGTGTATATGATTGCAATAATTAACGCAGTCCTGTCTTTTCTCATCTTTGTCTATCCATCTTGACATCAACGATAGATATGTCGGTAAATAAATCATATCTTTCGTTACCTTTGACTCCCACATCACCTGGACAGTGGACACATCACCTGGATAGTGGGTACATCACCTGGACAATGGACACATCGCCTGGACAGTGGACACATCACCTGGACAGTGGACACATCACCTGGACAGTGGACACATCACCTGGACAGTGGACACATCACCTGGACAGTGGACACATCACCTGGACAGTGGACACATCACCTGGACAGTGGACACATCACCTGGACAGTGTACACATCACCTGGACAGTGTACACATCACCTGGACAGTGTACACATCACCTGGACAGTGTACACATCACCTGGACAGTGTACACATCACCTGGACAGTGTACACATCACCTGGACAGTGGACACATCACCTGGACAGTGTACACATCACCTGGACAGTGTACACATCACCTGGACAGTGTACACATCACCTGGACAGTGGACACATCACCTGGACAGTGTACACATCACCTGGACAGTGTACACATCACCTGGACAGTGTACACATCACCTGGACAGTGTACACATCACCTGGACAGTGTACACATCACCTGGACAGTGGACACATCACCTGGACAGTGGACACATCACCTGGACAGTGTACACATCACCTGGACAGTGTACACATCACCTGGACAGTGTACACACCACCTGGACAGTGGACACATCACCTGGACAGTGTACACATCACCTGGACAGTGTACACATCACCTGGACAGTGTACACATCACCTGGACAGTGGACACATCACCTGGACAGTGGACACATCACCTGGACAGTGGACACATCACCTGGACAGTGGACACATCGCCTGGACAGTGGACACATCACCTGGACAGTGTACACATCACCTGGACAGTGTACACATCACCTGGACAGTGGACACATCACCTGGACAGTGTACACATCACCTGGACAGTGTACACATCACCTGGACAGTGGACACATCACCTGGACAGTGTACACATGTGATAGTTTTAGGGTTACAGAGAAGAGTAGCACACTCTTTTCTTATCATGTACTTTAATATCTGTCGCAGATAACACTAGCAGTCTGATAGAATTACTATAAGTGTTGGTGGTGGTTGTGTCATCAGATGAGAGCAATATATGCAGTAGTTGGATAGGCTGTACGTGGATAGGCTGTACGTGGATAGGCTGTACTTGGATAGGCTGTACGTGGATAGGCTGTACGTGGATAGGTAGTACGTGGATAGGCAGTACTTGGATAGGCAGTACTTGGATAGGCAGTACGTGGATAGGTAGTACGTGGATAGGCAGTAGTTGGATAGGCTGTACGTGGATAGGCTGTACGTGGATAGGCAGTACGTGGATAGGCAGTACTTGGATAGGCAGTAGTTAAATAGGCAGTACTTGGAAAGGCAGTACTTGGATAGGCAGTACTTGGATAGGCAGTACTTGGATAGGCAGTACTTGGATAGGCAGTACTTGGATAGGCAGTACTTGGATAGGCAGTACGTGGATAGGCAGTACTTGGATAGGCAGTAGTTGAATAGGCAGTACTTGGAAAGGCAGTACTTCGATAGGCAGTACTTGGATAGGCAGTACTTGGATAGGCAGTACTTGGATAGGCTGTACGTGGATAGGCTGTACTTGGATTGGCTGTACTTGGATAGGCTGTACGTGGATAGGTTGTACGTGGATAGGCAGTACTTGGATAGGCAGTAGTTGGATAGGCTGTACGTGGATAGGCTGTACGTGGATAGGCAGTAGCTGGATAGGCAGTAGTTGGATAGGCAGTAGTTGGATAGGCTGTACGTGGATAGGTTGTACGTGGATAGGCTGTACGTGGATAGGCAGTGGATAGGGAAGGACAATGGTCGTTCTAGATTTCCAACAGTTTAATTATTTCGGATTTCCAGTGGTCGAAATAAACGGAAATAATGTGAGGTGCCATTATAATGCTTAACTGGCCCTACATATTCGACTTCTGCGGAAGGGATTGGTGTAAATCGGATATGTCCTAAAATGTACCTCATTCTAGACTCTCTCCAACGTATTAACATGTTTGAAAAAATGTGAGTAATCATAGAACCATAGCCTATCTTGATACTACCGATTTCAGCATGCTTTTTGTTTACTATGCCATTTTGCACGGAGCAGCCAACACAACTCCCTAAACTTTCTTAGTTGCTTGGACATGCATGCCAGTCCAAAGTGTAGATATTGTTAGCTTCACTTTCGTTCCCTTGTAGCACACATTTGTTTTATTATTACAATTCTGAACCCGAAATTTCCTTAAACATGTTTACGTTTCTATCCAGAGAAGATGAGTTTACTATCATCATGTGTCATATTCTTTCCAGAACATGTTCTTCCTCATTTATTCTCTGAACACTCCGCGATTTTGACGAGTTGACCTGCAGCAGCTAGAGACATGTTTAAGCAATCTGATATATCATTGCACCATCGTCGTCTTGGACGCCCTCTTCCCCTGTTGCCGTAAACTCTGCCTCCAGCTATTAATTTTTCCATGCTGTTATGTCCATTTATATATCCCAAGAATATCAGTGGGAGGACATAATATAAATAATGTGAGATATGCGGATGACACTGTTCTGATTGCAAAAAGTGAGGAAGACCTTCAAGATTCAATTAATGTAGTAGTCACAGAAAGTAAAGAGAAAGGCCTCTTCCTAAGTATTAAGAAACAGAAATAATGGTTCTTTCAAATAAACAAAATAACACACCTTGCAAGATCAAAGTGAATGATATAGTATTAAAACAGGTCCACCAATTCAAATATTTAGGCACAACGATTACAGCTGATGGATTAAGTTCAACAGAAATAAGTAGCAGAATAGGACAAGCAAAAACAACATTCAGAAAAATGTGACCTTGTCATTAGAAGTGAGAAAGAGAGTTCTGCAGTGCTATATAACCTCTATACTAACATATGGGTGCGAGTCATGGACAATAAACAAACTGGAAAGTGGGAAATTAGAAGCAACAGAAATTTCTACAGAAGAATGCTGAGAATACCAAAAAAAACACTAATGTAGAGGTGATGAACGAGTCAAATGCGAAATGGACCTTAATCGATAATATAAGAAAAAGGCAATCTTCTTTTTTGGCCATTTCATAAGACAGGCAGGTTTAGAGAACATAGTCACAACAGGCAAAATTGAAGGTAACAGAGACAGAGGGCGACAACGTCAGAAAATATTAGACGGTTTGACAACCTGACACGGCAAGGAAACAACAACGACTTTGATACATAATACTGTGGACAGAGAGCCGTGGAGAGCCATGACCGCCTACGCCATGGCACCTGATGATGATGATGTCTCTTTATATCACAAAAAAATAACACATAGTTTTCTTGTTAGGATGTTGTTCCCGTGCCATCTCTCTTTCACGTTTATTGATCGTAACACTGAGTTTATTATAGTATAGGGGAAACAATTACATTATATACAGTTGCAGTCTAGAAATGAAAAGTTATCTAAGGGAGAGAATGTCACGTGTAAATATACTACTGTCTTTTTGACCTAAAAATATGAATGAAACATTTATTTTTCAGTATTCTAAACTATTGCCAGTAAAAGTATTGCCGCTATGTCTAGGCATGACTAATCGTCTATTTGAGACCTGCTGGCTGATTGGAAAATATCCTTCTAAAGTTAGTCGTTTGAATCCCCAGTGATTTTTTTAGTAGTCATCCTGTGTATATGTTGTGTCGCATGCAAAAAAATATTACCTAAAACTTAGGGCTGGTACTGATTAAAATTTTCTATTTCGATTAATCTGAAATTTTTTTTTATCGATTCAATTTTATTAATTATAACCCTTATATATGTGTATATATGTATATATAATTATATATATATATATATATATAGCAAATTGTAAGTCTTGTTTTGATGAGCTATACGCAGTACAGTCTGTAGTCCATCATCTTCCACAACTGCCGTCGGACGTCCAGAACTGGCAATCCACTGCGCAATAGAAACTTTCAAGTTCGCTGAAACTTTGTCGCTTACAGGCTTATTTGACTGACACGATAAAACAATTAGTTATTGATTTTACTTGAGAACTCTTCTGCACTTCGCTGTCGACATCGTGTTGATACTTCAGCGAATGTGTGTGCTGAATGTGGTAAGTCAGCGATGTATATGAACCCCGAAAATCAAATTGTTTATGACAGTGAACACAGTAAATTCTGTCGTCTTCGTCTACTCTGCCATCAGCAGTTAGCTTAAAAATAAACTATTTGCTCAACTTTCCGCTTAAATGCTTAACATCAACGGTGCTTTCATTAGTCGCCATTTTTGTTTACGTCTGCACGTCTAAATAAATAATAATAATACGCGGGAAAAGTAAGTCAGTAACAAAAAAATAAAAATTATTAAGAAACTGAAAAAATATTTATAATATTTTCTTAAATTTTTATCGATCAAATTAATATTAATCGATTAACATTTTTAACAATTAATCGATTAATTAATCGTTAATTTCCGCAGCCCTATTAAAAATCAAACAAATCTTTTTAGAAGGATATTTTTTAATGAACCCAAATGTTCTATATTGTTGATTGGTCACGGTCCAGATCTCAATAAAAAAATCACAGGCACACCCGGATTTAGCCGATTGTCTCACTGGTGGCACAGTAACTAGGACGTTGATTTCACTTCGTCCCTCCATGCAGGCGGGATGCGTTAGCGTATCACGGCAACGATAACTACCCGTGCATTATCCTGGCCAAGAAGCACCAACCATGGGAAGCTTATCAATGTGACACAATCCTTCCAATATTATAACTTGGGCCTTAACCGTACAAGCAAAAAATCAGGAACTGCAAGGTGTGGGTTTGTATGTATGTTTATGTGTGTGTGCTTATATGTGTGTATGCGTATGTCTACGCATGCGTATATGTATGCGTGTTTTTATATAAGTGTATATGTATGTACTAGCGCGTGTATGTGTTTTCGTGTATGCATGTGTATGTACGTGCGTGTGTGTATGTACGTGCGTGTGTGTATGTGTATACATATGTGTATGTGTAAGGGCATGCGTGTATGTGTGTGTGGGTGCGCCCCCGTGTGTGCGTGTATGTGTATGCTTCTGTGTGTAAGTGTGTGTGTGTATGTATGTGTGTTAATGTGTGTGTGTGTATGTATTCTTGTGTATATGCAAGAGTGCGTGTGTGCTTGTGTACTTGAGTGTGTGCATGTGTGTGTGAAAAATAAGATGAGAGAAAGAGATAGTAAATAATAACTCATGTACCCAGTTTCATACATGTCAGGCGTATTGTGGAGGTGTAGTGGCTAGGCTGTTCGCTATTCGCTTGAGTCCAATGTATCGAATCCCGCTCGGGATGTCTTGTTTACATATTGTATTTTCCCCCATAACCCTGGGGATTATCGATTGAAGCTACGGAGTCACGTTCTATGAGTGGTGGTAGGCAACTCATGTCTTCGATGAGAGGGAAGGAGTACACATGGGATAACTCCGGTAAAATGAAGTCAATCATTTTGATCGAAAAGCCTTTTCGACGCGGTTAAGTCTGTAATTTCCATTGATCAGCGGTATATCTTGGAATAATGTGATGAACATCACGCCCGCCGCCTTTACTTTCCTAGTAGGCCTAGTACCCAATTCCGTATGCCGAGTTGCCCCAATAAACGTTTTAATTTGAAATTGAAACTGGGATCACCTGACAAAACCAGTGTACTATCCAATGAACTACCGTCGCCTCAAAGAAATTGAGGCTAATAAAAAGCTAAGGATGTACACCAAGAAAATTAACATAAAGAAAATAGATGCCAGAATGCCCGAAGAAAATAGATGTCAGAATGCCCGAAGAAAATAGATGTCAGAATGCCCGAAGAAAATAGATGTCAGAATACCTGAAGAATAGGATGATTACATTAAGATGATGGAATCCCCAGAGAGTTCGCGCGTGTTACTTTTGTATCATGTTCCAGGTGGTACAGTTATATTTTTGTATCATGTGCCAGGTGGTACAGTTTTACGTTTGTATCATGTGCCAGGTGCTACAGTTTTAATTTTGTATCATATGCTAGGTGGTACAGTTTTACTTTTGTATCATATGTTAGGTGGTACAGTTTTACTTTTGTATCATATGTTAGGTGGTACAGTTTTACTTTTGTATCATATGTTAGGTGGTACAGCTTTACTTTTGTATCATATGCTAGGTGGTACAGTTTTACTTTTGTATCATATGCTAGGTGGTACAGTTTTAGGTTTGTGTCATGTTCCAGGTGGTACAGTTATACTTTTGTATCATGTGCCAGGTCGTACAGTTGTACTTTTTTAACATGTGCCAGATGGTACAGTTTTACTTTGAGCTCCACATTAATATTTCTCTGGCATTTATTTGATTGTAAAGAATCTCATATTGTTTTCAAGTCCGTTATGATTTTTTATTCCATGTGACTGTAGAACGTTATGCCATGATAACCAGCTAATCAGGCGTGGTATTTCCGTGACTTTCTTGCAATCTCGAGGCATTCTATAGGTTATAAGGTTTGATTCTCTTCCAGTATTTGAAATGTAGTTATTCAGCAAGCTTATCCAGCGGAGAACTATTGTTGAGTAGTCTGTAGCAGTATAATATCGAGAGATGGACTAGTATGTATACAGATAATAGATACAAGATATACAGATAATAGATACAAGGTGTACAGATAATAGATACAAGATGTACAGATAATAGATACAAGATGTACAGATAATAGATACAAGATGTACAGATAATAGATATTCCTACTTGAACGTACAATTGTATGCTAATATTTGAAGCAACATTGTGTTATCTCTATTCTATTAATGTTATACAAGGAGATCTATTAGCTCTTGTAGTACGAACACAGATGTACTACGTTTGTGCTACTGAGAACACTTAAATACTGTAACAGGATATTGGTTGTTGTAATATTCCTTGTTTCGAGTGCTCCGTTCTCAGTCACTTGAGTACACATGTTTTGACAAGATTACATTTTTTTGTTTGGGGGTGGGGGGATGTGGATGGTAAAGTACGTAAAACCCCTCTATCTGAATTGGTAGGCGATTCGGAATCTCCAGAACGGACTGATTCAATTCCTGTCATGTAATATAATATATACAAAATGTACAGATAATAGATGCAAAATGTACAGAAAATAGATAAAAGATTTACAGTTAATAGATGCAAGATGTACTGATAATAAATACAAGATAAACAGAAAATAGATACACGATGTACAGAAAATAGATAAAAGATTTACAGTTAATAGATGCAAGATGTACTGATAATAAATACAAGATAAACAGAAAATAGATACACGATGTACAGAAAATAGATACAAGACCTAAAACATGTTTCCTTGAATTGCAAGGCGATTCGATGCCGCTAGAACGGACTATTTCAATTCATGTCAGCTGTAAGATAATAGATACAAGATGTACAAATGATAGATACAAGATGTACAGATACTAGATACAAGATGTACATATACTAGATACAAGATGTACAGATACTAGATACAAGATGTACAGATACTAGATACAAGATGTACAGATACTAGATACAAGATGTACAGATAATAGATACAAGATGTACAGATACTAGATTCAAGATGTACAGATAATAGATACAAGATGTACAGATAATAGATACAAGATGTACAGATACTAGATTCAAGATGTAAGATCATACATACAAGATGTACAGATACTAGATACAAGATGTACAGATACTAGATACAAGATGTACAGATAATAGATACAAGATGTACAGATAATAGATACAAGATGTACAGATAATAGATACAAGATGTACAGATAATAGATACAAGATGTACAGATACTAGATACAAGATGTACAGATAATAGATACAAGATGTACAGATAATAAATACAAGATGTACAGATACTAGATACAAGATGTACAGATGATAGATACAAGATATACAGATAGTAAATACAAGATGTACAGATAATAGATACAAGATGTACAGATAATAGATACAAGATGTACAGATACTAGATACAAGATGTACAGATAATAGATACAAGATGTACAGATACTAGATACAAGATGTACAGATGATAGATACAAGATGTACAGATAGTAAATACAAGAATTCAAAAAATGGAAAGTCCAGTGAAGGTTTATCAAAGAGTAACGTCAATTCAACACCCCCGCACCTCTTCCAAGAAACATGATCAGAAAAAGTAGGAGAAAACTAAACAATTTGCTTTACATTTTTTAGAAAAATCTTTCACAGTAAAACAATTTAATAGATGTATAACAAGAGTATTACTGACATCAACTTGTAATCCACCCCTCCCCCTGTCAACAAACTGTCAATAGTTTGTAACATCCTCTTTAATTGTATGACAATTCAAAGCGAATTGGAGGCTACAGAAATGTGGTTTCTGAGAAGAATGATGAAAATACCACGGACAGCCAAGAAAACTAATGCAGAGGTTCTCATTCATGCTGGCGTAAAAAGATCAATCATATCAAACATTAGAGGCAGACAGTCAAGGTGTCTAGGGCATGTGCTAAGAAGAACACAGCTTGAACACTTAATAACCACTGAAAAGATCAAAGGGAGAAGAGATAGAGGACGACATCTCTGATAGTACACACTTTTACAATTAGCCAGAAAATTTCTGTAGATATACAGACCCAACTCCCGAAACGTCTACTCAGAAGCGGGATATATTACCGTGAACACAATGTCAAGACAGTAATAGTATCGATTGATGGTATAGTGGTCCTGATGTAAGTTTTGGGAAGTACTTGAAGTAATTGGCAATTATAAATTCAATGATCTGATCCTTCATTCTCAGCTCTACATCCAGCGTATACACACACACACACATCAAGTAATCAATATTAACGTACAAACGCACACACACACACACACATCAAGTAATCAATATTAACTGACAAACACTGAACATTGTAGTCTGACCACTTAACACCGACGTTATGAAAGTTGACACGAAATCATTTTTTTACTTAGTTCTACATCGCAGATAGGAAACAAGAGTTTCATAGCTAGTAATTCCTGGGGATCATAACTAAAATAGCAACTGCACAGTTTCCACGGTGACGACGTAACAATACACATTACACATCCTTATCAAGGGTTGTCTCCGGAACGAAGGATGGCTGAAACAGACCCATAACATCCTCTGCCTCTTGCTTTGGTGTAGCACTCTGCTAATAATCCCCTAGCACGTTGAAGTGGATATTTTCATAGTCCTTCACGCCAATCGTCTTCTTGCACTACCTCCCAGATAAATTTCACTTACGTAAGAAACATGTAATGAATTCTTACTGAACGATGACTAACACACGATCAGTAAAATAGTCTTCGTATAGTAAGACTTCTTTACCTGTTTCCTATGTAAGTATTATTTTCATACATTTTTACTAGCAGTATTATCTTTTATTGCCGAGAAATTTCACAAGCATTCAATCTCTGTATATGATTCTATACACCATGGTGTTCTCGTCTAATAGATGCACAGATAAGGAATTCACAATCCCTCCAATTCCTTCTAACCGTATACCTATACTCTTGATGCACTTCTGTCAGCTCTCTCATAACTCTCGCCCTGACCAGAGCCAGATATATCCGTGTAAATGCTTGAATGAACCATCAATTCATGACACAGTCATCCTTCTAACCATATACCTATACTCTTGATGCACTTCTGTCATCTCTCTCATAACTCTCGCCATGACCAGAGCCAGATATATCCGATTAATGCTTGAATGAACCATCAATTCATGACACAATCATCCTTCTAACCGTATACCTATACTCTTGATGCACTTCTGTCAGCTCTCTCATAACTCTCGCCCTGACCAGAGCCAGATATATCCGTGTAAATGCTTGAATGAACCATCAACTCATGACGCAATCATCCTTCTGACCGTATACCTATACTCTTGATGCACTTCTGACAGCTCTCTGATAACTCTCGCCCTGACCAGAGCCAGATATATCCATGTAAATGCTTGAATGAACCCTACTATACTCCATCAACTCATGACGCAATCATCAATTCTGAATCTTGCGAATCGTGGATTGAGAGTCCAACACAATACCGACCCCTAGTTGTCACTATTTTCCAGGCTGATTTGAGATCCCCGTAATTGCCTGTATTTGCATTCTCATGCTGGAGGTTGTACTATAACACTCCGCACTATTCAGCAAGGTCTTTATCTCCAAGAATAACCAGCCCCAGCCCGATCGTGCCTCCTCCCCCGACATATATGTGTGTATAGGAGAAGAAAAGATATAATAAGAAATGGGTACTATACAAGAATCAGTGGACAGGTTTCTACGGAATAAAAAGCTAACATAATTAAACGAAACGAAATTCCGATAAAGACATACATTACGACACAGACAACGTTCCACACCTTTAGTAATGAGAACCCCTCCCCCCCCCATCACTCGATATGCGCGCTACACACTGAGTGGGGGGTGGTTGTCCAGTGTGTTGCCCGCAAATCGCTAGATCAGTATCTTTAGTCACATTTTTTAAATCTTAGAGAAACGGAAGCTCAGTGCATTAAAATATAAAATTAAAAAGTCGGACTGTTGTCACGTGATTTGTCCACTGATTCGTCAAATTGAACCAAGTAAATGTTATCATGAATGAAGTCGACATCACATAGCAGCTCGAGTCCTTCCTCAACTATACAGTACTGTGGACTCATCGTGGATCATCCTTCAAAAATGACTCTATTTTATATTTTCCATGCTGCTCATTGGCTGTTGAGCAAATACACAAAGCGGTGGCGTTGTGTGGCTGCTCACTGAGTGATACTCCCAGACTTCCAAAGCACGCTGCCTAAGATAGAAAGGTATATGTTAATAAAGAGGTACCTGTATGGTCGACTCGGTTGTCTAAAGCATTACAACGATATTGTCTTGAGCGGGCAGGCGTCATTGCAGTGAAAGAGTATACATATTGGTGGGCAATGCTGTAGTTGATGACGGTACTGTACTGAGAAGAGATAGTGCTGACCTAATAAGACCAGTCGCGGATTTACCATAGAATGAAGACCATACTGGAGGTAATAATGTAAAAAAAAAAGCTTTTACTTTAAGTACATTGTTTTCTGACTGGTCCGAATGGTACCTGGTCACCACAGAGCAGGACGTTGATAATTTACATTGCAACAAATGGAAGTGATCATGGGTGATAGGAGAAGATTTGTCCTCCAAACTCTGAAAAATCAGAAGATCACATAATCAATGTACGACTATGACGTATGTGTGCTCTTGTAAGGCTATTGAAGGAGAGAGCGATGTATTTATAGGAATGTCTCGTGTACCACGGTACTGGTTTCTAATCCAGAATTAAAAAAGAGACAATGAAGGATGATTGCGTTAAAACTTTCCACGGTTCACACCAGAGCCTTGACCACAAAAAAAATTTTCCTATCATAACTTTGAAAAATAAAATATCACTGATAAAAGTTACCTAAAAAGTAACGGTTGACTGCATCTGTCTTCATGCATGACCAAATATAAAAGAAAATATGATTGTCACGAACTATAACAAAATAATAAATGCGCTTCAAACGGTATCTAAAAAACAGGGTACTGTCTAGTCGTCACCGTCTTTATTAAAGACCTTTCAACTGAAATAATTTGGACTCCATTCGCTATGTGTAAAAAAATTATTGTTGGGATTTCGGATGGTCACTGTTTACATATTTGGAATCGCATGCCAAAAATAGCCAAGGCTACTCCAAGTATTTAAATAGTGACCAACCGAAAGTCGAACATGCGGTTACGTGACAATTCTAGATAACAGATTTTACTGGAGACGGTCCTGGTTTAGTCATTTCAACTTTAGATAAAATAAGATCTCTAAGTCCACGTTTCAACTCCTAGTTTCGCCCATGTGTTGTCGAGGCCCGAAAGGGGAGCAAAGAATAGCAACACTGTTTTACCTTCCACGCATGTCGTAAAAGGCGACTAAGGAGGTTATGGGATGAAGCTGGCTGCCCCATCTCATATATGGTCAGTGACCCAAAGCCATGCTGAAGTCGGATTGGCCAGGCCGAAAAGCTCAGATATCGCAGCAATGCTGTAAACCATGACACAACGCATTCCGTTCTCCGGACTACATCCTGCTAATCTGCAGGAGTTTGAGAATAAACAAGGAAGAAGAAGAAGAACTCCTAGTTTACTCGATTGGCCACTTTTTCATTGGTCAATTTTTTTAAATTGTAGTGGCTGCAGTAACTCAGTTGTTAGAGATCCGACTTCCTGTTCATGTAATCCAAGGTTCAAATTTCAGGAAGTATTTTTACAATCACCAACATTTCCTAGATGGATTATATCTAAGGAAAATGAGTTCCAGAGATCTTCTGGAAAAGTAAAGGCGGCAGATATCATGCTGGCCACATCATGACTTGTTATCTATAGAAAGGTCATGAATAACGTTGGTAAAGGGAAAAACGGGTCTAACACCTTATTCGCAATGTCGTGGTAACGGGAAAACTGTGACTTTATTTCTACAGCCAGCCATGAAAAAAATTGATGTCAGATCAGCCAACAGTTGTGACTTGTCAAGGGTTAGTCCGCAGGTCTTATTTATTCTATAGACAATTATACGCCTTTGTCAACATAACGAGGCTCTTTGTACAACATAACAAATACTTTCCTCTTTCCAAGAGGACATAATGAATGTACATATATATATGTATGGATTCGCACATACAATAGTATGTGATAATCAATCAATAAACCCGTAGCACTTCAGGGTCGTAGGGGTACCACATTGAATGCCTCAGCACACAGAGTCCTCCAGCGAATTCTATCCTCAGCGATGCGGATGAGTGTGGAAATATCTTGCCCTGTCCATTCCTTGATGTTGTCTTGATGTTGATAAAGATCAGCAGGAAAATGTCAACAATAATAAATATTTCCGACAACTGTTAATACCACAAGAGATTATTCTAGAGATCAGAACGATGTTCGCAGTGGCTCTACAGAAACATCACAGATGAAGAATCTATGGAAAGGGGCAAAGAGAACAACAAGGTTACAACTATTAAGACGTTTTATTTTTCAGTGCCAACATTTGCTTGTAAGACGGGGGCAATGGAAGAAATCAACATATTAACAAAATATCAAATTTTGAAATGAATTGCTATAGAAAAATGAATAACATGGACAGAAAGACGACCCAACACAGACGTCCATAAAAACCAGAACATAGAACAGGGGTCGGGAATCTATGGCTCGCGAGCCAGATGTGGCTCTATTGATGGCTCTATCTGGCTCGCAGACAAATGTTAGATTTAAAAAAAAATGTTTCTTTAGTTTCCTTTGATCTACAAATTAATTGTATATCAATATTTCATTCTACAAATGAGCTAAAGTCTACTGCAGCTCAACATCAGAAGTCGCATTAATGGTAAGAAATACTCATTATTGATTAACAACAGCATAACAATGTTACTAAAAAGAATTCAGAGACATAATTATTGCACTTTTAGTGTTGAAATTACACAAAATGCACACATTTACTTGAATTTTTAGTTTTAAATATAATGTATGGCTCTCACAGAATTACTTTTCAAAATATGTGGTGTCCATGGCTCTCTCAGACAAAAAGGTTCCCGACAAAACGCATGATATCAGATTTTTGACATATAAACAAGGCAGAACGATTTAGAAGCATTAATCATGGAGGAAAAAGATGCCAGAAAACAGAATAAGATGCAGACCAAGACAGATAAGAGAACTAGAGGCAGACCAAGACAGGTAAGATAACTAGAGGCAGACTAAGACAGGTAAGAGAACTAGAGGCAGACCAAGACAGGTAAGAGAACTAGAGGCAGACCAAGCCAGGTAAGAGAACTAGAAGCAGACTAAGACAGGTAAGAGAACTAGAGGCAGACCAAGACAGGTAAGAGAACTAGAAGCAGACCAAGGCATGGATACATGATATCAAAGACCTTCTGAACATGGCATTGGAAGATATTGAACAGCTTGTACATAGCCGAAATACTTACAGAGTTGCAATGAGGATAATGTTCTGAAAAAGACAAGTCACAGATATATAGAAATATATACAGAGTTTGTTAAAACAGCAACCGACAGTCGTACTGAATACATATTCTCAACGTACTGCTCCAGAGCATCAATGGGCCCATTTAATAATTATTACAAGTAAATTCAAGTAGGCAAAGGATTAATTAATCATTCTTGAGACTAACGGGAATTGAACCAGGCAAATATAACTGCACCGAATCGCCTTCCAACTCCAGTAAACGGGTTTCTCCGTACTAGACTAACCGTATCTCCATTAAAAGATTCGCTTTTGTAAAGAAATTCAAACTGGGTACTCAAATCACAGAGAACGGACCAGTCGAGGCAGGGACTATTACAACAACAACGAACATCCCGTACAAGTTTTGAAGTACTTTATCCTCTTACTTACTACTTGAATTTTCTTGTATAACCTATTCTTTGAATATAACATTTTACTGTCTCTATGTTATTATGTTTACAAGAAAACATCTTGACCCTTGTATTACGAATACAGATGTTATATGTTTGTGTTACTGAGGACACTTTAATACTTGTAGTATTGAAGTATCAGACCGGGAAAAGTACCACTGACGGTGAACCACGGGTGAAGTGGTAGATGTAACCCTACTTCACAATCACGGTGAAGTGCACCCACGGTGGCTAAAAAGAAGCGTTACAATGAGTCGTTACAGACCAGACTGAAAGCCTTTGAAATAATCCATAATTCATGGGAAGATCCTGTACAAAATATAGCTTCATGGCGCCCTATAATCAAGAAAGGCAGACCATGTTGTGAAAAGAGGAGATATGCAGGAGCCAAGCAGCGAAGAGTAGCTGGGAAGTCCCGGGTAAATCAAAAACCATCTACATTAGTCATCCCATGTTCGAACAGTCCAATGATATTTGTCGCCAGAATAGGGCTTATTAGCCATCTAGTAACCCATAGTGAAGGACATATATCTTATTGAATTTCAAAAGTGAATCTAACAAATGGTCATCATTACTTGTGATGAAATAACAAGCAACCAACACAGTTACATTTCTGTAACCCCCCCCCCCCGAAAAGGTTTATGGCCCTTAATCTCAAAATTATCTCCTTAGCTCTGTTGCACATTTTCATGAATCCCCGTGGGGCCACGTCTCCATAAACCTCTTTAGGACGACGTCTCCATGAATCCCCGTTGGTCCATATCTCTGTGAAGCCCCTTTTGACCACGTTTCCACGAACCCCATTGGGGCATGTAACTTTCGCTGCAAATAACTGCCCTGAAGTAATTCTTATGGCGAGGCAGACTTCTTTAACCACGAACGGTAGTCGGATTTGGTTTTATGCTTTAAAAACTTTTAAAAATTAAATATAGCGGAGGTCGCGATTCCGGCAAATCCATCCGATTATAAATGATTACCTATAACAGGAGACGGCATATTTATTAATTGCAAACTGTTAAAGTGCGCCTCTAACATTGTCAACTTGAAGATTAAAACTCAGAGTTGATCGTTCTTCTCCGTTAAGAGAATCTAACTTTCTCAACGTAAAAAATAAAACTCATAATTGATCGTCCCTCTCCATTAAAAGAATCTCTTACTTTCTTAACTTAAGATTCAAACTCAGTGTTGATCGCCTGTCTCCGTTAAAAACCTACATTACGATATTTAAGGTTTTCCCTGATGAAATAAATAAATAAATATGATTACGAAATATTTCAAGAATGTTAGGTTCATATATGCAGAAACGAAAAATAAATATAAAATAAATAAATATAATAAAATAAAATAAATATGAGAAAATAGACATAACACGAAAATTATGAACTTTACCGGCCTGACAGAATCAATTAAACTAGATGATAATATACTAGACAACGTTTCAAATTTCGTATATTTGGGAAGCAAGATAACAGCAGATGGTGATACCAACTTTGAAATCAATACGCGAATCGCTCTCGTCTCCAACGCCTTTAACAAACTCTCAAACATCTGGAGAACGAAGATCGCAAGTAAACATATCAAACTGCGATTATTCAATGCAAGTGTGATTCCATCATTGACATATGGATTTGAAAGTGGGAAATCTACCGCACTAATGGATACGAAGTTAGTTGCTTTCGAGAATAGTTGCCTCAGAAAAATCACAAATACTATTTGGAAAGATTTCAAATCAAACGACATACTAAGAGAGGAGACAAAACAAGAATATGTGACAAACATCATCAGAAAACGCCGCTGGACATACATCGGCCACATACTTAGAATGAGAACACCAGACGGGAAAAAGACAACAGGGAAGACCAAAAACAACACTCAGAAGAACTTTTATGAATGAATTAAAATCAACAGACATAAATGCACAAGACCCTGCAATCCTTGGCTACTGACCGACAGGCATGGAAAACTATGACATCCGCAGTATGTGCCAAACTTGGCAAAAGAGGAACTGACTGACTGATATGCAAAAAATGTAACAAAAAAAACAACAAAAACACGCACAAAATTTGGAAAAAATTGAATATTGATATTTCTATGGCCGTGGTACCATATTCTGTAAAATGTGATTTCTTGAGAGAAATGAATATATTTTTACAAAAACTGAATGCTCAAATTTACTAAAATAGTATCAATACTGAGTATTTCATTGTAGAAAACTAAACAGAGTGAAATTAAATTAGAAAATTATATTATACCTTGTAAAGATGCCATACATCACATTATTTTTGAAAAAAAAACATTGCTTTATCAAATTGAAATGCATGCAGAATATCAGACAAAGCATTTATCATCTTGAACATATCAATCATGTACCCAAAAAAATAATCTGGCTTTCAAGGGATATAGTCGTTAAAATTGTGAACACCAAACTAGCACTGGTATGTTGGAAAAATTCAACAATATGTAATACAGTCATCCCTCAGTTATCGTGCTTAATAGGAACCAGAACCGGCCGCGATAAGTGAAAAACCGCGAAGTAGTGCCATCCTCTCATTTTTAACACACGTAAACTTTTTGTGTATGTATAATAGCAATAAGTGTATATGAAACCATATAAGTGCATATGTTATCATTAGAACATTAAAGAATAGTTTCAAACATGTAAATAAAATATTAATAGTATAAATAACATACATAAAATAATGTATAAATAATATAAATATGATTCGCGTGTGTGTAACATACGTAGATGTAACTAAATTGTACATGCTGTAAATATGTTTTTTAGAAATCCGCGATGTACTGAGGCCGCAATAAATGAACCGCGAAGAAGAGAGGGATGACTGTATAGGGAAAAGACTCTGCACCAAACCGTACAAACCTACTGTCCAGAATCACCTAGTTTTTTTTTCTTGTATCGTATGAAGGGAGTAATAAAAACATAAAACTAAGGTGTAAGAAAACACTATTGACCTTTAACTTCCGTTCGAGGTCTCTTGTTTACATATTACTCTGAACACTTCTGAACAGGAGAGTTATTCTCCAATTATTACATAACACTGAAAATGTATGTATTATGGGTGTTACAAGCTTTGATTACAACTGCCATTACACGTAGGAAACAGAGCTTCATCCACGACCATCTCCAGTAAGACTTGTTATCTATTCATTCATTCATTCATTGGTACCATACCTTCCGGCGTAGGCGATCATGTCTCTCCACAGTTCTCTGTTTGTTATACATTTAATATAGTTTCTGATGATTCTGCATCATGCCAGGCTTTCAAGCCATCCAACATTTTCTCACGTTGTCTTCCTCTGTCCCTCTTACCATCGATCTTTCCAGTTGTTCGATGTTCTCCAGCCCACCTCTTCTCATGACATGACCCAGGAACTGTTATTGTCGTCTTCTAACACATTTAATAAGTTCTCTATTTGAGTTGACCAGTTGTAGAATTATAGATTTACTTTTTTTTAGCTGTCTATGATATTTTCAACATTCTTCTATAAAACCACATCTTTGTGGCCTCCAGATGTTTTCTTGCAATATTGTCAATTGTCCATGTTTCACAACCATATAACAGTATGGGCTCTATGTAACATTTCAGTATGTTCTTTCTTACTTTCATTGATAATGAATTATTACACAAGATGTTCCTCATCTTCTGGAATGCTGCTATTGCCTGTGCTGTTCGACTTTTTACCTCAGGGAGGCATCTACCATCTGACGTAATAATTGTGCCCAAATATTTAAATTTGTCTACTTGTTTAATAACTGTCCCGTTTACCTTGATGTTACATTTAAGGCTAGATGTTTTAGATGTAACCATTACTTCAGTTTTCTTGGTGTTCAAGCTGAGACCTTTGTTATCTATACTGTTCAAAAAAATAAACGCAACATTTTTAGAGTTAATTTTATAAATGATATTCGCTGAATGGACATTATTTAATCTATCAGCTGTGTCCACCTAGTCTTTAATTTCTCGCGGTTACCCGAATTGTATTCACATCATGATTCGTCAGGTAATGAAAGAGGTCAAGATAAAAACAACATTTTTGGCAATAACTCGTGACAGGTTCACGAGAATCACGTGAAACTTAATGAACACAAAATTCTAACCATATTATTGAAAACTATACAAGATTGACAGTTCTCTAATAAATTCAGTTGAAAATGTAATGCGCAAATGAGGTTCGTCTCACTACAGAACACCGATACATCATCATTGGATGCTTACAGACTGAACAATCACGAAGTTTACTGGCCAGACAATTTAATGTGATTAGAAGCACTGTTAGTCGTCTTTGAAGGCGATTTCATCAAGCTGGCTCAGTGGCAAACCGGCCGCGTAGTGGAAGACTAAGAGTCACACCTCCTGCGAAGACCGCTTCATACACCTGCGATACCTCAGGATTCGATTTGCATCTCCGTTCTCCACAGTTCACTCAATGCCAGCATCTCGTCGAATTTCAGATCAAACGGTCAGGAACCGGCTTAGGGAGTTGGTCTTTGGGATAGAATACCATATAGAGGTCCTGTTCTTACGAACCGGCATCCCCAGAACCGACTGCTGTAGGCGAACCAACATCGTGAATGGACCGTTGGGAATGACTGGAGACGGGTTTGGTTTAGTGACTAATAATTTCTTTGCGATCCAGCGACACGATAGACGGAGAAGAATTTACCTCAGCATCCATGAGCAGAACACCAAGAACAACGTTATGATGGTGGAAGTGTACTAATGTGGAGGGGGGGGGAGAGGGCGCGATCAACTTCATGGGAAAAAGTGACCTCGTGCAAATTTAAGAACTCCAGAATGCCGAACAATACATCGCTGAAAATCTTCGTCTTCACATCCTTCCAATTTTGGCCGCATGAGGGTCAATTTTTCAGTAGCATAACGCCCGACCTTATGTTGGCACAACTCACCACCAAGATCCTTGCTGACAACACGTCCAGATCATTCCGTGGCCATCCATGTCATCAGACATGGACCCCCATATAGCACTTATGGGATGAACTAACAGATACTCCGCCAGCGAGAAGTGGCTGCAGTTAATCACCTACAGTTGTCTCTTGCATTGCGTGAAGCGTGTGCAGCCATCCTACACAACAGATTCAACGGCTAATTGAATTTATGTTACGGAGAAGTCGTTCTCTGATAGACGCCAGAGGAGGCCATACACTTTACTAAAACTGGCGCCTCAGTGGCAAAGAATAAAAGTTCAAACGAAATTTAATGAGCATTATTTCATTGTTAAAGTATGAAAAGTTAGTCATGCCAAGTTTGAAACAGTAATTCCGTAAAATAAAATATTGGTACACGTTTGAAATTTGGTGTCCATTAGTACATAAATAATGTTGCGTTTCTGTTTTTTTTTCTTCTTCTTTTTATTTGAACAGTATAGAATTATCACGTGATCGGATGCGGGTCCTTGTTGGGCTTTCAGTTGGTCACTATTTCTATACTTAGACCATGGCTATTTTTGGCATGCGATTCCAAGTATGTCAATAGTGACCAACCAAATTCCAATAAATAATAGAAATAATTTTACGAATTGTGTCCTAATTAATTCATTTAGAAGGTCTTAATCGAAGGCGGTCATTATTCATCGCTAGTAATTCAAGAGGATTAAAACAGATTCCTACCGAAGATGGATGTGTTATAAAGCCAGAGGCAGACCATGTAAAAGATGGATCACCGAAATCAAAGTAGCCACAGGAACAAGCTTACAAACAGCGCACAAGAAGACCATCTCCAGAGAACTTTTCCATCCCTGACGCCGCAAGGAAAACAAGGGACTTAGTGTATAGATAGATAGATAGATAGACGGATGTGTCGGGCTATTGGCGCAAATAAATTGGCGATACAGCGCATTTACATTCTCTGGACTACATCTTGCTGGAAATTTAGAATAGTTCATGGTCCTGTTTCAAGAGAGATCCAACAGGAGTTTGAGAATGAATGCCGAAGAAGAAGAAGAGGAAAAACAAACAGATTCGTTGTTTACAAGATAAACTGAATGAGGGCAGTCTGTAAAAAATAAATAAAAATTTTTCTGTAAAATAGAAATTTCTGTAATAATAGACTGTCAAAATATCCGGGTTCAAAAACGCCATTAAGTAAACACAAGTTAATTGAATATATTTCGTGACCTAGCTTCGGAACTCAAATTCTTACTTTTAATACCGAAACAGGATCTACTTTAAGTACGAGTATATAAATATGATATGCGTCTGTGTTATTTTCTAAGTCTCCTGCAAAGTTTCGTAGTTAGTGCAGTTTGAAAGTCGACGATATTATCACGGTATAAACTATATTTTCAACAATGTATTTGGCAAGCAGGGCAACTTTTTTATTGCTGGTGTTTATTTGTGGAGCTTGTAAGTATAGCGTGAAGTACTGTTGTTCTGTAGAAGAGTTTTTGTAATGCACTGTTTAGACTGGGGTAGGCGATGATGTATATTCATAACACTGTGTAACCAGTTTTTGAAATCGGTACTGTTCTTCCTCATCTTTTTATAAGTTTATCCTGAATTAAACTTCTGCTAGTGAGCTAAATGTAATACAGAGAACGGAATGTGTTGTGCCATGGTGTATAGCTTAGCTACTGTATGTTCATATCGGTCTGATATATGTAACTTCATCACGTCTTTTGGGTCAAGTGAGGCGTAGGGTTCGATTCCTGGTAACGACTGGGTTAAGTTGCTAAGCGGAAGGTACATTTTAATAAAAAATGCACATGTAGTACGACAGCAAGGTAGTGAGACCTGTATCACACAGTTAAACAGAGCTTTATCACACAGCTAAACAGAGCGTTATCACACAGCTAAACAGAGCTTTATCACACAGCTAAACAGAGCTTTATCACACAGCTAAACAGAGCGTTATCACACAGCTAAACAGAGCTTTATCACACAGTTAAACAGAGCTTTATCACACAGCTAAACAGAGCGTTATCACACAGCTAAACAGAGCTTTATCAC
Source organism: Meghimatium bilineatum (assembly GCA_034231615.1). NCBI lineage: Eukaryota > Metazoa > Mollusca > Gastropoda > Stylommatophora > Philomycidae > Meghimatium > Meghimatium bilineatum. The sequence goes on along the minus strand of CM067319.1, from coordinate 72,864,201 downwards.
ACAGCTAAACAGAGCATTATCACAAGGCTAAACAGAGCTTTATCACACAGCTACATAGCTTTATCACACAGCTAAACAGAGCGTTATCACACAGCTAAACAGAGCTTTATCACACAGCTAAACAGAGCTTTATCACAAGGATAAACAGAGCTTTATCACACAGCTAAACAGAGCTTTATCACACAGCTAAACAGAGCGTTATCACACAGCTAAACAGAGCTTTATCACACAGCTAAACAGAGCTTTATCACAAGGCTAAACAGAGCTTTATCACACAGCTAAACAGAGCTTTATCACACAGCTAAATAGAGCTTTATCACACAGCTAAACAGAGCGTTATCACACAGCTAAACAGAGCTTTATCACACAGCTAAACAGAGCGTTATCACAAGGCTAAACAGAGCTTTATCACACAGCTAAACAGAGCTTTATCACACAGCTAAACAGAGCTTTATCACAAGGCTAAACAGAGCTTTATCACACAGCTAAACAGAAATTTATCACACAGCTAAACAGAGCTTTATCACACAGCTAAACAGAGATTTATCACACAGCTAAACAGAGCTTTATCACACAGCTAAACAGAAATTTATCACACAGCTAAACAGAAATTTATCACACAGCTAAACAGAGCTTTATCACACAGCTAAACAGAACTTTAACACACAGCAAAACAGAGCTTTATCACACAGTCAAACAGAACTTTATCACACAGCTAAGCAGAACTTTAACACACAGCTAAACAGAACTTTATCACACAGTCAAACAGAACTTTATCACACAGCTAAGCATAACTTTAACACACAGATAAACAGAGCTTTCTCACACAGTCAAACAGAACTTTATCACACAGCTATGCAGAACTTTAACACACAGCTAAACAGAGCTATATTATCACACAGTCAAACAGAACTTTATCACACAGTCAAACAGAACTTTATCACACAGCTAAACAGAGCTTTATCACACAGCTAAACATAGCTTTATCACACAGCTAAACAGAGATTTATCACACAGCTAAACAGAGCTTTATCTCACAGTGAAACAGAACTTTATCCCACAGTGAAACAGAACTTTATCACAGTCAAACAGAACTTTATCACACAGCTAAGCGGAACTTTAACACACAGCTAAACAGAGATTTATCACGCAGCTAAACAGAGATTTATCACACAGCTAAACAGACCTTTATCACACAGCTAAACAGAAATTTATCACACAGCTAAACAGAAATTTATCACACAGCTAAACATAACTTTATCACACAGCTAAACAGAACTTTATCACACAGTCAAAAATAACTTTATCACATATTCAAAAAGAACTTTATCACACAGTCAAAAATAACTTTATCACACAGTCAAAAATAACTTTATCACACAGTCAAAAATAACTTTATCACACAGTCAAAAATAGCTTTATCACACAGTCAAAAAGAACTTTATCACACAGTCAAAAATAACTTTATCACACAGTCAAAAATAACTTTATCACACAGTCAAAAATAACTTTATCACACAGTCAAAAATAACTTTATCACACAGTCAAAAATAGCTTTATCACACAGTCAAAAAGAACTTTATCACACAGTCAAAAATAACTTTATCACACAGTCAAAAATAACTTTATCACACAGTCAAAAATAACTTTATCACACAGTCAAAAATAACTTTATCACACAGTCAAAAATAACTTTATCACACAGTCAAAATAGCTTTATCACACAGTCAAAAATAGCTTTATCACACAGTCAAAAATAGCTTTATCACACAGTCAAAAGAACTTTATCACACAGTCAAAAATAACTTTATCACACAGTCAAAAATAACTTTATCACACAGTCAAAAAGAACTTTATCACACAGTCAAAAATAGCTTTATCACACAGTCAAAAAGAACTTTATCACATAGCCAAAAAAGAATTTCCTGCACTTCCTAACGGGAAAAGAAGCAATAATGACCGCATGTCTTTTTCTATCTTCAACTGGGTTTAATGTCTCAAATATTTTATGTCTATCTGTGTTGACTATTGTCCGTGCCATGACGTTTAATTAAAAAAGCAGTAATTAGTGTATCGTATTCTATTATATTCAATTGTGATTAATGTATTCAGTATTTCATTTCTATCTGTGTTGAATTTTGTTCGTGCCATGTAGTTACATTATCTAATGTATTTTTCAAAATTGTGTTCACTACGGACACTCAATCTCTTTCGCTGTGAATGTCTTCTAGTGTCCAAATTACCGGCACCTTCATATAAGTAACATTCAACACACGCTGCCTGAGACGCATGCTTGACATCTGCTGGAGATATAAGGTAATTAATGGCGCGGTTCTGGAACATGTATGAATTCCACAAACATAATTGCTTTCCTGTTATTCTTTCCCTTTAGTGATCTGGTTTCTTGGTTTTTGACCGTGGTTTCTTGGCTTTTGACCGTGGTTTCTTAGCTTTTGACCGTGGTTTCTTGGTTAATGTTACCTTCATATCTGCTGCAAGTGTTTGTCAGTTGTTGCATTGTTCCATAAGTGTGTTCTAATTGTCTGTTCTTGAAGGGATACGACTCTTCCTAATATCATCTGTCCTAACCCCTCAGCCATACGCACACTGAAGTAACCAATCTGCCAACCTGAAATTATCCGTTCTAACCACTCCGTCATACGCACACTGAAGCAACCAACCAGCCAATCTGATATCATCTGTTCTAACACTTCAATCATACCGACACTGAAGCAACCAACCAGCAAACCTGATATCATCTGTTCTAACCCTTCTGTCATACTGACACTGAAGCAACCAACCAGCAAACCTGCTTTAAATTTGACGATTTTATGGTAAATAGTTTTATAATGGTGTTTATACGGCTGGTACTCTGGAGTTTTGTGGCTGGAATTTGTTCATATATTTCATATGTAGTATTTTCTGGGTTTAAAGTCGGAAGATTGTAATGTGATCTTTGCAAGATTGTTGATTCTGTTATTATGGTTTGGGTTGATTATATGTCTGCACACTTTTCCTCCAGTGTTTCCCATTACACATTCTTTTATCCACATCTCCTAGTGTAATGTATGCATGGTTGTTTTTACTGTATAGATTTGTTGCTGTGTTCTTGTGTGACTGTGTAGAGAGTTGTTGCTCTGTGAGGCTGTTCTTGTACAACGTTTAAGAATGTAGTGAGCACAATTGTGGTACAATTTTCACTTTGTGGCGAGGTTAATGTCCTTCCGTTTCCACACATTATCTCGCAGTCCACACAATATTCCACACATTATGTCTCAGCACACACGAGGGCCATCTCTAGAGAATTCTTCTACCCCTGACTCTAATGGCAACAAAGAAGGTTTTAGCAAATAGATAGATAGATCTCGCAGTCTGCTAAATGCAACAATCTCCTTGGAGATTCTAAAGTTGAATTTACGAGTTGCGTTAGCGCACTGGCTTCGCATATGAGTGGTCCTGGGTTCATTCCCCAGTTGAGACGGAAATGTTTTTCATATTGCAACTGCTCCCGGGTTCGTCCCAGCCTTAAATGGGTACCGGATTAATTCGGGAAGTAAAGACTGCGAGGGAGATGAGATGGCTACCGCCCTCATTTGCAGAGCCTATCAAATATGAGATCGCTAACATCTCACATCCCTACGACATTAATAAATTCTATTGGCTACTTTACTTTTACTTTTCCTCTGAAGTCCAAATCTTTATGAAAATAAAGTAACGTATATTTTCTCTTCATCACGTATAAGACGTATCAGTGAATTTAGTGTTAATAATAATAATAATAATAATAGTAATAGTAATAATAGTAATAGTAATAATAATAATAAAAAATAATATTAGTAATAATAATAATAATAATAATAATAAATAATAATAGTAGTAGTAATAATAATAATAATAATAATAATAATAATAATAAATAATAATAATAATAATAATACTAAATAATAGTAATAATAATAATAATAATAGTAATAGTAATAGTAATAGTAATAATAATAATAATAATAAAACCCGTTAGGGTCGTGAGGATGTCAAACTGGATACATAAGCACAAATAGCTCTCCAAGCAATTCTATACTCAGCCATTGGGAAGAGTATAGAAAAATTCCTGTCCAGACTATTCCTTCATGTTATCCATGCATGATTTTCTCTTCTCTACTTCCATCCTCGACTGTTCTTTTCAAAATAATTTTAGAAAGCGAGCAGTGTCCTATTACATGTCCAAACCAAACAAGTTTAAGCCATTCATCCAGGTTTGTTTATTTGCTGCCAGATAAATAAATATTTGTGTCGTGGTATTCTCTATATAGCTAATTCTTAACAAACGTCTGTAGCACTTGTTTTATTGAGCTTAAATCCTTTTTTTGTGTGTCTGTATTGGGTGTACAACTTTAATATCAGTATAAAAACATACTTAGCACTAATTAAATCAATATAGTGATGTGATTGTATTATTCATGAATTACAGGCATATCTAAGGGTGATGTGGTCAGTATCACTGCCATATACTGAACATATATACATATTCCTATTTTCCAGGGGCAGAAGAAAGATGCCACGAGGTGACACTAGAGAGTAATAACCATGCGTACCGGCGAGAAACAGTTATGGGGGCAACACAAGTAACCTCTATGACTGTAGTGTCTCAACAATCGAGAAGTTCATGTACACTTAATGTATCCTTTGGCTTCATTGGCGCAGATGTTTACGTTAGCAATGGTTGCCGGGCACGGTTCAACGTCTGCTATCAGGCAGCAGGTAATATAGCAAAAACACATTAAATAACTGTTGGGTTGATGTACGATGATGGTATTGCAGTTGTTTAGTTATCGTCATCGTTATCAACATCATCACAGCTAATTCATCACTGCCATCGTCCTCATCATCACAGCTACATTCATCACTGCCATCGTCCTCATCATCACAGCTACATTCATCACTGCCATAGTCCTCATCATCACAGCTACATTCATCACTGCCATAGTCCTCATCATCACAGCTACATCCATCACTAACATCATCCTCATCATCACAGCTACATTCATCACTGCCATAGTCCCCATCATCACAGCTACATTCATCACTGCCATCGTACTTATCATCACAGCTACATTCATCACTGCCATAGTCCTCATCATCACAGCTACATTCATCACTGCCATAGTCCTCATCATCACAGCTACATTCATCACTGCCATCGTACTTATCATCACAGCTACATTCATCACTGACATCGTACTTATCATCACAGCTACATTCATCACTGCCATCGTACTTATCATCACAGCTACATTCACGGATTCCATCGTCCTCATCATCACACATACATCCTTCACTATACCATCGTCCTCATCATCACAACTACATTCATAACTATCATCGCCATCACAATCAGTAACTTCACCTCAACCACTATCGTCATCATAGTCACCACCACCCCAAACCACAACTACCACCTACTGAATTATTATTCTTACTATTATCAACATCATCATCATGATTATTTCACTTTCAGCTGCACGAAGAACACATGTCATCGAAGAATATTCTGTTTGTTAATTTACCTTCCTATTCATTATAAGCTTACACGTCTCACTTGCCTCATTCTAACGCTTTACTTTAGATATTTATTTATAGATATTTCTTTTTTCTTTACTCTCTTTCTTTGTGGGTTCCAGAACACAACATGTCTTACATTGTTTCACCATGTTTTAGTGTCTGCCTGAGGATAGCAGTAAACTAGTTGATAGTGAGCTTGCTTGCTGTCACTGGGTTACAGCGTTCCAGGTTTGATACTACTTCTGGACAAAAAAATAATCAGGGTTGTAAATTCTCGCTTGACACGACCACTTCTCCAGTCGACTGAGCTGTAAATGAGAACCTGGCGCATCAGTCAGAGGAGGTAAAGACAGCAAGGAAGGGAACTGGCCAACCCGCTAATAGTTGTTACGGCTTAGTACATGAAGAGATATCTTCATCCCCGACGTCAGGTTGCTGCCATGAGACATAACTTTAGTGTCTACCGAACAAAAATTGAAAGTTATCCTGTAGATGTTTGTTTGTTTTGCGTTCGCTCCATTGTAACCATCACGGATATCCGTGCGGTTTCCGCCGGGAGCGTGATTACGTTGTGCCACCGTTATGCGCCTTGTAGGCCTAGCATATCCGATTTCGGCATGCCATGACAATTCGGGTGGGCTACCCTTAGCCTGTTACAGCCTCTATATCTGTCTCCAGGCACGCGTAGTGGCGACTCTTCGCCCAGACGATTTTTGCTCTCGTCTGACTCGCACGAGGTGTTCCACTGTCTATGAACTTGCCTCGTGTAATTGGGCGTGCTGTGCCTGTGCCCATTGGGTACTGAACCGTTTCTCATCCGTGAGCCTGGTTCCTTAGGGGAAGAACTCAACAGAGGAGTTGGACCCTGGCTCTTTCGCCCTCTTAGCCGAGGTGTCATTCACCGACATCGTGTACCCCTTGTCCAAGTTTGAGTCTCACACCACGCGTTTGAGAGCAAGGCGTTCTCGAGCTGAGCGTCTTTGTCCCAATAGCGCCTGAGCCCATCGGGTACGGAACCCTTTCTCTCTGCAAGTGTACTTCCGGTATAGGAAACCTTGACAGTAGAGTTGGGCCAGGACTACCATCGTTGTCCCTTTCTTGCCTAAGCCCATCGGGTACAGAACCCTTTCTCTTCGCGAGCATATTTCCGGTTTAGGAAGGCTCGACATTAGAGTTGGATTAGTTCTTCTTGCTTTACCAAACGCCAATGAATGGGTCTGGGTCTCTGCCTGTAAGGAACACAGGTAACTAGAAGCTCGTCTCGAGCTGACGGAGCTTGTAGTTCCCCTTTCCTAGGGACTTTTCAATTTCTATTTGCAGTTCACGCTGCCCTCTAGCGCTGTTAGGCCCTTTCATTGTTTCATTGTACTCGGTATGAAATCTATTTGTCTCTCGCCATGCATCTACCTTTACGTGCATTTTACATTGGCCGCCCCTCCAATGTTCAGACTGGACTGACTAGCTTCACTGTATGTCGACAGTGTCGCTATATGTGGTGATGCTGGTGGTGTCGGAGATATTGTCTGTCTCTTGTGCAGTCAAATCTCTTTCCATCTGCTACCTCCACATTCTCGGACACGATCCCCAAATGATTTGGCCAGAATCAGCTCGAGCTGCTGTATTTCTGTTTCCAGGGTGCACAGCGTGGAGGTACATTTGGGATCTTGGTTATCTGCTAACCCTGGGTCCGCCTAGAGCAATGCGTTCCCTTTGCACCCCATCCTGTAGATGATATTGTTAGTTAACTGTTGTTGCCATTGTAGGCATCACGTATTGCATTGCCAGTACATTGTGAGCGGTGAGATGTCGAGCCATGAACAGGTTAGTTCTATTTGTGAGACGGTACCACTAGCCTCTCTTCAATCTAGCTATCTCGATCTGTTGGTCGGTCTTTCTATCTATTTAAGATAAAGTAGGTCCCGTGGCAGTAAACTACCGTCGGGGATGAAGATAACTCTTCATGTACTAAGACGCAGCATTAGTAAGTGGGGCCTGCCAGTTCCCTTCCTGCTGTCCTTACCTCCCTTGTTCATGAGTCATTTTCCCATTTACAGCTGGGTCGACTGGAGTAGCGATCGTGTCAGGTGGTAAATCACGACCAGGATTTGTGTGTTATTGGAGGGGTAATGTGCGAGACGTCTAGAGTTATGCAACTTGTATAAAGACAAAGAAAGAATGAAAAGATTTCGTCATCTCTGGAGCATGGATCCAACTTTCCCAGACTGCTAGAGCTTACAACATGAACATTGAAAGTTACAGAGACAGAGGAAGATAAAGGTGGATTCAGGGATCGATTTATACATTAACATTTCACATCATTGTTAATTATCAAGGCACTATCAATTGTCCCCCTTTCAGCGCGATGCTGATTAGTCCATTCTACCGACGGTGCACGTCGCACTTAATACTGGACACAAATATTTCATATTCTTTCGTTACAAATTAATAACCATTTTATAATATCGTATCACTCTAATAATACTTTTATATATTTTTATAGCCAATACAAGAGTCATCACCTGTGAAAGCAACAGCTACAGACCTACTGAATGCTATGCTGGGGCTCCTATTAGTCAAGTTGCAGTCATCAATCAACTATCACGTTCGGCATGCACACGTTACACCTCTTTTGCACCCTACGGAAGCATCCTCAGGGTCTGGTCAGGTTGTCGAGCTGTCTTCCTCGTCATTTTTTAAAGTGATTATAAGTAGAGTACTTTTTTCACAAAATTAAAGTGATTATAAGTAGAGTACTTTTTTCACAAAATTAAAAATTTTTAAAGAGATTAAAAATATGAGGTGTAGTTTATTTTCTTTATTTTCGCTTTTACCCTTGTATACCTTACAGAGTCAGGGGTTGAAAAGTTCTCTGGAGATGGTCTGTTTTGTATGCTTCATATATTTTTTTTCGTTGACTATTATTTCTGTAATCCATTGTTTGCATTGTATGCGCTTAGCTTTGTAACCATTATGTCTGTAAAAAATAATAATACGTATTAAGGGGCACTGTCTAATGGTTGGAAGCATGCGATAACCACTTAATCTGTTGTCTTCTGATGTAATCCAGAATTGACATTGTACTTGTTAGTCTTCTGATGTTTTCGTTCCTGATTCTTTCTCTTATTTTTACTTCGATGATTTTACGTAGACAACACATTTCTACCGTCAGGGATAGTAACACAGTGTAAAATATGATTTACATTAATTAGTGAAGTAATCTCCCATTTAATTAACATTTTTGCAAAGTATTGTAGCCCTTGAAACATGACCACCCTAAATAAAGGCATTCCAACAGAATTAATTCGTTACGTTTCTTTTTTACTATTGTCGGCCATAGGTTGGTCACTATAAAGATACTTAGAATCGTATGCCAAATATAGCCATGGTGACTCCAAGTATCAATCTATAAACCCGTAACCCTTCAGGGACATAGGGGTACCACATTGGATGCTTCAGCACACATAGTCCTCCAGGGAATTCTATCCTCAGCGATGCGGATGATTGTGGAAAGTATACTTTTTAAGTATATACCAAGGATATACATATTTGAACTAACAAATGTATAATTATCTAAAGTGTTTCCCACGTGACTCAAGTTTATTTATATCTTAGATCGCTTTGACATGATTACTGTAGTATGTATTATTTATGATGGTTTAGTTCTCTGATATAACCGAACTGGAATCACATTCAAAGATATGCATTAAATGACCTGACGCGATTGAACCCATATCCCACCGAAGATGGATGTGTCAGCCATTGGCGCAATTAAAACGGCTATACAACGCATTTCCATCCTCTAGACTACATCCTGCTGGAAATCTAGTAGGTCCTGCTACAAGGGAGATCCAGCGGGAGTTTGAGAATGAACGCTGAAGAAGAAGAAGAAGAACCCATATAGAGTATAGAAAACAAGGGTTTACAGCAACTATAAAATTAAACAAATTTAATGCAGGTTGGAGGTCAGAAGTCAAGATAGACTAAATAACAACAAACAGAAATCATGAAAGTGTTGACAAGCGCAGATCTACATCGAACATCCAGAACACACTCAACTGAGTCAAGAATAGCAGCAATAGGAACAGTGATGCATGTTGTGGTAGGCGATTAAGCAGGTTCGGGGAGCTGTCGTTAGCTGTTCATACGTCTCGCCGGTCAAAAGTATAAAAATGACATGCTGAAGTGTGTAGTTTCCAAATTGTTTTGACACCAGATGATTTGAAAAAAAACACCAGATGATTTAAAAAAAAACAACACCAGATGATTTGAAAAAAACCACCAGATTATTTGAAAAAAAAACACCAGATGATAAGAAAACACCAGATTATTTGAAAAAAAACACCAGATTATTTGGAAAAAAACTACCAGATGATTTGAAAAAAAAACACCAGATGATTTAAAAAAAAAAAAAAAGATGTTTTGAAACCCCCCCCCCCCCCGATCTGGCATGATAAGCATCAAAATGGCAAACCTAAAATAATGTTATCAGTATCCAACGTTTAGTGCCATAATTTTAGTATAAAAACGCGTTTCTAAACTTTTTTGTTATCGTCATAAACAACAATTTGTTATTTCTAAAATATAATCTTTAATCAAATTGGCAGAAAAACATTTGGTATTTAGCTATGACAAGACACTTTTCTAGGCCGCACGGAAATCTTACGAAACGCCCGTAAAGTGTTTTTAAAAATATCAATTCAAGCGCTCTAGTTTTCTTTTACTCCCGCGAGTTTTTTTTTAAATTTTTTTTTTTTGCGAAACATAATTTTTTTTTTTTTGCGTCGCGAGTTTGGCACAGAAGCAAAGGAGAGAATGTTAAGTGACCGTATTTTTCTAGTGGAGATTAAACTACAGAGAGAAATCGACTTACAACCTTTACAACTTACGACCTTTACAACTTACGACCATTCGACTTTACGACAACAATCACTAGCCATATTAGATTTCAGATTTATTTCTGCCTCAGTTATCAGCTGAACAGCATTGTCTGCAATTATCGCCAGTCGTTAACTAACAAAAATTGGGGAGGGACATGATGCTATGATGATGCTATGTTGCTAGCCGGCGTCATCAATTTCTAAGAAACAACACGGTCACACTCAATAGCCTTAGGTCAATTTGAACTTGTATTGTAACTGCGCAAACGTTACCCAGTTCACCATCATTATGAAAAAAAAAAAACTCCGTTACCCCCAACTGCTGCCTTAGATGACAACATTAATGATCTACAGCCAATCACCAGTGGCCATTCAAATTTTTTGCACATGTTTATATATTTTTATGTTAATGAGAATTAGATGTGTTTTGTGAGTGGAACATTTTTTCCTATATTATTTTCCACACCTGTATTGTGTATGTTTTGAAAATATTAAACAGTTGTACATTTACAGTTAATGCAGTGTTTTTCTTAAACCTGACGATGTAAAAATAAGAAACAAAATGGTGTAAAGATGATAAAAATGGCACAAAATGAACATCGAAATCTGTAACAATAATACAAGAAATGTATGATATAATTTAACTTAAATGTTTTTGTAACAACAATTCACATAACTGTACACATAGCGTACTCAACTTACGACTAACTCGTGTTACGACCGGTCTGTCGGAATCGATCGTGGTCGTAAGTCGAGCATTAGCTGTATACAAAATATTCACATTTGAATTATGGCTCATATACCTGTTGGTTGGAGCGGAGCCTTCAGCTAGGAATTAAATTGGCCGATGATTAATTTTGGTCGAAGTTGGAATGTGCGGTATTTATTTTTGTGGCTGGTCATGTGGGTATTCAGGGTAACGAGAGAGCGAATCGACTTGCTTGTACTGTTACTACCAACAGTAGAGAAACGGATCGTGCGGACATTTTGAACACCTTTCTTATATTTCTCATAACATCTACCAACTTCGTAATATTTGCCTCGGCCATCCCTCCAATGTCGGAGATATTTCTAGTCTTTTTGCAGTCAAATCTCTTTCCATCTGCTACCTCCACATTCACGGACACGATCCCCAAATATTGTAGCCAAATCAGCACGAGCAGCTGTATTTATGTTTCTAAGGTGCACCACGGGGAGATACTTTTAGGATCTTGGTTATCTGCTAACCATGGGTCCACCGAGAGCATTGCGGTACCCTTTGCACCCAGTTTCCAGTAGTGAACATGCTACCTTCTCCGCCTAAGATGGCCACACTTTGAAAGCCACACTCGTATTTCTCATTTGTGTTTAAAGATTCATTTTTCTGGCTGTCCACTTCAGACATTTTTCTTTCGATGTAACTTAGAACCACGTCTGCGTGTGTTCTTTCACACTGACATAGAAAGAGGACATCTATCCATTTAACATTTATTAGAGGTGCCACACAGGGTGCAAAGTTCTCGTATTGCTCTCGTGTGGACCCAGGGTTAGCTTATAACCAAGATCCTAAAGGTACATCTTCGTAGTGCATCATGAAACCAGAAACTCAGCTGCTCTTGTTGTATTCCTGACCAAAACTTCTAGGCTCGTGTCAGTGGATGTGGAGGCTGTAGATGGAATGAGAATTGCATGCAAAGAGACAAGCAATACCTCCGAGACCTTTACGCCAGCACAACCAGTAGCACTTGTGCACTGTGTCTCGTACAGAAGAAAATGCAGGAAAATTGGAGAGATGGCTAATGTCAATGCCCGAGATGGGTAGATTCCACTAAACCGTTGGGATCCTATGAGTACACATTAACCCTGGAAAAGGCAAAAAGTGCTGGGGGCGAAAAAGTGCTTGAATCGATATAGTGGCAATGAAGCCAATTGTCCAGCATGAGACCGACTGGTGAAAGTGCTGTTCATGCTCGAGAGCACACAGAAGTCATACGTTCCACTACAATAGATCTCATTCAAAGTAGAGCCATTTCTCGAGTATTGGATACGCCCACTCGAACATGTACCCCTTGGTATGAAAGAAAGCTTTAAATACAGCTCCCAATCACACATAGGACGAGCATTAAACAAATGTCGGGAACACATTGTTCAAAATTCTGACCGAAGTAGTGTTGAGACTCAGAATCTGGACTCTGGACAACGTAGAGGGGGACATAAGTCACTAACGACACTACAAATCTAGTCCAGCTCGCCTGTCGACATTTGCCCAACACGGTTCATACAGAGAGAATTGGGTTCGGATGCAATGACCCACTACGAAGCTTCCTGTCCGATATAAGTGTAATCTACCTATTTCTTTTGGTAATATATGCAATAGCGAACAGTCAGAATACACAGGGTGCGCTTGGCGATGGATTGGAAGACCATTACACGCAGACGAGGCGAGTGCGTGATAAACGCACAGTTCAAACCCCTGACGTATTTGGCAAAACTCTAATCTAGATAGGTGTATCGTTACCCAACACGGCTCATATAAAAAAAAGTAGGTCTCGAACCTAGGTACATAAGGAGTGGCAATGGAATGGTCTTCCTAAACGAGGAGCAGTTTGATGGCTGAGAAGCGCCTCGTCAGAGGAATTACACACAATGAATGACACAGGCAAAATATCAACTCGTCTCGTGACATATACCCCTCTGAGTAGAAGGCTACTTTATCAGGTATTGCACTAAGCTGAAAGCTGAAGCCTCCTGGGTATGAACGAGAGCTCGGAGAAACTATTCCACTGTACAAAGGAAGTAAGAGCTAATCGCTCGCAATTCCTAGGGTTATTGACAGACAAACAAACAGAGGAGCCACACTGAAGACATCATCACAAAAATCCCACCAAACACTTCACAAAAATCCCACCAAACACTTCTATCGAAGAATATTCTGAAGAATATTGTTAAGACTATCCACAACAATTCCTTGATGTTGTCCATCCATGATTTTATTTGTTCGCCTTTTCTCTTCTACCCTCCATCGTTCTTTGCGTGATTATTTTAGAAAGTGTGTTATTTCTCGCCACCAAATATGTTTACACCGTTTCATCACTGCCAAAAGTAGTTCTTGACAACTTTAAGTTTGTTTTTACCGTCATTCATAAGTACTCAGCCTCCTATCTATATATGGTTGAGTAAAAACTGCGAGAAAAACAATACAGTTAATATCAATACATTATACCATTTTTCATATCCGCCCTTGTTTGTCTGGTTTAGTGCGAACTACAAAACAAAAACAAAAATCTGCACTCAAGTTATGATTGATGTTACTCACACTCGTGCCAGATGAAAACCATACATTTTAATTGTTACTTCCCTTTCTGCATAATTTAACACATGAAAGGGAAATAACACTTAAATTTTCTGCTATATATATCTATATATCATATCTATATTAACTATCTCAAACTGATACGGGCTACGTGGACCTGTGTTTATTCATCTGCTAAACGTATCGAACTGTGAATGATATCATGTGGAGATAACCACGTTTACAAGAGATGAAACCAATCCCTTATCTTTCAGTTTCGAACAGGTGGAGATAGCCACGTTTATAAGAGATGAAACCAAACCCTTGTCTTTCAGTTTCAAACAGGACATGTAATGATCAATAGCCACTTAAACCGTATCAAACCTCAGCAACTACCCACTTTTTGACACTGCTCTCATCCCAGTGAAACAGTGGAATACCTCCTTTTTGACAGCGCTTACCATTCTTCTACTTCTTCAGTATTCATTCTCAAACTTTCGCAGAATCTCTCTTGTAGAAGAACATTGTCCCTACCAACTTTCCAGCAGAATGTAGTCCAGAGAATGGAATGTGTTGTGTCGCAGTTTTATATGCGCCAATGGCCCTACACATCCGTCTTCGGTGGTAACTTTTACTATTTAACTGCCTGGAAAAAACTTATACAGACACCTTTAACAGTCACTAACTTACTCTATGGATCACAAAGTCAACTTCAGAAGACCTGCACTTTTTAAAGAATGACATTGTGCTGACAGAAGTAGCATTATTCATCAACATCTGGAAATCGACAACAACAACACAGGGACGAAAATTAAGGCAGCAGTTGCATTCAGTTTTGAGGATCTTCCATGTGTAGTAGTTAAACCGTTTGCCTTGTGCTCAAGAGATCGCGAGTTCGAGTTTGGATCGTGAGATCTTATTTACAAAGTACATTTTTTTAGAGACCACTAGGCTAGAGCTAATCGAAAAGATGCTTCCAAGGGCATGAAAGAGTAGCAAAGCACAGCAGAAATTTTTATCTTCCATGAATATTGTAAGAGACGACTAAGGAGGTTATAGGGTGGAATTGGCTGTTCCATCTAAAAGTGACTCAGAAGACATGCGGAAGTTGGATGTCTCTGGCCGATAGTCGCAGATATCACAAGCAAAATTGTGAAACATTCCGTTCAAACAATCCGTTCTACTGAATATATCCTGCTAATATGTAGTTGACTGAGAACAAACACGGAATAAGAAGCTAGAGCTACTGAGTTTTGTGCTATGAGTGGTACACTCGACAGGCAACTTATCGCTACGCTGAGAAAAATAGAAAACATATGAGTAATACCGAGTCCAATGAGGTCAATCCAAATTACAGGCAAGAGGTCACGAGCAGGACTCAAACCTGCAACGTCTTGAACACAAGGCAAACGGCATAATCATTAGTTCACGGAAATCGTTCCCCCTCCCCCAGACACAGTCTAACAGAGTGAACAATAGAGCCAAGAAACAAGATTTTGGAGCTCTGATGCAGCTTACTTAATTGCGGAAATGGCAATTCATAAATATTCTTCAACTTTCGTTCGCCCAGTGAGGATAATTCCAGTTCATACTCACATTTGCCATGTGTTACCGAGCCTCTATGGTTCTAGTTTATCGGGTTACCCTGACACTGTGATTCATCCCAAATATAAACAGTGTACCACGATATAGATCTTAGAGCAGTGTTTTCCAACGTGGGGTTCATGTTCCACAAAGGGGCAATTTGATTGTTCAAAGGGGCAATTCAGGGGGTGGGAAATAATGCAATTTTTGAATAAAAAAAATTACGTATATGTTACATTGGGGGGGGGGGGGGATCACAAGTTTAGAAAACTTAGGTGGGGGCGTGGTTAAAAAACAAGTTGAGAATCACTGTTCTAGAGTAAGCGGTTATTATGAATGTTCAGTTTTATTTCAATCGTGACATGTTATAATAACCAAACATCAACGTTTTAACACTGGTACATTCTCACAGTTATCGTTATGACTAGATGAACTGAATACACAAACAATTTTTTTTTTTAAATCAGGGCGAAATATTGTTTTATTAAGCTTCATAGAACAGAACGTTAAACACAAGTGTGTAGGGGTAAATACACAGGAGAGTAGATACCCAGGGAAGAAGATAAAGAAGAGAGTAGATACACATGGAAGCATATACTGATTCGATAAAGGCATAGGTATTTCTGCCTTGAAAAAACCCATTAACTTTGATATAAAAACGCGTTCTCGTTATAAAAAAAACCCATTTATTTTGATATAAAAACGCGTTCTCGTTATTAAAAAAACCCAATTAATTTTGATATAAAAACGTGTTCTCGTTATGAAAAAAACACCAAAAACATTCTTCTAACATTTTAACATTCTTCTGTTAACACTGGACATATACGAGTGGTGGTCTCATTCTATACTATTTATTCATTTGTTGTGATTTATTTTTGTTTCTTAACAAAGGTGCTTTGTTCGCATGTCGAAATCTTGTTTGTTCATATCATTGATAATTATTTCCTTTGATTACATTTGTATTATTGGTAATATGTTATTGTTTATCTTTGTCACTAAATAAAACCAAAGCATGACATTTCATTTCCGCCTGTTTGTTTGTTTGTGTTTTCCTATCACCAAGAATTGCTAGCAGCGTGCTATTACTTCCTATGTGCAGTGGGGGTGATTCCTCGGAGCTTTCTTTCATAACCAGGAGATTTCAATAAGTAAAAACAAAGCTTGACATTTCAATTTGGAAGAGATTCTTCCGTTCTCAAACACCCGCACATTACGAGTGTTGTGTCTCGGTTTGCAGTTTCTGCGATATCTGTACCTTTCAACCGGACAAGTCTGACTTCACTACGACTTCTGGATCACTTTGACCCACTATGGCGTACATGCAAACCCACCGTCATAACCTCCCCAATCGTCTTTAACAACATGCATGACAAGTAGCCGTGTCTCTTTGCTTCCAGTTCGAACCTGGGTCAATACACCAGCAGGGATGAGCTTTTGTTCAAATCCTGGGTCATTACGCCAGGACCGAAGACATTTTTATTCGATCCCGGGTCAATACAACAGAAGGGGAGATATTCTTGTTCGAACCCAGTTTTGTTTCGACCCCGTCAATACATAGGAGGGAAGATATTTTTGTTATACCCCATCAATACGCAGAAGAGATTCTCGTATGGACCACGTCATTACACAGGAGGGAAGCGATTCTTGTTTCGACCACGTCAATACACATGAAGGAAGACATTCTTGTTACGACCCCGTCAATACACAGAAGGGAAGAGATTCTTGTTTCGACCCCGTCAATACACATGATGGAAGATATTCTTGTTTCGACCACGTCAATACACATGATGGAAGATATTCTTCTTTCGACCACGTCAATATACAGAAGGGAAGAGATTATTGTTGGACAAATTGACTGTATTTCGAGTAGGTTTATAGTAAATGAGGGACGAGGAAGGAGATGGGGTTTTTCATTACTTATCTGTTTTATCATGAAAAAAATATAATGTTCTAATTTAATAAATTTGGGATGGGGTATAGCCCCCCCCCCCTCCACCCCCATACCGCGCCACTCATTTTCTCCGTATTTTCAACCTTGGCTATACCCAGTAACTTGTAACTTATAAGGTCATTTGAATTCATCGAGTGATCATTCAAGAGTGAGGCTATGTAACTTTTCCTTCAAAAGTGAGGCTATGTAACTTTTCCGAGATTTTATTTGGTCGTTTAGTCTATACTTTGTGTCCACATCCGATAAAAATCACGGGAAAAGTCGAATAAATTCACTTTAGAAGGATGATCCCTGTGAGTTCACTGTGCTGCATAATTGGCAAGGACTCACTTAAACACAACTCCAACACTTTAGAAGAGAATAAAAGCTTGAGCAGAATATACGCAAATTTTTTCTGCAAAGTTCTCTACGGAAAGATCCTTAGGTGCTCAATCTCCATCTGCAAAGTTCTCTACGAATATATAAATCTTCCAGTCTCTACACGAGCGATATGGTCCACAGTGGGTTTCAGCTCATCAAGAAAGGAAAATGGACACATTGGAAAGGCGAGAGCGAATTTGTCCTAATGGCTACATAATGCTCAAACTCGATCTGCAAAGTTCTCTACGAAAAGATACTTAAGTGCTAAATTTATTTCTGCAAAGTGTTCTACAAAAATATCTTTAAGTGCTTAATCTCCTTCTACAGATGCTATCTATTTCGTATGCAAGTGGTTCATGTGACTGATTGTAAGGAAACTTTCACTTTTCTCTGCAGATGCCTAGTTCTCCTTATATTAATTAGTGGGTATTGTAGTATTGAATGTGTGGTCGAATTTGATCAGCAGTCACTGCCAAATGTGACCAACAGTTACTAACAAATGTGACCAACAGTTACTACCAAATGTGACCAACAGTTACTACCAAATGTGACCAACAGTTACTAACAAATGTGACCAACAGTTACTAACAAATGTGACCAACAGTTACTACCAAATGTGACCAACAGTTACTACCAAATGTGACCAACAGTCACTACCAAATGTGACCAACAGTTACTACCAAATGTGACCAACAGTTACTACCAAATGTGACCAGCAGTTACTGCCAAATGTGACCAACAGTTACTAACAAATGTAACCAACAGTTACTACCAAATGTGACCAACAGTTACTACCAAATGTGACCAATAGTCACTACCAAATGTGACCGATTTCGACGTTGTGACATAATGAGATTTATAAACAAAAAATAAAAGAAGGAATAAATAAGATTTCGACGTTGCGAAAAAATTTCCTTGAAATTTGGTTAGTAAATTCTGAAAACAGTGGATAGCGTTGAAAGTTGAAGTCTTCTGTGTATCAAGGAAAGATCTGGAGATCTTCTTCTTCCTCGTTCGTTTTCAAACTCCTGCAGATCAGCAGGATATAGTCCGGAGAACGGAATGCATTGTGCCATGGTTTACAGCATTGCTGCGATATCTGCGCCTTTCGGTCTGACACATTCGTCTTCAGTATGGCTTTGGGTCACTGGCCCTATGTGGGATGGGACAACCAACTCCATCCCATAACCTCCTTAGTCGCCTTTTACGACATGCGTGGAAGGTAAACAGTGTTGCTATTCTTTGCTCCCCTTTCGAGCCCCGGCAACACATGGGCTAGATCTGGAGATAATCCACATTCCACATAGGAAACAAGAACTTCATTGTTCATAACTTCTGGTAGTCGAAACAAAAAACAAAAAACATGTTTCCACAATAATTTTAGACAAAACTCATATGTAACTATTCTGACAAATCAGATCTTGCCTTTCTAATTAATGTGTCCATTGTCTTTTCGTGATGAACTGAGAACCACTGTAGACCATATGGCTCGTGTAGATTGATTGGATGATTAACAATTTTTAAATCATAAAGACCTCCATACAATCAAAACGCAAATGTATTTTATATTGAAGCCTGCATGATTGTTATCTATACAGTTGTGATAATCTAACCATCAGTATAACATATTGGCAACCACTCTTTCGATCAGTTTGTCTATGCGTGGGTTTCAAAATATAGAACTTTAAAGGAAAACAGAATATATACACATAACCATACACTTAAATAAAGTGAAGTGGAAGGTGTAGTTCATTCAGTAATCAAGGATTAGTTAGCCGGGTTAAATCTCTTGTACAACGAAGGCACTGTTACCTGTAAGTAGAAGGTGTAGTTAATTCAGTAATCAAGGGTTAGTTAGCCGGGTTAATCTCTTGTACAACGGAGGCACTGTTACCTGTAAGTTACTGACATAATAATACTCATAATCATTATTTAGCATTCTGGTGGTAGGATCTAAGTGTCATTACATCTTCTCTGTTAGTTTGTCTGTTTTGTGTTTGTCTCTCCATCTCGGTCAGCTTGCTTGTCTTGTGTTTGTCTCCCTACCTCTGTCAGGTCGTCCATCTTGTGTTAGTATCTCCACCTCTGTCAGCTTGGTTATCTTGTGTTTGTCTCTCTACCTCTGTCAGGTCGTCCATCTTGTGTTAGTATCTCCACTTGTGTGAGTTCGTCTGTCTTGTTTTTGACTCTCCACCTCTGTCAGTTCGTCTATCTTGTGTTTGTCTTTCCACCTCTGCCCGAGTTAGATGATTTTTAATGTTTTATTTTAGTTTTCCTACCACACATTTTTAAAAGATATTCCTTTTAAAACAGCGATTGAAGATACTCAGAACACCAGGTAGTTAAATGTATTTGCTAATGTTACAAAACTAAAGCAGGTCTGAGAGTTCACGTATTTAGGAAGAGTCTTTTTAGAGGATGGCAAATTGAATATAGAAATTAAGACAAGATGTCAGAATGTCAATGCTGTGAACTATCAGATGTTGCAATACTCAAATACCCATCAATCTCCATGGCTACAATACGACAATTGATGAATATTATTTTTATACAAACTCTGTGTTACCAATATCAAACATGGCCCCATGATAAAGGCACTAGCAAAAAACAAATCACAGTATATGAAATGAGATTTGTTAGTAAGCTATAAATATCACGAGAAAAGACCTAGGGAGAAACGAAGATATATTAGGAAAGAAATAAAGAACATCACAACTTAAGACTAGATTGAAAGACAGCAAACCAGGTGGTTTGATCACGTTATGGGAATGGAGCCAACGTAAACAGCCCTTCGTGCATACAACAGCAGAGGATTGGGCTTCAAGACACGAGAAAGACCAAGGACTAAATTGGAATAGACAATCAACGACACGGACTGACCATGACCAATGTAAACCAAATAGCCAAAGATAGACAACACCAACTTTCCCCCAAGACGATTAACATCACAAGCGAAAATAACAACATATAATTCATGTTTTGTGTTAGTTTTCCTAACACTGCATGCATGCAAGTCTCATTTTAGATGTTTTTGGTATTGTGTCACTTACCCTACCACCGCATGAGTCATTTTCAAATGGTCTTTGAAATCGCGTGTCAAAGGCCCTACCTATGAAACGTCATTTTCAACATATTTGTTAATGTTCTGTGTCAATCTCCCTACCTCTGAAGCGTCATTTTCAGACGGTAATGAGATTTTACATTAGTTATTCTACCTCTGCAAGTGTAATTTGCATAAGGTAATGGTGCCTTGTGTTAATCTCCCTATTTGTGCAGTGTCATTTTCATATGATTGTTAGTCGTGGATAGTCACATAAATGGACTAAATTAAAGTCTTAATAATATGACAACGATTGATAACTTGATATAACAAAAAAAGAACACATTTTCACGGATGAACGAGAAATGTATGACCAAATGATTGCGTAATCCTATAACACCTTCCAACTCCTAATAATCTCAACTATCTTGAAGTTGGTCATGATTCACGTGCAGCAAATGTCTTGTTTTTATACTAGAGTTCGAAATGTTACTTAAAAACGTAAAAATTATGCCTAAAATTCAGCAACAATTTTAAAATAATGTTCTTTACAGGATATTATTCAGTTTTGGCTATTATTATTATTATTATTATTATTATTATTATTATTATTATTATTACTATTATTACTATTATTACTATTATTACTATTATTATTATTATTATTATTACTACTATTACTATTACTGTTACTATTATTATTATTATTATTATCATTATTACTATTACTGTTACTATTATTATTATTATTATTACTATTACTATTACTATTATTTATTATTATTGTTATTATTATTATCATTATTATTACTATTATTACTATTACTATTATTATTATTATTATTATTATTACTACTACTACTACTACTACTACTACTATTATTATTATTATTATTATTATTACCACCATTTGATTGTCCTTGCAGGATATTTTAAACCAACGACAATATAGATTATGTATATAGATATACTTATTGTGTTTTCCTTAGGTGTTCTGTTGTGCTGTTGACAGAATTTAGCCAACTTCATAAAGATGTTAAATTTATATTTTAGTGTTATTCTGATCCTGGCAGCAAATGGTAAGTGCTTTAAAAAAAAATCCATTGGCAGAAATCACAAAAATGTTTCTTAGTATTTAAAAACTTTGTATAGTCTTTCAGTTGTGGTTGTGTAATGACTTATGTAAGATTGTGGTTGTGTAATGACTTATGTAAGATTGTGGTTGTGTAATGACTTATGTAAGATTGTGGTTGTGTAATGACTTATGTAAGATTGTGGTTGTGTAATGACTTATGTAAGATTGTGGTTGTGTAATGACTTATGTACGATTGTGGTTGTGTAATGACTTATGTAAGATTGTGGTTGTGTAATGACTTATGTAAGATTGTGGTTGTGTAATGACTTATGTAAGATTGTGGTTGTGTAATGACTTATGTAAGATTGTGGTTGTGTAATGACTTATGTAAGATTGTGGTTGTGTAATGACTTATGTAAGATTGTGGTTGTGTAATGACTTATGTAAGATTGTTGTTAATCCCTTGCAACATCCCTTACGCACTCCTCTTCAACTCTCATTTCTTAAACACTCTTTAAATTCACACCAGTTACACACTCCTCTTTAACTCTCATTTCTTAAACACTCTTTAAATTCACACCAGTTACACACTCCTCTTCAACCCTCAGCAGTGTGCAATTATTTCAGAAGACATCTCCTACTCACAAAGGGAGACACATTTGTGTAGCTTTTCTACCTTTCTGCAAAATGGAGCTTTGGAGTCATGAGCTTCAGCTCTCTAGCCAAACATCTCTTTCTGTGAGAGATGTCCATAGCATGTAGTCCTATAACCTTTATCACATGGATGGGTGGGGGTTGCCAGCTATAAATTCCTTGAGATCCCAAGGGACTCTCTTATTATGCGGAGCTAATATATCTGCCTGACTCTGCGCTGCCCCAGAGAATGGTTCCGTTCTCACAAAGTTGCTTTCTTACCCCACCACTTGGAACCAGCTTTTCATCCCACCCATGTACCACCTTGTTACCCCACCCTATGTACGACCTTATCACTCAACCCCTATGTTCAACCTTATCACCCCTCCCATGTACCACCTTGTCACCGCATCCCACGTACTAACTGTTCATAGACTGGCCACCATGTACACTTTGGTAGCAGTGACCATGACAGGTCTGGATCTCATCTGATTCCTCAGGTGTGATGCGAAATTCTAGTTTCTGAGAATGAAGCACCACAACGTTGATTGTAATCGTACAGATAAAATGGTGGCTTCTCTGAATGTAACACCACAAATTTGAATGTAGTTGTATAGATACAATTATAGGTTTTCTGAATGTAACACAACACACAGCTAAATGTAATCGTATAGATAAAATGATGGATAAATGGAACATCAAAAAGTTAAATGTAATCGTATAGATATGTACAAAGCTGTGAGGTTTCCACAAAAGAAAAACCTCACTACTTGGGCATGTCATCTATTGAGAGTTTACTGTTATGTAATTGTTGGTATAATATATCAATATTGACATATTGCTGTTTACAATGTTAATTTACAAAACTATCATCTTCCTCCTCTTCTTCTTGTCGTTGACAGTTTAACATGTCTTCACCCCAAGTACTAAATTTTGTTGTGAAGACATGTTATCTAGTCGTGGTGTGTGATACCATGGTTGCTGGTGCGCCTCTCGGCCTGGTATCTCCGACTTCAGTACCAGTGCTTGTTTGGACATGAAGGTGGTCCTGTTCTACGTCAGGGATGACCCGATCAATCTTAGTTTCCAGCCTATGTTGTCTGGACTAAGTCCCATATCCACGTCAAGAAGTTGGCATCGATTGGTGTCGATTATTTTAATTTCGATAAAGTAATGAATATATCGATGACAAGTTTCGATAAAGTAATGAATATATTACAGATGTTGACAGCTCCACATTGGTTAACAATGTATGTTTCTTTATTTTCAGTGGCGCATGGAGAACACGGTGAGTATACGAGTTTTGTTTTCTCTTATGTAGAATAGGCATGTCAATAATATATGCTCTCTAGGAGAGTCAAAGAAGGCAATTTATTACAGAAGTTTTCAGACCTTTTCTAATTATTTATTTCAGCCACCACATTGGAAATTATTTTTGACTCCATGAGCACGCACAGGCTCCGGTGAGATCGCTAACATAAGCTAAATGTATTTCAGTCGTAGCTCCCCTGGTAATTGATATTTGCACATCAAGCAGGCTGCCTTTCCGATTGTTTCTAA
This sequence comes from Meghimatium bilineatum, assembly GCA_034231615.1. NCBI lineage: Eukaryota > Metazoa > Mollusca > Gastropoda > Stylommatophora > Philomycidae > Meghimatium > Meghimatium bilineatum. The sequence continues at coordinate 72,840,291 of CM067319.1, read as the reverse complement.
TTTCAACGAAGCAATATCCATTTCAACTAAACAGAGGTGTTGGTGTCCTATCCAATCCACGATATAATAGAGGGAAATGTTTCCCTACAGATCACACTGTACAACAGTTAGCCACAGTTTATTGACGGGATGAGATCAGAAGAAATAGACTACAATTAGATAAACAAGTACTTATCAGGCGGTCACATATATCTTGCTGTCAACACTTTAGATAACCACGAACTTGTCTATCAATACAAAAAGCTCTCCAAACAACTCTAACCTTAGCCATTCTGAGAAGTGTAGATAAATCACGCCCAGACCATTATTTGATGATATCATTCTCGGATATTCTCTTGTCGCCCTCTTCTCCTTCTACCTTCGACTTTCCCCTGTAAAATACTTTTATAAAGCTTTTCGTATCACCCCCGCCACAGGCAATTGTGCATCCGGACCGTTCAGAAAGCAATGGCAAACTACTGAACGTATTTATATTGCCTAGAAAAAATCACCACAGCCAACAAATTCTGGGTAGATAGCTACACCCTGAATATGATATGCTACCAATTCGTGTCAAATATGTCATAACCAGAACACCGATCGTCATTCAATCCTGCTGCTTTGCCTGTAATTTTGCATAAGCAGATAAAAAGACAACGTATAGATAGTTACTGTCCATGTTTGGATATCCTTATGTCTAGAGATCTGTGCATAAGGAAGTTCATCGTAAATTTTTCAGTCCTTTGGACTTTTCGGGTCATCCTTTTCAAGTGACGCTATTTGAATTTTCTTGTAATTTACATTGCTGTAGACAAATAGCATGCACCCAGTGACTAATGAAAGTCATAGGAAATAAAGTAAAATAAAGCCGCTTTTGAAGGATCAACCAATAAGACCACAAGAATATTTATTTGACAAAGGACTCGTATGAGCCCACGATCGCTGAATCGGGAAGAAACCAACCAATCTCCACAAATAATCATTATTATTATCGGTTACGTGTGCAGACCTTCATTATGAATTTTAAACTTTTTTGTTTTACTACACTTTGGTGTCTCTAGATTCACTTGTTAAAAAGTTTGAATATTAGAACATCAAAGGTAGAATATGAATGAGCAACGGTAAACTGTATACACGACACAAAGAACTCAATCGTGTTCAACAGATGGAAACGTATGATGAACCTCAATATGGGTTAGATAGAATGATAGCTAAATGTATATTGCAATAGTTTCATAAAACATATTGCCACCAGATGATGATAATAGTATTATGGTTGGTTGTGGTGGTAGCATTGTTGATCATTATGGTAATAATAATAATAATAATAATAATAAAAATAATAATAATAATAATAATAATAATAATAATAATAATTATTATTATTATTATTGTTATTGTTATTGTTATTGTTATCATTATCATCATTATTATTATTATTATTGCAATGGTGGTAGTGATAACGACGATTTATATGTTAATGATGTTGATAATTATGTGGATGAAGAGAATGATGAAGGTGGTGACCGTGAGGATGATAATTATTTTTGTGAAGTGGCAATGATGATGTTGGTGTAGTTTGGTTATAATAACAATATTGATGAGTGTCATAGAAACTATCCCACTAATTCTATGATGTTGCAACTGATCATTTAGGTAGATATCTACTCTAATGTTCTCAATTGTTCATGTAAGGTGATAAGCTGAATATCCACTCTATTGTTCCCAATTGTTGAAGTAAGGTAATCTGTTAGATAGCTACTCTTTTGTTCCCAATTGTTCCAGTAAGGAGATCAGTTAGATAGCTACTCTATTGTTCCCAATTGTTCTAGTAATGGGATCAGTTAGATAGCTACTCTACTGTTCCCAATTGTTCCAGTAAGGAGATCAGTTAGATAGCTACTCTATTGTTCCCAATTGTTGAAGTAAGGTAATCTGTTAGATAGCTAGTCTTTTGTTCCCAATTGTTCCAGTAAGGAGATCAGTTAGATAGCTACTCTATTGTTCCCAATTGTTCCAGTAAGGAGATCAGTTAGATAGTTACTATATTGTTCCCAATTGTTCCAGTAAGGAGATCAGTTAGATAGCTACTCTATTGTTCCCAATTGTTCCAGTAAGGGGATCAGTTAGATAGCTACTCTATTGTTCCCAATTGTTCCAGTAAGGGGATCAGTTAGATAGCTACTCTATTGTTCCCAATTGTACCAGTAAGGAGATCAGTTAGATAACTACTCTATTGTTCCCAATTGTACCAGTAAGGTGGAACTGTCAATCGTAGTTAATGGAACACATTCAGCATGTCCAAATTATGATCAGTTTTAACAATTCTTCTTGCGTCCCATATATTTCATGGGGCTGTCGACATTGTGATATGACATGATTGTCGCAAGAGGCAACCAAGGAGGCTCTTGTGAGTTGAGTTAGCTGTTCCACCTCATACATCAGTCACCCAAGCGTCATATGTAGCCCTGCAAGGTGCAGATATTGCAGTTGAGTTGTAAACGATGATAGAACTCATTCCACTTTCTGAACAACATTCTGCCAGAAGTTTGAGAAGAAACAATGCTGGAGAAAAAAGAGGAGAGGGAGTTCAGCATTTCATATGCAGCATGTATGGTCCTCCACATATGCAGCATGTATGGTCCCTCATATATGCAGCATGTATGGTCCCTCACATATGCAGCAAGTATGGTCCCTCACATATGCAGCATGTATGGTCCCTCACATATGCAGCATGTATGGTCCCTCACATATGCAGCATGTATGGTCCCTCACATATGCAGCAAGTATGGTCCCTCACATATGCAGCATGTATGGTCCCTCACATATGCAGCATGTAATTCAAACATGCGTAGAAGAAAATTCTCCGTAGAAGAGAAAATTGGTTCTCAAAATGTGTTACATAGACCACCACTTAGAGTCACTGAGACTTGAAGGGGTAGGGGAATGGTACAGAAAAATCTCAGGTTGGACGGCTACAGTCCAGTCTAAGGGGGGGGGGGCGGCACAGAAATGTAACTTTTGAAAGATAATTAAAGTTTTAAATAGCAATATATTTTGAATAATAGCAACAGGATTTCCTTTAGCTCCTGGAAGGTCATGAATACAGAACATTGAGAACTATAAAATTACAAGGTTGCCCAACTCGTCTTATTAAAAACCCAACAGCCAGATTGAGAACAAAAAGATTGAGACTAATAACATCTCTAGAAAAAAACCACTCTATCACGAAAGAATGACAAGAGACATTACAACAATATCAAGCTGGAAGTAAAACTTTACTGCCTCGCAGAATAGAAGTGATATGCAATTTATTAGGATTCTATCATATATATATATATACACTTGTATAATGTTATGTTTACAGAATGCACGTACAAAGGGCAGACTTACAACAATTTGGCAGACATTGATCACGAAAACGACTGCGCCAAAAAACAATGTCAATATGGGAATGTTGTCACTTTCTATGAAGGTAACATTTTAAGTGATAGTTGTCACTTTCTATGAAGGTAACATTTTAAGTGATAGTTGTCACTTTCTATGAAGGTAACATTTTAAGTGATAGTTGTTATTTACTATCATAATTGGTACCATTATTACTGTATTGATTCTACATGCATGAATAGAACGTCGTAGGTAAAAGGGTTTAGTTTCAGTTTAGGACTCAGGTTTAACCCTTGCTTGTATGGATACATGAATGCACACATCTGTGTGGGTACCTTCCATACATCTTTGTATTGACCTGCGAATATATATATATATATATATATATATATATATATATATATATATATATATACATATGTTTAATTGTGTACAGATATGAGAATATATATATCAACAGTCTTGCTTTCATCGAATTTGTTAACTTTTGTCTCCTCTCCCAGTGTCAACCACTGACTCACCTCCCCCCTTCCACCTAATTTTCGACAGTGTTTATTGGCACCCCCGAACTCCATTTCTGTCTGTATGTGATCTTACATATTCACACTCCATTGTGAGTTTGCATAGTCTGTGCTTACAGTTGCTATCATTGACGCAAAACTTTCACTTGGTTTTATTTGACGCTCATGATTCCTACTCTTACGGCATTCCTCTTACTTCATTCCATTTATATTTTATCTACCAATAGTGCGTAAATTTTGTCGCGCACTGATGTTACCAGCCACTAATCATACATTTTAACATGATGGCACCTTATTCTTTAAAAAAAAATGTAATTTCTGATGCATGGAAATGGATTGGTGAGCAACATCTTTGTGCATTTGTAATAATGAAATAATGTTCTGTTTTTATGTTCTGTTTGTATGTGTTTCTTGAAAACAAACCCTGTTGGATTGTAGCGTAGAGAAATGTATAATTTCTTTGTTTATTGTCATTTCTATTTTACATTAGTTTTACTATTCTGTAGTTAGATTATCCAGAAAAACTATTACATTAATATATTATGTATCGCTATAAGCACTGTCAGAGACAAAACAGCTTTCACATGATTACGTATTGGAGTTAGATGGCAGGACAAAGTTACTAACACTAATGTATGGCAACACAAAGTTGCTAACACTATTGTATGTCCGGACGAAGTTGCTAACACTGATGTATGGCAGGACAACTTCTAACATTCATGTATGGCAGGACAAAGTTACTAACACTGATGTATTGGAAAGAATAGACAATACTACAATATTTTCTATGCTCAATATGCACAGACTCAGATGAATCGGACACACTAGCGATGACAATAGGACACAGGAAGATGACAAACACCAAAAAACTACTTTATGGAGACCTACAGTCTTTGAAAAGATTTCTGGGTCGACCTCTACTTCGGCTCAATCACATATACAAATACTATATGCATGATACAATCATTGGTACGAAATCATGAGAACAGGACACCAATGTGTTGTGTTGCATGGAGGGGGAGAGATCAGGAATGGTAGTACTAAGTCAAAGGAGAAAGTTTGAACAGACAGTTCAAGGTCTGCACGTCTAAGAAGACATTAAACAACACACGATGGTACAAGTCAGCATATTATTCCATATACAGACTCGCTCTGTGTGACTCCGATTGGTCCTGTAAGTCACATTCATTATCGCCATGGATCGTAGATTATATTTCTTATAGCACAACAATAATACTATCGCCTGGAAAGACGGAAAGATACCTACTAGTTGGTTGGTTATTTGGTTGGTACGTTGGTTGCTTGATTGGTTGATTAATTAGTTAGTTACTGTTAGTTAATATGTTGGTTTGTTTGTCATCATGATCACACAGAATACTCGTGTAGGTAATCCAATTTCCCCTGGAGTGTATCGGTAATAATGCGTCGACGGGACAGTTCAAGTTCTCATGAACCAAATGTTCTTTTCTAACAACGCTAAATTTGAATACAGATTATGTATACTAGACATGGAAAAGGAATCAGCATACAAGTTAATGTCTTTGTCCACGTTGTTTCTCTTATGTTCTCCATTATTTCAGAGCGGTTCTTTGCTCTACCACTCATTTCGTGACAGAACTCGCCATCTCATCTGCTCTTTCATTGCATCGAACACCCGAAGAGCAAGACACGACAATAAATGTTACTCCGACCCCAAACTACTGCCACCAGTCACTGTTTCTGAAACAGAGAAAGCTTGTATTTGTTCGAAACATGCTCATCGAATCAATCAGAATGCAGACATGCTCATTACTATCAAACTATCGATTACGTTCTGATCCCTACCCAGTTCCTGGTCTTCATCTCTGTCACGACTCCATGATATGATAAAAGAAAGAATGTAGCATATCCTATTCAGGACGTAGCCATCAGGGCACGCGTTTTTTGGCTGCAGTGATTTTCTAGACAATATAAATGCCTAAAAGTACCTTCAATGACACGAGGAAATTATTAACATCTAAACAAATTACAAACAAGTTAAAAATAAGAATTATAAAATGCTACATCTATTCCGATGTATCGCTCAGAAACATGGACACTAAATAAACAATTAGAAGACACAATTGATGCCTTTAAGATGTGGGTATATAGAAGAATAGGGAGAACACATTGGAAAGAGAAGAAAACAAATAAAGAGGTGCTAAAGACACTTAATATGAAGAAGGAATTACTAAAAGATATAAAGATCAGACAAATAAAATGTTTTGGACACATTAAAAGACATGACACCTTATTGAAGACCTTACTTGAGGGTAAAATCAAAGGGAAGCGAGCACGAGGTAGGCAGAGATACAAGTGGGAGAGTAACATTACACGATGGACAGGTTACAGTCTAGCAAAATTCACCACCCAGACAAGAGACAGTAGATGTTAGAGATACGTCGCATCCAACCTTCATTGCCGAGACGGCACTTGATGATGATCATAAATACCTTCAGTAGTTTGATAAAATGTATCAAATTTACCAAATAATTTATTAATATTGTTTACTAAAATTATTTTACTAATTAAATGTTTCAATGCTCCTTTCCTTGTGACAGCTTGCGGTAAGGAGATTGATGGCAATTGCCATCGATTAAATTTCATGTTTGAGTCCAAGGGACAGACGTATCAATGCAGGAAGGTTCTAGTTGGAGCAGTATATACGTACGTGAACGAAATAGCCATACCAGGAGTTGAAGATTGCAAGGTTGGAGGCAAGTCATACAAATCGCTAGAGAAATTCCATATAAATGATGGATGCAGAGAGTACCAATGCCAGAATGGTGAAGCAGTTGCTTTGGATCCTGGTAAGTTTGTTTTTTTTCAAACTATATTTATTTTATAATCAACACAACCACCAGAGGCGGCATCATCTTATCACTTCTTACTTTTCACTTTAAACCCCTTTAAGCCTTGCAGCGTCAGGGGTAGACGAGTTCTCTGGAGATGGAATTTTGGTATGCTTCATATATGTTTGTTTTCGTTGACTCTTTTATTTCTGTAATTTATTGTTTGCAAGGTCTACCCGTGGTGTTGTATCCGATGTGTATGTAAAGTAGTGAAAAAATGTTGTTGTTTTTTACACAGTCTGATGGTAGTCTGGAAACATGCGGAATCACTTAATCCGTTGTCTTTTTATGTAATCTAGGATTTACATTGTGTTTGTTAGTCTTCTGATGTTTCGTTTCTGATTCTATCTCTTATTATTACTCTGAGGATTCGGCGTAGACAAGTCATTTCTTTTGTAACAAGTTTTCTTTTGGATTCTGTTGTTAGTGTCCACGTTTGACTTTTGGTAGCATAGTGATGTTATGATAATTGTTTTATATAGTGCAGTTTTTGTGATCATGCTCACATATTTGTTTTTGAAAATAAGAGACATGTGTCATAAGATCTGGTATGATATGTTGCATCTATGTTGGATTTCTTTGGTGTTTTCCCCATTTGATAATATGATGCTTCCAAGATAAATGAATTCTTTCACCTGTTTAAGTTCTTGATCATCGATTAGAATAATGATGTTTCTTTCTGCTTTTACGATTAACATTACTTCATTTTTCTATGTCTTTATCTTCATATTAAAATCATTACATGTTGTGCAGTCTATTTATATGTTGTTGTAGTTGTTCTGTTGTTGTTGCTATTATTGCTTGATCGTCTACAAAAAAGAAGTTCGCCCTTATCACTGCGCCATACAATCTTATTGCTGGAAACACAATTCCTCTCCTTGCATCTCTGTTCTTGGTCTGTGCTCTCCGATGTCTACTCACTAGTTCTTGTAAATAGTCTACTTTGCCGTTCATACATCTTCATCGCTATCATCTTCCTTGTACTTTCTTGTGCATCATCGACTTATTTCATCATTCAGCTGTCCTTTAATCTTTTTACATCCTAAGCCACGTTAATCTTTGTTCTTTTAGTATGGCTCCGATGAAAGATTTGTGAATACCTTATGAATGTGTACAAGGTGTTGTCTCTTCCAACGTCATATCGTCTCATACGTCATATCGTCTCACACGTCATATCGTCTCACACGTCATATCGTCTCATACGTCATATCGTCTCACACGTCATATCGTCTCATACGTCATATGCTCATATATACATTCCAACTTTTCTTTATTCAGTTATTTGATCAGTCGATGATACGTTTGTCTAAATAATCGATACGTTAATTTCAACAATCGATGCGTTCATTTCAACGATCGATACGTTCATTTCAATTTTAACTCAATTGTCCAGAGCATTACATGGATACACTGCCCTGGTCATGCTGCGGTCAGAGGAAACGAGAGAACCGACTTATTGGAAAATAATGCGACGATTAACGGCACATTGCTGAGAAGAGATAAAGCAATTTTAATGAAGGCAGTAATACATTCATTTCAAGATGACAATGATGTCAATGAGGCTGATAACGTACAGATACAGAGAATGTCAGAAATGGAAGTATCTAGAGATGAGGGAAGGAAAAGTAGATATTTTTATAAGTCCAAAACATCACACAATAAACACCTGACTGGGACTCTGAGTCTACATACACTTGGATGGCTGCTGGAATGGAGGGTGGAGCACTTATGGAAATGCCCCACGTGCTGTGAAGCCAGTTTCTAATCAAGAATCATTTCAAAATCGATACGTTTTATTTAATAGAATATACGTTTATTTAAATAGTTTATATGGTTATTTCAACAGTCTATATGGTTATTTCAACAGTCTATATGGTTATTTCAACAGTGGATATGGTTATTTCAACAGTCGATATGGTTATTTCAATACTCTATATGGTTATTTCAACAGTCTATATGGTTATTTCAACAGTCTATATGGTTATTTCAACAGCCTATATGGTTATTTCAACAGTCTATATTGTTATTTCAACAGTCTATATGGTTATTTAAACAGTCGATATGGTTATTTCAACACTCTATATGGTTATTTCAACAGTCGATATGGTTATTTCAACAGTCGATATGGTTATTTCAACAGTCGATATGGTTATTTCAACAGTCTATATGGTTTTTTCAACAGTCGATATGGTTATTTCAACAGTCGATATGGTTATTTCAACAGTCGATATGGTTTTTTCAACAGTCAATATGGTTATTTCAACAGTCGATATGGTTATTTCAACGGTCTATTTGGTTATTTCAACAGTCTATATGGTTATTTCAACAGTGGATATGGTTATTTCAAAAGTCTATATGGTTATTTCAATAGTCGATATGGTTATTTTAACAGTGGATATGGTTATTTCAACAGTCGATATGGTTATTTCAACAGTCTATATGGTTATTTCAACAGTCGATATGTTTATTTAAGCAGTCGATATGGTTATTTCAACAGTCGATATAGTTATTTCAACAGTCGATATGGTTATTTCAACAGTGGGTATGGTTATTTCAACAGTCGATATGGTTATTTCTACAGTCGATATGGTTATAGCAACAGTGGATATGGTTATTTCAACCGCCGATAAATGTTGAGAAGATTTTCTTGTTCGTTTTCTGGATACATTAATTATTTATCAACATTCTGTTTTCAACTCTGCCGCAGTGTAACTAGTTCTAATCATCATGTCACATGTTCATCAACTCAAATTTGTATTTTTTTTCACTTTTATTACACTTCTTCTTCTACGCACGTTCTCAGACTCCTCCAGATTAGCAGGATGTAGTCCGTCGAACGGAAAGCTTCCTGTTATGGCTTATAGCTTAGTTGAGATATCTGAGTTTTTTGACATGACAAATCCAATCTCACCACTGCCTTTGTGTCACTGTGAAAGTTCATGAATGAAACAACGTAATTTAAAAAAAACCCAAATCCTTAGTTATCTCTTACTCCATGTTTGGCAAGTTACAGTGTTTCTATATTGTGTTTCCTTTTCGAGCCAGGCAACACACGTGCGTATTGTATATTCTGTTTACTCAGCGTATAGTGGTGCAACACTGTTGTTTAATTGTGTATTAATTGTGTTTTTCTTATTGAAGTCATAAGGACTGTGTGGTCAAGAGTAGCCAACATCGATGCAGACAAATATTTTCATACTTTTATACGATTGGATAACAAAATGTTAGAATATGTCTTATATATAAACATATGACCGTCTCCGAGTGGTAAGCATCTTCTCAAACCATTGCGCACTGGTGAGAGTTACAGCTTCTGGTTATCAAATAATGCTGTGGAGGAAATACTCTTTCTTACTGTCCCAATTTCTCGAAACAAAAATTGTACATCATTCTGTACTTTCTCACAATGTAATCAAATCACATTTCTGTCAATCTCACCTCTCTTCTTGTTTTCTTTCTGACCTGTCAATTTAGTTTCCATTACATTACTTTCATTACATTGTCTCCGTTTGATTTTCTGGTTGCATTCTTTGTTCGTTCCTATCTTGGTAAAGCCATGAGGTCGAAACGTCGATCATATGTATTGTTCAACGTAAAACTGTTACGTCAACACTTTTTATATTAACAATTTTTTGTTACTGATATATTTTATGAAAGGATGCAAGAGCTGTTGTGCTCGTCATTCTTGTCTACTGGAAGAAGAAGAAAACACATTAAAAAAAGAACAATTACTCTTCACATTTTGACCATCAATTGTTGCTTTCCTTGCTGTCTATTGTGTTTTTCTCTAGCTTAATGCGATCAATAGAGACTACTCCTTATTATAAGACCTGCTGGCGCATTGCAAAAACAACTTTATAAAGTATCTAATTTGACATTTCACCTGTTTTCATTGGTCCCTTTGTGTGCGCTTTATGACCACAGCCAATGAAAACAACGAGAAAGGAAAAATGAGACACTTTAGAATGATATTGTCCAATGAACACACAGATCTTACATTGGTGATTGGTCACGTATTATTTCTCCTCCATTTCTATGTATAATTATTATAGAATTATGTCATGAAATCTTGACATACTTCAAGACAACTAAATGTTCTCTCGTACAGTTTGTGGTCGGGAGATTGATGGCAAGTGTCACTTGATCAACGAGACTTTTGAGTACCAAAATACTGTTTACATCTGTACGAGTAGACAAGATGGTAATAACACAATCTTCGAGTACAAACCTGTGGGTAAGTAACAACATTGCGTTTGAACAAATTTTTCATCAATTTAAGCAAGATAGTACTAGTATATAAAATGTACATATGCTAAATGACAAAATAATTAAAATGACAACATCGTTATTATCCGGTCAGTGACATTTCAAAATAGAAATCATTGCCAAAATTGAACTTGAAATTATCAATATAGCAACCTGATTTGAAGTGTGATTCCAAGAACGTGTGATTCCAAGAACGTGTGATTCCAAGAACACTATAGGTGTAATAATTTTGTGTCCTTGTTGATACTAAATGTACTACTATATCGCTCGCGTGTTCATTGTATTACATTGTATTTGTAGTATGTTATTTTTATTCATTGTAACGTCTTGATGGTATTATCGTACACTGAATAGTTTCACCTTATACATTGATAATTGTACTGCTCTATGCGTAGTATGTTCTTATTATTAAATGTTTATTGAATTATTTTATCAGTCGAAGACGGATGTGTCGGCCATTAGCGCAAATAAAACGGCGACACAACGCATTTCCATTCTCTGTACTACATTCTGTTGGAAATTCAGTAGGACCATGGTCCTGCTACAAGAGAGATCCTGCGGGCGTTTGAGAATGATCGCTGAAGAAGAAGAAGAATTTTACACGTAATTGTTTTTCGTCCATCACAAGTGATGATGAACATTGGTTATATGCACATTTGTAATTCTTCTTCTTCTTCAGCGTTCATTCTCAAACGCCCGCAGGATCTCTCTTGTAGCAGAACAATGGCCGTACTAGATTTCCAGCAGGATGTAGTCCAGAGAATGGAAATGCGTTGTGTCGCCGTTTTATTTGCGCCAATGGCTCGACACATCCGTCTTCGGCGGAATGTGAAATTCAATTGTTATATCCTTGACTATAAGTTCGTAGATGGCTAATAAGCGATATTCTGTCCACAAATGTACTTAGACAATTTAGACATTGGATGACCACTGGATGGTTTTTGCTCTACCCGTGACTTTCTAACTACTCTCCATTTATTAGCTACTGCATTTCTCCTCTTTTCACAAGATTATGCGAGCTTTTTTTTACTCTAGAGCGAAATGTAGCTTCAGTTATTTTGTAAGTTCTTCCCTTTATCTTGGTCTATTTTAAATTATTTCAGTGAAGTCTTTAACAAGTCCTTCTTTTGTAGCGCTTCTTTTGACCAGCATAAGAACTTACCAGAAACTTACCATAAAGAAGTATCTTTGACCAGCGATGATCTGACATGCGTACCACATGTCCAACGAATTTGTAACTGTATCAGAAAAGTGTCACTGCTATGGATACCTCATTTTGCAAGACACTTGTATCAGGAGTCAAGTCTTGCCATCGGATGTTCCTACATTTTCAAAGACGTGTTGTATGAAAGTGATTGAGCTTTCTCACATGTCGTCTATACACAATCCATGTTTCATCGGTGTATAACAGCAATAGAAATACCATTATACTTATTTGTTTATGTTAATTAATTAATTTTCCTTTAGCAATGAAGTTAGCACATATGGCAGAGGTCAGATCTTTTTAATTATCAAAGCTATTGTCACGTTTATCAGAAGCCAAATCAGCATTCCAAAAAATGAGAACCATTTTTTGCTATGGAAGTATATCAATGCAGACCCGAATTCGGGTGCTGAGATGTTATATCGAACCGATTCTTTTTTATGGATGTTGAAGCATGGACTATAAACAAGAAAATTCAAAGTGAATTGGAGGCTATAGAAATGGGGTTTCTGAAAAGAATGATGAAAATACCATGGACAGCCAAGAAAACTAATGCAGAGTTTCTCATTGATGCTGGCGTAAAAAGATCAATCATATCAAACATTAGAGGCAGACAGTTAAGGTTTCTAGGGCATGTGCTGAGAAGAACACAGCTTGAACACTTAATAACCACTGGAAAGATCAAAGGGAGAAGAGATAGAGGTCGACAAAGAGAAAAGTTACTAGATGGACTTGTATCGTGGCACGGTAGAAGTTCACCAACCGAGCTTATTGACAACACAAGAGACAGAGAGTCGTGGAGTAACATGATCACCTACGCTAGTCGGCATGTCACTTGATTGATATATACAGAAAACATGATGAGGAATGTAAGAAATGACCAACACAAAAATAACTTCGACCCACTAAAAATACCAGAACTAAGATATACTGATGATACAACATTATTGGCACACAGTCAAGCATGCTTCGAACACCTCATAAACTCCATTAAAGACAAAGTGAATAACTAAAAACATATTTATGAGTGGAAACAAGACCAAGATTATGACAAGCGACAAAACTACTAGCAAGTTCTCAATCAGTATCAACAACAGCAAATTAGAAAGAGTCACCAGTTTTGAATACCTTGGTTCTCTTATCAACAGTAACGGTGATTGTTATGAAGAAGTCAGAAGGAGGTTGGATATCGCGTCAAAAAAGCTGATTTAAAAACATATTGCATGGCTGAGCTGCTGCAAAACAAAACTAACATTCCTAAGAGATTGAACATTCCCAGTGGCATAATATGGATGTGAATCGTGGGCAATCATCAACAAAGTGAAAAATAAAATAGCAGCATTTGCAACAAAATGTTACAGAAAAATCCCCAGAATCCTATCAACCAAAAAGATCACCAATATAGCAATCCTAAGAGAAATGAATGTAAATGAAAACTAGCTAAACAGCATGATTCTTTCCAGAAAACTACAATATTTTGGTCATATAAATGCAATGACAACCCAGAGAAGACCACAATAGAGGGGGTGATGTCAGAGAGACAAACAAGAGGCAAACCAAGAAGAAGATGGACACAAGATATTAAAGTCCACCCGAACATGACAGTAACAGAGGAAGAAAGATTGGCTAAAGATCGACAGTCTCTAAGTTTCGAACGGCTGTGATGTTTGCTACATCCTATTCAGGATATGCTGCCTGATGATGATGGATATCCGCAGCCATGTCGCTAGTAGGTCCAGATTGTGATGCAACCTGTTTATTAGTTGGCTCGCACAGCACGCTGGTTCATTGGGCCACTCATCAAATTAGTGATCAAGCCAATAGATAAGGGGAGGGGGGCGAGAGATTGCGTACAGTATTATATAACTAGTAAAATGGTGGATAGACCACCGCCTTTTTAGTGTTTCTTTCCCCCCCCCCCCCAAATATAAAAATAATAAAAAACTACAGAAACGATAAGTGTTTAAAATAATACAAATACCTTCTCCGTTTTTATCAAATGTAGAATCTCTTGCCTTGATGGTAGTCTTCGTTGTTTAACTTTTTTTCATTCGGTTATAGGCCTATTGATAGTCATAGTTTTCACTTTAGATATCCGCTTCTACCCGAATATTTTGATGTAGACATGCTTATTGAATGCAGAATATCTTCGATCATTCAGTTATGATTTAATATCTTAATATCTTTACAGATCCACAACCAACAGGGACGCGAGGTAAGTAGTGTTCTCTCAGTACACTCTCGCATGTTTACAGGTACGCGAGGTAAGTAAAATTATTTCAGTACACGCTCGCATGTTTACAGGTACGCGAGGTAAGTAAAGTTATCTCAGTACACGCTCGCATGTTTACAAAACACGAAGTGGTAGCGAGTAGTAACAAAACTGTAAGTAATAATGCATGTGGTAATACACGAGAGAGGTGGTTATGGGGGACATTTACTACCCACTCTATGATATCCGCTGCAGTGAAGCCTGCTGAAGATCTATGCTTATACTTCATTAAAAGAATCATATAACATATCTTGTGTCTGACAGACATTGTATCCGCAACAAACCTTACATCTGTTACAAGTTGTGTATCTGTAACATACGTTGTATCTGTAGCATAACTTGCATCTTCAATGTATCTCATGTCTGTAACATATCTTGTATCTGTCTCACTATTAACACCAAAAAAACAGAAGTCATGCACCAAGCAACATCAAATAGCCAACATACTGCTACTTCCATCATCGTCAATCAGGAAAAACTACAGGTAGTCGACAATTTTACTTACCTTGGAAGCAATCTCTCTCGCGATGTCAACATTGATGTGGAAATTAACAATAGACTGGCAAAAGCTAGTGCTATATTTGGCAGATTACGCAAAAATGTATGGGACAGAAGAGGTATAAGAACAACCACCAAACTACAAGTATATCATGCTGCTGTTATACCAACCTTACTATACGCCTGCGAAACGTGGACAGTGTATGCTAGACATGCAAGAAAGTTAAATCATTTCCATCTTACCTGCCTACGTAAATTACTAAACATCCATTGGTGGGACAAAGTACCAGGTCTTGGAAAAATCAACCTCAATAAGCATCCACACAATACTTATGAAGGCGCAGGCACGCTGGGCAGGCCATCTTGTGCGTATGGAGAACTCGCGTTTGCCAAAACAAATATATTATGGAGAACTCAAGGCAGGATTTCGAAAAGCTGGTGGACAGAAAAAGCGTTTAAAAGACACGCTCAAATCATCCTTGAAACATCTTAACATTGACGTAGGCGCTTGGGAGAGCCTCGCTCAGGATAGAACAGCATGGCGTTACAGCATTAGAACGGGAGCACTAGCGGCAGAAGAACTCAGACAAGAAACTGCAAGACAGAAGCGGACACGTAGAAAAGAAAAAACATCTCAACCTCACACAGACACCTATTGTTGTCAATTCTGTAAAATAACATTTTGTGCGCGCATTGGACTTGCTAGTCATTTAAAAACGCACTATTAACTTTATTATTTTATTATTTATTGTTATTATTATTATGGTTGAGTTTTTGGTCATCGTCGATCACGACGGACGAACATCATCATCATCTGTAACATATATTGTATATGCAACATGTATTGTATCTGTAACATATCCTGCATCTGTAGCATACATTTTATCTGTAGCATACCTCGTATCTGCAACGTATTTTGTATCTGTAACACATATTGTATCTATGGCATACTTTGTATCTGTAACATACCTCGTATCTGTAATATATCTCTATATGCAGCATACCTCGTATCAAAACATACATTACATATGTAACACACCTTGTATCTTAACACACCTTGTATCTGTAACACACCTTGTATCTGTAACACACCTTGTATCTGTAACACACCTTGTATCTGTAACACACCTTGTATCTGTAACACACCTTGTATCAGTAACACACCTTGTATCTGTAACACACCTTGTATCTGTAACACACCTTGTATCTGTAACATACTTTGTAACTGTAACATACATCGTAGTTGTAACATATCTCGTATGTATAACATACCTCGTATTTGTAACATATCTAGAATCTGTAACATATATTGTATCTTTAACATATTTCGTGTCCGTAACGTATCTTGTATCTGTAAAATAATTTGTATCTGTAACATATCTCGTTTCTGTAACATACCTCGTATCTGTAACATATCACGTATCTGTAACATACCTCATATTTGTAAAATATCTTGTATATGCAACATATCTCGTATCTGTAACATATTGTATCTGTAGCATATCACGTATCTGTAACATACCTCGTATTTGTAACATCACGTATATGTAGTATTTCTTGTCTCTGCAACATTCCTAGAGGTATTAATAACGTTGAAATAAAGGTTCCCGGTACTCTTCTCCGTAGGGAGCAGGGTAGCTCAATGGTTAGTGCACTGCCTTCGCATATGAGTAATTGTATAGTTCATTCGCAAGCTGTGGTGGAAATGTTTCTTCAAGATCAGCACAACAGGCATGCTCACCTATAGCACTAACCCTATTGCAGCCTAACACTTGTTGTGTATCTGGCCTACGTTAGACGACAAATGGAGAATCATTGAACATATCCTGTCTCATTTCATAAAATCTCTACGGCACTGCTCCATGTCTGTGGTTGAATGCTGCCTTTGTCAGCGTAATCAATTTGGAAGCCTACGGTTCACTGCTACTTTTGTAAGTGTCTTCAATGTGGAAGCCTGGGATTGACGGGTGTCTTTGTAAGAATTATCAATTTGGAGGTCTGAGGTTGACTGTTATCTTTGTAAGAATCATCAATTTGGAGGTCTGAGATTGACTCTTATATTTGTAAGAAATATCAATGTGAAAGCCTAGGGTTGACATCTACCTTTGTAAGAATCATCAATGTGGAAGTCTGGGGTTGATTGCTGCCGGAAGAAAATTTGTTCTGGTAAAGGACACGAAAGAAAATTAATCCTCAAAGTGAGCCATTACAGAAAACGTGTACTGAAAGGGTGTCACATAATGTTTTCTGAAATATGGTTATAAGTTAACAAATATTGAGAACCAATGATTATAACACAAACGAATGTAAAACATGACGAAATAATCGTTGCCACTATTTGTCTTTTTATATTTTAGCATGCTCAACAACAGCAGGAGAGTTTGCTAACTTTGAACTGTTTAGAATTCTACCAGTGTGTCACATCCGTCAGTGCCAGAACAGGAAAGTCACAATTCTCTTAGAAGGTTAGTTCATGTCAGTCAGTTCCAGTACAAGAAAGTCACAATTCTCTTAGAAAGTTAGTTCATGTCAGTCAGTGCCAGAACAAGAAAGTCACAATTCTCTTAGAATGTACCACTTGTACCACTTGGAAGTACACACTTCTTAGAATGCTAGTTCATGTCAGTCAGTGCCAGAAAAAGAAAGTCACAATTCTCGTACAATGTTAGACCAAGTTAGTCAGTGTCAATATTAAATCACTTTATAATCTTCAAGGTTTTACTGTCTTGCCACAATCAATTTACAGTTCGCTGTAAAAATGGAGTATATTGATCCACAAGGAAAACATTATGCCACATTTGATGGTATTCGTAGACGACCTATTATATTATTTATTGGCAACCTTGTTCAAGAACAAACAACATCTTACAATAGCTTATTTTGTTTACATTTCAAATACTTGAGATGTCACCTTGTTGTCATGTTACACTTTATCATGCATCATCAATTCACTGTCTTGTAAACAATCCCATAAAATAATCCCCGTGTTTATTTTATAAAGTTTTTGAGATATTCCATGTTAATCTATTTACTGCATCCTATGTTTATTTGACAACATTTTTCAATTGATAAACCCCAATTTTCCATGAATTCTTTAATTTGTATAAAATGTTCCTTACAAGCATATCTCCTTAGGTTATACATGTCAATCAGTCACTTCCTATTCTACAGGCTAAATTTCCTTGAACATCCTAATATATTATTTTGTTCCATCCTATTTACATTTATCTTGTACTAATTTGAACACTTTTAGTTGGTTTTCTATGGCCATTACTAGGCTATTACAGGAATATCACGATTGACTGTCACTGCTGTAACAAGTAACTAAATTATTGTTTACTAACTATTCGCTCCTGTCTAAACTTTTTGAACAACTGCATACAGTTCTTGACTTGTTACTGATTTCTTCCATCGTTTCCTTGAACAATTGTGTGTTCTTTTGATTCTTCTTGATTAGAAAACTGGCCTCACAGCACGTGGGGCATTCCCATAAGTGCTCCGCCCTCTGTTCCAGCAGCCATTCGACTCGATGTTGTTTCGGGTCCACTGCCGCCGAAACAGACGTCGACATCAGGGCACAGTTCTAGCCCGTGCGACAGGTTTCTTTGTTGTTCCGCCCACCCACGCCGTCCCCGCAACTAGTTCAAGTACAACGTCGGCCTTTCGGAACAATGTGGTAACTGTTATCGAAGGTTACGACCTCGGTGTCAGAAGTGTGTGTTCTCCTTCGAGTCAAGATGCCTATTTATTTACAATATGTCTCGACACTTTTCAGCTAATGGTTTTGTCCAGTTTGCAAACAGCTATTTTTTCTAACAAACAAACCAATATTTATCATTCTCTCTCTCTCTCTCTCTCTCTCATTCTCTCTCTCTCTCTCTCTCTCTTTGTGTCTTTTTTTGGTGTGTGTAAAACACCCGTCTTGATTACGTGGATACGCAGAAACGACACTCCACCTAAGATGAATAGCTCCATAATTATTTATCTCATTAATTTCATTAATTTAGTCTGTCATCTCCCTTTGACCGACTAAATCACAAATCTAGAGACAAAGCCTTATAAACAACCTGAGATATGCAGATGACACTGTTCTTTTGGCAGAAAGTGAACATGAACTACAAAGACTAATAGATCAAGTCAATAAATCAAGTAATGAATATGGACTGGATATACATATTCAAAAAACAAAAACCATGATAATCAGCAAACACACAGAAGAACAGGAGGTAAACATAAACATACAGGGAGAGAAACTACAACAAGTAAAACAGTATCAATATCTTGGACACATAGTCACAAATGATGGCAGATGTGAAACAGAAGTTAAAAGGAGAATAGAAATGGCTAAAAGTACCTTCAATGACATGAGGAAATTATTAATATCTAAACAAATTACAAACAAGTTAAAAATGAGAATTATAAAATGCTACATCTATTCCATATTAATGTATGGCTCAGAAACATGGACACTAAATAAACAATTAGAAGACAAAATTGATGCCTTTGAGATGTGCGTATATAGAAGAATAGGGAGAACATCATGGAAAGAGAAGAAAACAAATAAAGAGGTGCTAAAGACACTTAATATGAAGAAAGAACTACTAAGAGAAATAAAGATCAGGCAAATAAAATACTTTGGACACATTAACAGACATGAGACCTTATTGAAGACCTTACGTGAGGGTAAAGTCAAAGGGAAGCAAGCAAAAGGTAGGCAAAGATACAAGTGGGAGAGTAACATTACACGATGGACAGGTTACAGTCTAGCAGAGTGCACCACCAACAAGAGACAGGAGATTTTGGAGATACGTTGCAGCCAAGTTTCGTTGCGGAGACGGCACTTGATGATGATGATGATGATGATGAGAGACAAAGACTAACATTCCCCTTTGTGAAAAAAGGGTAATTTCATACATTAAAAAATGTCATTATCCATTTTCCTTCTAGCAGCAGGGATGGGACTGTTACACTTGTAGCTACATCAAATAGTACTTGGAAATACCAATATCAAGAATGCGCGAATTGGGAGTGAGGATAAGGTTTGCCCGTAGAGCGCACCTAAGAAAGATTTCAAAAAGAAGAATGAACCAACATAGAACCAGAACCACCAGCCATTATGCCTTGAGAAATTATGAAGTGGAGATTTGAGCACATATGTCCGGTGTGCGAAGAAGATAATCAATATATCTAATATCTAACACCATTTGGGGTTCTAGGAAATGTCAATTGTAGTTCCAGGAAATACCACTTGGAACTTCGGTTTCAGAAAACACCACTTGGAGCTTCAGTTTAAGAAAAAACTACTTCAGTTTCAAACACCACTTTAGCTTCAGTTTAGAAAACACCAAGAGGAGATTAATTTTCAGAAAACATCACTTGGAGCTTCAGTTTCATACATTTCACCGTTTTATTTTCAGCTTGTGCCCTCAAAGCAGATGATGTCACGTGTTATAATGTAAGCGAGATGTTTGCACAAGGCAGCAAAGTCTTTTCCTGCACGTACAGCGAAACGAAAAAACAGTTCAGCCTTGAGGTAGTCAGCAGAGGTTACGGGAAATGCAAGCGTGCTGAGAAATTGTACAACCATCTGGAGGTATATCAACGACCTTTCGACTGCACCGCGGAGCAATGCCAAGATGGCAAAACTCTCCCTGTTATAGAAGGTAAATTGACATAATTCAGACAAACACGTATATAGGGGTTGTTTTATAATTTTTTTTGGAGGGGGTCACATCGCCCAACAAGCACTTTAGTAAATCAAGGACACACCACGAATAGGACACACCACGAATAGGACACACCACAAACAGGACACATCAGGAGTCTTAATGTGTTGTAGCATGACATGTACCAAATTAATTTTTTGTTAACATGACATGTACACACTTAATGTGTTGTAAGATGACATGTACAAACTTAATGTGTTGTAAGATGACATGTACATACTCCATGTGTTGTTACATGACATATACACACTTAATGTGTTGTAACATGACTTGTACACACTTAATGTGTTGTAACATAATATGTACACACTTAATGTGTTGTAACATGACATGTACACACTTAATGTGTTGTAACATGACATGTACACACTTAATGTGTTGTAACATGACATGTACATACTCCATGTGTTGTTACATGACATATACACACTTAATGTGTTGCAACATAATATGTACACACTTAATGTGTTGTAACATGACATGTACACACTTAATGTGTTGTAACATGACATGTACACACTTAATGTGTTGCAACATGACATGTACACACTTAATGTGTTGCAACATAATATGTACACACTTAATGTGTTGTAACATGACATGTACACACTTAATGTGTTGTAACATGACATGTACACACTTAATGTGTTGCAACATGACATGTACACACTTAATGTGTTGCAACATGACATGTACACACTTAATGTGTTGCAACATGCCATTACACAGTTGCTGTATTGTAACATGACATGTACAAACCAAAATCCGGTAACCCTTTATAAAGCCATATAATGGTTGCCTCTACCCAACCCCAATCACCACCCATCCCCCACTCCACCCAAAGAAATCTCACGAAAAACGAAGAAATATCTTCTTTATTTAGGTAATTCCCTTCTCCCCTACCTCACCCTACCAATGACGTATCTGCGAATGGGTCTACAGTATTATTTATTATACAGACCTATTGACTAGTGAGAAATCTAGCCTTCAAAATTGCCTCAATTGACTATTCCCTTGATTTTCATTGGCTGTCATGATTATCATCGTCACCAAGTGCAGTCTCCGTATCGATTGTTTACTGCAACGGGACTTCAACATCTCCTGTTCCTTGCTTTGGTGGTGCATTCTGCTAGACTGTAACACATCGATCTGGTAATATTTGCCTCCCACCTGTATCTGCCTACATCTGATAATATTTGCCTCCCACCTGTATCTGCCTACATCTGATAATATTTGCCTCCCACCTGTATCTGCCTACATCTGATAATATTTGCCTCCCACCTGTATCTGCCTACATCTGATAATATTTGCCTCCCACCTGTATCTGCCTACATCTGATAATATTTGCCTCCCACCTGTATCTGCCTACATCTGATAATATTTGCCTCCCACCTGTATCTGCCTACATCTGATAATATTTGCCTCCCACCTGTATCTGCCTACATCTGATAATATTTGCCTCCCACCTGTATCTGCCTACATCTGATAATATTTGCCCCCCACCTGTATCTGCCTACATCTGATAATATTTGCCTCCCACCTGTATCTGCCTACATCTGATAATATTTGCCTCCCACCTGTATCTGCCTACATCTGATAATATTTGCCTCCCACCTGTATCTGCCTACATCTGATAATATTTGCCTCCCACCTGTATCTGCCTACATCTGATAATATTTGCCTCCCACCTGTATCTGCCTACATCTGATAATATTTGCCTCCCACCTGTATCTGCCTACATCTGATAATATTTGCCTCCCACCTGTATCTGCCTACATCTGGTAATATTTGCCTCCCACCTGTATCTGCCTACATCTGGTAATATTTGTCTCCCACCTGTATCTGCCTACATCTGGTAATATTTGCCTCCCACCTGTATCTGCCTACATCTGGTAATATTTGCCTCCCACCTGTATCTGCCTACATCTGGTAATATTTGCCTCCCACCTGTATCTGCCTACATCTTGTATCTGCCTACATCTTGTATCTGCCTACATCTTGTATCTGCCTACATCTTGTATCTGCCTACATCTTGTATCTGCCTACATCGTGTGTGTACGCCCTCAACTCTACATGTATATTCATATTTCAAAAATGCGGCATTCCTTTAATGTTGCCTTCCTTTAATAGTTCTTTTTTAATATGAAGTATTGTCAGAACCCCTATGTTTATTTTCTTTCCTTTCCACGAAGTTCTCCCAACTCTTCTATATATCCACAACTCAAACGCGTCAAAAACAATCATAATGACTAATGAATTTCACGGAAATATTCTAATGAGTCATTAAGAAGGCTTGATTTTCTATTCCCCAGAAGGTCATATAGTAGATGGTCATGACCTACTTCCATGTTGTGAGCTCCACGTGAAGTTTGTGAACGTCTGTATCCAGTATGATCTACTTCAGATATATCATAATAATAGATTCAAAGTATATACATACAGAAGAATGTAGTAGAAGTTGAGTTGTATATTTGTAGAAGTTGAGTTGTACATTTGTAGAAGTTGAGTTGTACATTTGTAGAAGTTGAGTTGTATATTTGTAGAAGTTGAGTTGTATATTTTTTATATCTGAAGTTGTTATAGAAGTGAAGTTGTATATTGTATATATGAAATGTACAGTGCGGATTAGCTATGTTACTTTCTTATTTTCCCAAAGGATGTATGTCAAGCTTAGATAAGAAGTGTCATGACCTCAACTACGAGTGGAAAGTCAAGGACACAACTTATAAATGCATCCTTAACGAAGAAAACTTGTACAGAATTGTCGAACTTGATAGTAAGTTACTTTTTTTCTGACTCAAGGCACAACAACTCATGTGGCATGCCTGCATATTCTGAAAGGAACACGGGAAAACGTGATATGTGTGTTATATACGACATTTATTAGGGAAAATACACGACAAAATTAGTAAATGGAAAACAATGAAAATATAGGTGTTTATTTAAATATACATGTGTATATTCTTTGGTTCTTTGATAAGCAGCAAATGGATTGAAGAAGTCAGACTTGGTTGGCCATAGAATCAAATAAACTGATACAAATGAAAAACATATGCATGGGCTGCAACAAAACAACAAAATTAACTTTTCTTAGAGATTGCATATTCCTAGTTGCAATATATGAATGTGAACATTTCGCAATAAGAACATCCGTAAAATAGCTGTGAACGATTTCATAAGCAGTTCACATTGTTGGGAATAGCTGGCGGATGAGTGGACATCATTGAGTACAGATCTACGCCGATGCATTCAATAGTGTGACTAATTATAAATATTAATGATTGTTTACTATGCTTGCTAAGCATTGATATCATTCTTTTCCCATCGAAATGAAACACTGTAGGCCTATCGTGAATGAGTATTCCCCCCTAATTTCTTATACCTGATCGACCGTGTGGGAACCGCTTCCTTGACCTCTAGTTCAGGATGCAAAGAATAATTCTACTATCTTCTTTCCAGGAATGTCGTAAGATGCTACTAGGCACAGTTGGATGATAAGCTAACAATCCGTCACCTGTGAAAATCATTGTCATACCTTGTCTCAATGTCTTATTGTTGTCTTCTATCAAATAATTCCCGTAGACGACACAGAAATGAAGGTCAAAGGTTATTGCACATATGTCCTTTTTTGTACACTCCTATATCACGTGGAATGAATGTTAAATCTGCCATCACATCTCGGATATCTCAACACGCTGACAGACGTATGATGAGACAGCACAGATGATGTGTGTGAGTTGGGTCTCTGCAAGGACTTGGTAATCCTGCGATACTGACGCACTAAGATGTCGCTCTTCAAGGACCAACATGCATCCATAAACCCTCCTTACACAAACATGCATCCATAAACCCTCCTTACACAAACATGCATCCATAAACCCTCCTTACAAAAACATGCATCCATAAACCCTCCTTACACAATCATGCATCCATAAACCCTCCTTACAAAATCATGCATCCATAAACCCTCCTTACACAATCATGCATCCATAAACCCTCCTTACAAAATCATGCATCCATAAACCCTCCTTACACAAACATGCATCCATAAACCCTCCTTACAAAAACATGCATCCATAAACCCTCCTTACACAATCATGCATCCATAAACCCTCCTTACAAAATCATGCATCCATAAACCCCCCTTACACACCAATGCCTTTAGGATCTTATATGAATGTGGGTGTTATCTCATTTACACAACTGAGAATAAACCTTTGGTTTTGTCAGAAAGGCTAATGCCTTTCAATCGCTACCTGCTTGCAGCTGAAGGGCTTCATAATCATCATCATCTTCATCATAATCACCATCAGCTTTATAACTAATAAACTTTATTTTCTACTTTTCAGAGGATGGAAACATCATAGGTGAGTTTATGATTATATTCAACGATTAGATTATATTCAACGATTTGAGATTCAATGAATAGATTACATTTAACGATTAGAATATATTCAATGATTGGATTGTATTAAACGATTAGATTGTATTCAACAATTCGTATATAGATTATCTAAATTATATCAAAGGATTATATTATATTCAACGACTAAATTATTTTCAACTATTATATTATATTCAGCAATTAGATTCGATTATATTGACTGATTTGCAATTTAACGTTAAAATTATATTCAACGTTTAGATAATAATAAAAATTGAATGCACGTAAAATACAATTGAATTTTTAAAAAAGGATTATATTAGATTATATCCGACGGTTAGATTTTATTCAACGTTTAGATTCCGTTTAGATTAAATTTGTCATTTAAATAACTGAAATCTTATGGAAGACAAGTAAGTGCAATTGTAATATGAAGATAGAAGGATAAGTTTCATTTTCAAGCATTTGTTCTCACAGTCTTGGTGAACCATCTTCTAACGATACAACGGTCCTACGTGATTTCCAGCAGGATGTAGTCCAGTGAATGGATATGCGTTGTTTTGCTATTTTATTTGTACAATTGCACGGCACATCCGACTTTGATGGTAAAGTGTCAAATGGTGTGAAATTAATTAAAAGGATAAAGAAACTTGAAAGGAAGAAGACCAAGACGTGGACCAGGAGGTGGACAAAGAGGTGGACCATGAGGAGGATGAAAAGGAAGACCAAGAGGTGGACAAAAGAAAATCCAGGTGGACAAAGAGGAGGACCAAGAGATGGACCCAAAAAGACCATGAGATAAACCATTGAATGAGATATAAATGAAGTAGACCAAAAGGTGGATCTAGAATAAGACCAATAGGTGGACCAAGAGATGGACCTGGCAGAAGACTAAGAGATGAACCAAAAGGTGAATCAAAATAGGTGGACAATAATGTGGACCAATAGATGAACTAAGACGGGAGGTCCAAGAGATGGTCTAATGGGAGTAGACAAAGGGGTGGACCAAGTGGTGTGGACCAAGATGTGAACCCAAGGGTGGATTAAGAAGAAGATGGATCGACAATAATTAGAGATCAGTATTTGGAGAATATAGATACGAAACAGAGAAGACAAAAGCAGTGTCAGTAGATATAAGTCCTCATGGCATTCATGGGTAAGATGAATCATCATCATGTGGTAGTAATGATAAGTCTTTAACAGTTTAATGATGATGATGTTGTTGATGATGAAGGTGATTACAATGATGTGTGTGGTGGTGATCGATGATGAAGGTGATTTATGATGATATGGTTGGTTGCTGATACAGCGGTCCATGGGCTCATGCTCTTTGACCTCATGTGATTAAATGGAATTATATTGCTGGGAAGTCTGTGGATTTTCGGCCCAACCCGGGACAGAGCAAGAGAATAACTATCACACTTCCAGGAAGGCAGGTTTCAACCTATGCACTGCTCCAAGCCACTGTAGGCAAGATAGGGTTCACTGTGCTCATTCCCCGCCAACAATTGACTACTGGATATGTCGAACTTCTCTATTGCTCCAGGCATGCAACCAAATGTTCAAGTCAAAAGGATTGTCACGTCCTGAGTCACTGTGCCTCTATCATGGGTTTCAGCCATAGGAAACAACAGTGCTGTCAGTTTCCTCCTCCCCAGTGCTGCACAGTAAATCTCGGACTCACTCCCAACCACAATACATATATATTCAGGTAAACAGGAAACACATTTCAACAACAAAGTAAAAGCATAACTGTATAGATGACATACCATGAAGCTTCTCTAAGAAGATAACCTCAATATAACGGCATGTCATCCACTAAGGTTTTCTGTTGCATGGATGGTATGTCTAGTGGACCATTGGTGAGACCCACAGACGCAACCACATGCGTTATGGTGATATCGGTTTTTAGTTTGGGTGATGATGATGTATGTTGGATATTGAATAACAAACTTTGTACAATTTATTACCACTTCCTCTCTTTCTGAATCCTTCTCTCTCTCTCTGTCTATCTGTCTGTCAGTACCCCTCTCTTATATAACTGATAATAATAAAATTTAC
Organism: Meghimatium bilineatum; assembly: GCA_034231615.1. Taxonomy (NCBI): domain Eukaryota; kingdom Metazoa; phylum Mollusca; class Gastropoda; order Stylommatophora; family Philomycidae; genus Meghimatium; species Meghimatium bilineatum. The sequence continues at coordinate 72,813,123 of CM067319.1, read as the reverse complement.
ATAATAATCTGATCATTTCTTTGTTTCAGTAAAGGAAGAACCGACAGAAGGTGAGAAATGTTTATTATTTGTGACATGTATCATTTATTTGTCTATTATGGCAAGTATCATTAATAGGTTTATTACGTCGAGTATCATTAATAGGTTTATTACGTCGAGTATCATTCATATGAATATTGTGACATGTATCTTTCATATATTTATTGTAACATGTATCATTTATATATTTATTGTTAGTGACATGAGTCCAACATATGTTTAGTATTTGTGATTTGTATCCTTTACTATGTTTATTATTTGAGATATATATTATTTAATATGTTTTATTATTTGTGACATGTATCCATTACATGTTTAGTATTTGTAATATGTATCATATGTATCCACATACGTTTAGTATTTGTGAACGTCATTTTTGGGATAAGATATTTTTAGACGTTCTCAAACTCGGAATTTCTCTTTTAGCAAGACATTGGTCCTACTAGATTTGTGCAGAAATTGATTCTACTAGATTTTAACAGGACATTGATTCTACTAGATTTTAACAGGACATTGATCCTACTAGATTTTAACAGGACATTGATTCTACTAGATTTTAACAGGACATTGATCCTACTAGATTTTAACAGGACATTGATTCTACTAGATTTTAACAGGACATTGATCCTACTAGATTTTAACAGAACATTGATTCTACTAGATTTTAACAGGACATTGATCCTACTAGATTTTAACAGAACATTGATTCTACTAGATTTTAACAGGACATTGATTCTACTAGATTTTAACAGGACATTGATCCTACTAGATTTTAACAGGACATTGATTCTACTAGATTTTAACAGGACATTGATCCTACTAGATTTTAACAGGACATTGATTCTACTAGATTTTAACAGGACATTGATCCTACTAGATTTTAACAGAACATTGATTCTACTAGATTTTAACAGGACATTGATCCTACTAGATTTTAACAGAACATTGATTCTACTAGATTTTAACAGGACATTGATTCTACTAGATTTTTGCAGAAATTGAGTCTACTAGATTTTAACAGGACATTGATTCTACTAGATTTTAACAGGACATTGATTCTACTAGATTTTAACAGGACATTGATTCTACTAGATTTTAACAGGACATTGATTCTACTAGATTTTAACAGGACATTGATTCTACTAAATTTTAACAGGACATTGATCCTACTAGATTTTAACAGGACAATGATTCTACTAGATGCGATCAATCGTCATTCACCTGGGGACAGATAATAGAAAAAAAACATCAGACAGATAACCAAAACAATAACAGTATTGGAACACATCAAAAGATAACAGACTACAGTGGCAGAACATATAAAAGATAGATCACAGAAATCAAAGAAGCCACACAAACAAGCTTACAAACAGCACATAAGAAAGCCATCTCCAGATAACTCTTCTACCCCACACACCGCAAGACAAACAAGGGTCACAATGTATAGATAGACATACATACATACATACATACAGACAGACAGACATCAGACAGATAGATAGATAGACAGTGTATCGAATATTACCTTATATATATCTAACATTGGTTTACTTTGAATTTCTTCCAGCGCCCCTTGTTTTTGGTAAGTAGTAATTATCTCTCATAATTCTGTCATTACTGTGCCTTCTTTGGTTGTATTGAAACCATGACATCATATGATATGGACTTTGTGCACTATATTATACTAGTAAATATTTGTAGGATTTCATATGATTTTTTGTTTACACAATGATGGAGCATTTAGCGTGTATACACACTCAGACCATTTCTGATAAAGAGACTTGTTTTCCAAGTTCTTGCGCATCGCTGAGAAGTGGATTATACTAGATATGAAAGAATGTTTCGGAGAAGCGCCACATTGCAAATAGAAAAGACGAGATGTATCCATGAGCGGTCTCCAAATATATAAGACTTGTGCACAGAAAATGTAAACATGTCCTAAAAGACCCATTTTGATTATGTCCGTGGATTTCGTTGGTCGGCCTTGGCTATTTTTGACATGCGACTTTAAGTAAATAAAGAGTGACCAACGAAAATTACGACAATAATGAAAAACTTAATGAATGAAGTCTTAATAAATTCTGGACAGAGGTCTTCGGCGTTGTAGATTTATCTTTCTTAGTTCATCAAGATCCAAATAAACAAAAACATAAATAAGAAGCAAATAAGAAAACAAACAAACAAGAATACAAACAAACAAACAAGAATACAAACAAACAAACAAGAAAGAAAACAAACAAACAAGAAAGAAAACAAACAAACAACAAGACAAACAAACTAGCAAACAAGAAAGTAACAAACAAGAAAACTAATAAACAAACAATATAACTAGCATATAAGAAAACAAACAAACAAGAAAGCACACAAATAAACAAGCACTATGACCTCTTCAATTTTCCAGTTATACTGATATAAATTATACCAATGTTGCTGATCTGTCGGAATCAACTAAATCCATCTTGATTTCAGCAGGCATCATGACTGCTATGTATGTGTGTCTGTAACTAGTTACCTCGGTGAATGTCTGGGATATCCCTTCACAATCTGAACGTGTGTGGGAGACGTCTACGAACAATTGAGCAGCTATATTCTTTCTTCTAGCACGCTTTATGTTCAGCAGCAGCTGTCGGACGTTCTTTGCAGAAGCTGCGTCAATCATCAGTCTGCGGTGTCATTCGGACCTGCCTTCTGTCAGACATTCCCATGATACGTGATACAACCCAACTAGACTGAACACTAATTTATATATACATAATGAACAAGTGTACACAAATCAAGCTCACATGTGTACACAGCACAAGTATTTTTCTTCCTCTGCTGCATTTGTTCTCAAACTCCTGCAGATTAGCAGAAGCTATGCAGGCATACATTTAATCCATTTAACTGGTGTTAATTCAGTTTAGGACACACTACAACAGTCAATACAAGGTAACTGCGTGATAATTTTTTAATTTTTCCATTCGTCGTCTTTTAATGTTTTGTGTGTATCTTGATAAAGACCTTTTGGTTGAAACGTTGAATATGATTTGTATATTGTAATTTGTAGGCTTTCTTGTGTGCACATCATTTCCCACTAGTTTTATATATAGTCTGTCGTTTCTGATTGAAGTGATTATATTAACATGTGTAATACGTCAGTACGATACTACAAAAGTGAATCCGTTTCTGCTAATGAAGACAGTGGTACTATCTGTGATGGACCAATGTCTATAATTACCCAAACTTTCGCAAATACAGGTTGATATGTTGGAGAGAGTGAAGAATACGATCAAATCCCCGATGTAAAACCTGAGATACATCCTCCACCCGCTGTCATGAGATTTCGTCTCGAAATGGAAATATCCGGCACAATTCCCATCATAAAAGTAAGACATCGATTAGCGTATGTGAAAGAATACTTAAAAATAATCAATAATAACCACCGATTGTGTGGTAAAGGCAGGATACCATATCGTCCGTGTATGAAGACACCGTGGGTTGAAGCTAATAACAACCTCGCTACGTGCCACGTACCAAGTGAACACAACCTCGCTAAGTGCCACGTACCAAGTGAACAAAAACCTCGCTAATTGTCACATACCAGGTGAACAGAAAATCGCTAAGTGCCGCGTACAAGGTGAATATAACCTCGCTAAGTGACACCTTCCATGTGAATGTAACCTCGCTAAGTGATATGTACCAGGTGAATATAACCTCCCTTAGTCACACGTACCAGGTGAATATAACCTTGCTAAGTGCCATGTACAAGATGAATATAATCTCGCTAAGTGACACGTTCCAGGTGAATATAACCTCGCTAAGTGACACGTTCCATGTGAATATAACCTCGCTAAGTGACACGTTCCGGGTGAATATAACCTCGCTAAGTGCCGCTATAGTTTAATTTTACTGTTTCAGCAATTACCATTACTGGAAAAAATTGGCAGTTGAAATAAGGGCCACTATCTAAGAACAAAGGGGGCAATGGCGTCTTTTTATAGGCCCGAAGAGATAAGTCACTGATAGTAGAACACCTTGTGCAAGATAGACGTAGTCACCACAAGTCTATGTCCTTGATCATTGTCTCCTCCGACGCTGCCACACAGAAACACGTTATATACTGCCCCAAGGGCACAGTGAGTGATAAACCGTCACGGCCTAGAAGAATACTCGTTTGTCTCAGGACAGATTGAAAGGCTGTCACAGGCTAAGGAAGTTCACATTAATCAACAGCATGCCGAAAACGGATGTGTTGGGTCCTAATAACGCACCTCCATGGTTAAATCAGCATCACAATGTAATTTATGTACTTTAAACTCCCCGGCGGAAATCACACAAATTTCGCGTTATTATCAAAAAGTGGACGCAGAAAAAGAAGAAGAATTAGGACATTCATGGACACACAGCAAAACGACGAAGATCATGCGGAAAGAGACACTATACATGTACAGATAATAACAGACACAAGTATGGCCGTGGAAGAAGGAAGGAAGTTCATCCTGTCTAGAAAGATCACACAATCCCACATCCAACTATTGACTTGGACACTGAACTTATATACATATATAAAGTAAAGTAACCCATAGCATTTATTAATACCGTAGGGGTGTGAGATGTTAGCGATCACACATTTCAGAGGCTCTGCAAATGAGGGCGGTAGCCATCTCCTCTCCCTCGCAGTCTTTACTTCCCGGATTAATCCGGTACCCATTTAAGGCTGGGTCGACCCGGGAGCCGTTGCGATCTTAAAAACATTTTTCGCCTCAACTGGGGATTGAACCCAGGACCACTCATATGTGAAGCCAGTGCGCTAACCACTGCGCTAGCGCGGCTCTAAATAGTAATATACTTATATGAACGTATATACTGTTAGATGAATGACGGAATATCGCTGACTGTAAAACGCCTCGTCGGTGGAAAGATAAACGATGGGTGACCCAGACAAACTATCAGCTCCTCTCATGACATGTACTCCCTCTAAGTAGAATGCTCGTTAAATAGGCATTTTACTAGGCCGAAAGCTGAAATCTCCTAGGTATGAAAAAAAGACCTCGTAGTGGCGCATGACCGAGAGGTTAAAACGCTAGTCTCACACGAGTGAGGTCTAGAGTGCGATCCCCGGTAAGGACTGGTATTTTTTCTGTCGGAGGGTAAATTAAAAAACTCACCCTGTACATGGCGTGGCGACAGCTAGAGCATGCGGCCTTTATGACACAGCTATTCAATCCCTTCCCTGCAACGCCTGAACGGGAAGTGCAGTATTGACTTATTTATTTTAAATTTTTTTTTGACAGTAGAAACCACACCGACTGCATATAGGAAGTAAGAACAAATCGCTCGTAATTTCAGGGATTAAAAAAAGAAAGAAAGAAGAAAGAAAAATATAGAAATATCAGGAGTAGGAGATGCACTGGAAGATTTTGACAAGAATATGAGCGGGAGAATGAGCAAATGGTTATATAGAGAGAAGGCGCGAGTGATTGAGCAGGTGATTGTAGAAAAGTAGGAGGGATAGATTGTGAGGGAGATTGTAGATAAGTAGGAGGGATAGATTGTGAGGGAGATTGTAGAAAAGTAGGAGGGATAGATTGTGAGGGAGATTGTAGAAAAGTAGGAGGGATAGATTGTGAGGGAGATTGTAGAAAAGTAGGAGGGATGGATTGTGAGGGAGATTGTAGATAAGTAGGAGGGATAGATTGTGAGGGATATTGTAGAAAAGTAGGAGGGATAGATTGTGAGGGAGATTGTAGATAAGTAGGAGGGATAGATTGTGAGGGAGATTGTAGAAAAGTAGGAGGGATAGATTGTGAGGGAGATTGTAGAAAAGTAGGAGGGATAGATTGTGAGGGAGATTGTAGAAAAGTAGGAGGGATAGATTGTGAGGGAGATTGTAGAAAAGTAGGAGGGATGGATTGTGAGGGAGATTGTAGAAAAGTAGGAGGGATGGATTGTGAGGGAGATTGTAGAAAAGTAGGAGGGATAGATTGTGAGGGAGATTGTAGATAAGTAGGAGGGATAGATTGTGAGGGATATTGTAGAAAAGTAGGAGGGATAGATTGTGAGGGATATTGTAGAAAAGTAGGAGGGATAGATTGTGAGGGAGATTGTAGAAAGCATGAACATGAGCATTGATAGAGAGCATGAAATTGAGAGAAAGAAAGTAAAAAGGTGTAACCAATAATTAACGGAACTATCATCAGACATACCCTGAGGCATCTGCAGGAAGATATTGAGCACCTATGAGTGTGCTCTGCGTGCTGTTTTTAGCCTCAGCTTATCACTAAATTCTTACATATTTTACAATTGATTTTTCTAACAGGAAAGTTATGTCCAACGTTTAAGGCAGATATTATCATGGTTCTGGATGCTTCTGGGAGTATCGTCAGGTCGACCTTTAAAAAAGTACTCACTTTTGTATCTACTCTGGCTAGCACATTTACTATCGGGCCGAATAACGTTCGAGTTGGATTGATTGTTTTTAGCGATGTTGCAGTAATAGAGTTTGGTCTTGGAGATTACGACGACTTTGATTCACTGGATCAGGTCTGAGAATATTAGTTTTAAATCTAACAATTTTCTATATTATGTATAAATCACTGTCTACAACAGGGGTCGTCAACATTTTTGCTAACTGTGTTCCAATTTGAGGATTCAAATTATTCATAGTACCAACATCACATATAATTTTATACAAGTCGATATCAATATTCTTTTTTTACCATTTATTTTATTGTTATATTTTAATTAATTAATATATAATGATATTCAATAATATGTAAAGTTGTAAACAACATTAAAAGAAATAGAGTTCATTGAAAGATTTTTTTAAAAATAACCTATTTTATTATTAATGGGATCCTTGCCCTTGCATGGTTTGCGTGCCATTTGAAATTGCTTGGCGTGCCAAGTGTGGCACGCGTGCCATAGGTTGCCGACCCCTGGTCTACAACATCCCGTTTCCTTCTTAGCATCCTGCTCTTATTTCATCATGAAACTGTCTTCAATTGTAACTAAGTATTTTCGATTTATACCCCTTTATGTCTTGCAGCGTCTTGGGAAGAATAGTTCTCTGGAGATGACTTTTTGTGTGCTTCATATATGTTTGTTTTCGTTGGTTCTTTTAATTATGTAATCCATCTTTTGCATGATCTAACCCTGACTACGTGAATGTTTAGAAATTCACTGGGAGGGGAGCACTATTTAATGGTTGTCTGGAAGCATGTGAAAACCACTTAATCTGTTGTCTTCTGATGTAATCCTGGATTTTATTGTGTTTGTCTTATAACGTTTTCATATCTGACTCTGTCTCTTATTGTTACTCCGAGAATTTTACATAGACAAGTCATTTCTGTTGTAACATGTTTACTTTTGTCTTTTGTTGTTAGTATCCAGAACAATAAGTTTCATGAGTCAGATAACCAAAATACTGTTCAAGATAAAACATGAGAGAATTAGAAACACAATAGATAGTGAAATCGGTGAAGAGCAATTCGGTTTTAGGAAAAACAAAGGAACCAGAGAAGCTATACTTAGTATCCAACTATTGATGGATGCATATATTGAAAAGTCTAAAAGAATATCTATATTTGCTTCAAAGACTACACCAAGGCCTTTTATAGAGTACAACACAAATATTAATCGAATGTCTTAAAGAAATAGGTATAAATTGACAAGACATCAGACTGATTACCAATATATATTGGGAACAGACTGCATCTATAAGATGTGAAAACAGGTACTAACCATACATAAAAATAAAACGAGGTGTAAGACAAGGATGCATTTGATCACCCAGCCTATTTAATATCTACGCAGAGAATATTTTTAAACATATAGAAGAAATGCCAGGACTCAAGATCAATGAGAAAAAAATAACCTGAGATATGCAGATAACACTTTCCTTTTAGTAGAAAGTGAACAAGAACTACAAAGACTAATAGATCAAAATCAATATATTAAAACGTGATGCCCGAAAAGACAACAAGGAACACATATATGTCGAATCTTGACCATCAGTGAGCCACATGTGGCAGAAGACTCTATTCCAGAATTGGATTTTCGGTCATCATCGCACACACCAGACAGGTGCAACAACACAAGTCTGAAACTGTTGTCGCCTACGATGGACATCATCATCATCAAGTGCCGTCTCCGCAACGAAGGTTGGCTGCAACGTATCTCCAACATCTCCTGTCTCTTGTCTTGGTGGTGCACTCTGCTAGACTGTAACCTGTCCATCGTGTAATGTTACTCTCCCACTTGTATCTCTGCCTACCTCTTGCTCGCTTCCCTTTGACTTTACCCTCAAGTAAGGTCTTCAATAGGGTGTCATGTCTTTTAATGTGTCCAAAGTATTTTATTTGCCTGATCTTTATTTCTCTTAGTAGTTACGGTGGACATATAATAATGTTATACCGCGAAGACGTAACCTTTATCAATGTGCATAGATTTGTCTCCTTTATCTAGTGTAATAATCCATGCAGCTAATCTCCACTATAATTGTGTCTAATTTCAGGCCATACATGCAGCTAATCTCCACTATAATTGTGTCTAATTTCAGGCCATACATGCAGCTAATCTCCACTATAATTGTGTTTAATTTTCAGGTCATTCATGCATATAATCTCCAATATATAATTGTGTTTTATTTCAGGTCATTCATGCATATAATCTCCACTATAATTGTGTTTAATTTCAGGCCATACGTGCAGCTAAATTTATTGGTGATATCACTGAGACACAGAAGGCATTTGATCTTATTGTTGACGAAGATCTGTTCGGTGATAAACATGGCGGGAGGAAGAACGCGCCAAACCTTGTCGTTCTTATCACAGATGGCACTTCTACTAATACCACCGTTAGTATGTACACTTCCTGTCTTACGTTTGTTCTTTTAATCTTTGTTAGCATTCGTTTGCAATTCCTTCTGGATCTCTCTTGTAACAAGACAATTATCTAACTAGAATTTTAGCAGGATGTAGGTCCAGAGAAGCAACGAAATGCTATGTGTTTTCTTTTAATTTGAACTCAATGATCAGAAACATCCGACTTTGGTGGCGGTAACTAACACGTAAAAAATTGTCTAATTTGGTTTGTGAGTTCGTATCCGATGTATCCGATGAGTCCAATTCGTGCGCGGAAAGTTATATTGAAGTGCATGCAGGAGTGCTGAAGGTTCGGGTAGGAGAATTTTCGGATTTGTCCTTCCGCTTCTTGCGCTTGTGGGTTGCCCGCAGTGTTCTTTCTTTTTTCAAATTCGTGATGCCAGCAGTTATTTGTGTGTGCCAAGCTGAACGAACAAGTGATTTATTCTCCCAGGATCTAGTATCGATGCTACAGTGCTTGAGAGAGTTTTTTAGGTGATTCTTGAAGCGCTTGTTCTGCCCTCCGCTGGAATGTTTACCTTCGCACAGCTCCCCATAGAATAAATAATCTCTTTGGAAGGCGCTTGTCTGGCATACGACGATGTGGCCAGTCCATCTGAGTTGGGACCTAGCCAGCAGTGCATGGATGCTTTGCATACGGGACTTATGAAGGATTTCCATGTCTAATACTTGATCCTGCCAACGTACTCCCATGAAGTGTCGTAGGCACCGAAGGTGAAAATAATTTAGCTGTCGAGCGTGTCTCGCATAGACAGTCCAGCAAGACGCATCATAAAGCAGTGGTGGTAGAACCACTGCGCGGTACACGTCCAACTTCTTTGTCAGACTGAGACCACTTGCCACTCTTATAAAGCTTACATCGTGATTTTCAGTAATATCAAGAATTAGACCGGGATGTGTATTATGGTCATTATTGTTTATTATTTATATGGACTATATTACCAAAACAGTCTAAACACCATCAGCCGCTGACCACCCAAATGACCTAACTAAACTACTCTTTGCTGGCTATCAGTACCTACACAGCAGTTCAAGTGAACAGCTCTGTGATAGAGTATATTAGATTACTGGGTAAACATAAAGAGTCTTGAATGTCGAAATGGGATTTTGGGAACTGAAGCATGGAAGTTAGAATAACAAAACGGCACGTCAAAAAATTCCGGGGCAAGGAACAGTTTCAGGGTGACCTGCAGAGGTGCGCAAACTGAAATGAACGAAGAGATCACGAAGGTTCCTATCCCTCGAAAATTGACGAGGGGGGAGAGAGGGAAATACATAACTAGAGAAAAGATCTAATTGAAGGAGAAAGAGATGGTATAATAGGGTACGATGTTCCGGCGTATGATGAGGATGTAATAGCCAGTTATAGTGTTATAGTAATGTGTTACAGTAACTCTCTGATGTTATCTGTTCATCTATGTCTGGGTCTTCCCTGTTTCTCTGTTCAGATGATCTTCTATTAAAGACTATCGATGACATCCGACCTGGTTCCATTTTGTTCAGGTAGCCGAACCATTTGAGTTTTTGAGTGTCTATGTAAGTTATTTAAGTATGTACTCTTTGCACGATATTATTTTCATCATACTTCTTATAGTGTCATTATTTATTCTCTTTTTGTTACCTCAGTGCTATTCTCAGACACTTTATTTCGCATACTGCGAGTTTTTGTTCTATTTTCTCTGTAAGAGTCCATGTCTGGCATTGGTAGCGCATTGTCTGCATGAACAATGAGTTTATTAATGTTGTTTTTAGCGAACGCATGAACAATGAGTTTATTAATGTTGTTTTTAGCGAACGCATGAACAATGAGTTTATTAATGTTGTTTTTGGCGAACGCATGAACAATGAGTTTATTAATGTTGTTTTTGGCGAACGCATGAACAATGAGTTTATTAATGTTGTTTTTAGCGAACGCATGAACAATGAGTTTATTAATGTTGTTTTTGGCGAACGCATGAACAATTGAGTTTATTAATGTTGTTTTTGGCGATCGCATGAACAATGAGTTTATTAATGTTGTTTTTGGCGATCGCATGAACAATGAGTTTATTAATGTTGTTTTTGGCGATCGCATGAACAATGAGTTTATTAATGTTGTTTTTGGCGAACGCATGAACAATTGAGTTTATTAATGTTGTTTTTGGCGATCGCATGAACAATGAGTTTATTAATGTTGTTTTTGGCGATCGCATGAACAATGAGTTTATTAATGTTGTTTTTGGCGATCGCATGAACAATGAGTTTATTAATGTTGTTTTTGGCGATCGCATGAACAATGAGTTTATTAATGTTGTTTTTGGCGATCGCATGAACAATGAGTTTATTAATGTTGTTTGTGGAAATCGTATGAACAATGAGTTTATTAATGTTGTTTTTGGAAATCGTATGAACAATGAGTTTATTAATGTTGTTTTTGGCGAACGCATGAACAATGAGTTTATTAATGTTGTTTTTGGCGATCACATGAACAATGAGTTTATTAATGTTGTTTTTGGCGATCACATGAACAATGAGTTTATTAATGTTGTTTTTGGCGATCACATGAACAATGAGTTTATTAATGTTGTTTTTGGCGATTGCATGAACAATGAGTTTATTAATATTGTTTTTGGCGATTATGTCTATGTTCTGGTATATCATCAGTGGTGATAATTGGTATAAAACTGCGTTTACTTTCTGACATCGTGTCTCTATTTCTCTATTACTGATCAATTCTAGTAATAAGGATATCCAACTGATCAGTTTTTGACAGTACAGATATATTTGTTGTTTGTGTGCATTTCTATTTGTTTCGATATCTCTGGGACTTACGAAAAATGAAGGTCTTGTCCTATGTGAATTTTCATAATGGCACATTAATGCTTCAATCGGATGTGTCTGGCATCATCTCATCCGGTAGGATATCCTGAACATGATTTAGCAGTCATCACAGCCAGTTGGCAAAAATACAAGCGTGACATAACACATCTCTGTTCAATAGACTACAACATGTTAAAATTAATTTCACACAATTGTCCTGCTGCTAGATAAATTAAGTAAGAATTTAGAACAAGCTCTAAAATATGTGCTCGACTTTGTGACTGAGAGTTAGTAAGATCTGACTGTATATATGTGTACAGATTGTAGATATGTGTACAGATTGTAGATATGTGTACAAATTGTAGATATGTGTACTGACTGTAGATATGTGTACAAATTGTAGATATGTGTACAGACTGTTGATATGTGTACAAATTGTAGATATGTGTACATATTGTAGATATGTGTACATACTGTAGATATGTGTACAGACTGTAGATATGTGTACAGACTGTAGATATGTGTACAGATTGTAGATATTTGTACAGACTGTAGATATTTGTACAGACTGTAGATATTTGTACAGATTGTAGATATGTGTACATATTGTAGATATTTGTACAGACTGTAGATATTTGTACAGACTGTAGATATGTGTACATATTGTAGATATTTGTACAGACTGTAGATATTTGTACAGACTGTAGATATTTGTACAGACTGTAGATATGTGTACAGATTGTAGATATGTGTACATATTGTAGATATTTGTACAGACTGTAGATATTTGTACAGACTGTAGATATGTGTACAGATTGTAGATATTTGTACAGACTGTAGATATTTGTACAGACTGTAGATATGTGTACATATTGTAGATATGTGTACATATTGTAGATATTTGTACAGACTGTAGATATTTGTACAGACTGTAGATATGTGTACAGACTGTAGATATGTGTACAGACTGTATATAATTGTACAGAATGTATATAATTGTACAGAATGTAGATAATTGTACAGAATGTAGATATGTGTACAGAATGTGGATAATTGTACATATTTTAGATAATTATACATTTTTTTTTTGGCCATTTGAGTTGCATTAGACATGATAACCCCGTATCTATTTAATGTTTCTTTGATTGTCTCTGCCCATCTAGTTCTTGGTCTTCTACGTGCTTTGTATCCAGGTCTTCTGCTGATGTATGCACGAAGAGCTGATTGCTCATGTTCCAATCTCATGACGTAACCAAACAATCTGGTTTGCTGCCTTTCGATGTAGTCTTGACTTGAGATAGTCTTTATTTCTTTCCCGATATCTTCATTTCTCCGGCGTTCTCTTCTTTGCAAACTGTGATATTTTTTGCTAGTGTCATGATTTTGCAATACTAATTAATGTTTTTTTTTGTGGTTATTATCAGCTTTGGCAGCGGCTAAACGGTTGAAACAGCAGTCAGACATCATCGCGGTTGGTGTGGGCAATATAGCATTAGAAGAACTCAATGGGATGGCCAACACACCTGAGAATGTCTACAGCATTCAAAGTTACAATGAGATATTTACTTTAGTATCATCTCTTTCTAATCGGACATGTAAAGGTAACCATCCTTATCTATTTATTTGTTTACTACATTAATTTCTAGATAGTTTGCTTGTAAGACTTACTGGCTACACAGACATCCATCCTTTTAAAATAACTCTTTTGACTGATCCCTTGATTTTCATTGGCTATCACACGAAGTACTCAATTAAATAGGGCCAAATAAAAATCTAGAAAATATCCAAATGAGTAATTAAGAATTCTTGAGCCAGTAGTCCTTATATTTCCGAATGTCAAGATTCTTGTGTCTCAAGAATTATGTTTCATCCCAGGAATGAATATTATATACCAGATGATGATTCGTTTTTTTTTCTTTGTGAACTTTTCTAGGGATGGATGAGGTGGTACTATATAGCAGTGACTCTCAAAGAGTTTCCCTCGAGATCCTCTTGTAAACTAAACTAATCTGTAAGCTCTGCCCCCTATTGTCAGGCTATGGATGGTGCCATTTAGATTCCATGACTGTTTTTGTTTTCTTGATAACATTTTCATTCTTTATACAAGTTGATATTACCTATAGCCTGTCCAATCAGGAACATCCAAGTTCAGATGATGCTATCTATAATTTGTCCAATCAGGATCAACCATGTTCAGATGATGCTATCTATAATTTGTCCAATCAGGAACATCCATGTTCAGATGATGCTATCTATAATTTATCCAATCAGGATCAACCATGTTCAGATGATGCTATCTATAATTTGTCCAATCAGGAACATCCATGTTCAGATGATGATATCTATAATTTGTCCAATCAGGAACATCCATGTTCAGATGATGCTATCTATAATTTGTCCAATCAGGAACAACCATGTTCAGATGATGCTATCTATAATTTGTCCAATCAGGAACATCCATGTTCAGATGATGCTATCTATAATTTGTCCAATCAGGAACATCCATGTTCAGATGATGATATCTATAATTTGTCCAATCAGGAACAACCATGTTCAGATGATGCTATCTATAAATTGTCCAATCAGGATAAACCATGATCAGATGATGCTATCTATAATTTATCCAATCAGGATCAACCATGTTCAGTTGATACTACCTATTATCTATACAACTTTGATAGAATGGAAACATAATTTCTTCATGGAGTTGTGTACTGCTGTAATAGAATGGAAACATAATTTCTTCATGGAGTTGTGTACTGCTGTAATAGAATAGAAACATAATTTCTTCATGGAGTTGTGTACTGCTGTAATAGAATGGAAACATAATTTCTTCACGAAGTTCTGTAATACAACTACCAATTATGTTTACCAGAAACGCCAGTTTGTTTCCGGGATCCGAAAGGAGAGCAAAGAATATCAACTTTGACCTACCATGAATGTCGTAAGAGTCGACTAAGAAGGTATGTGAATGTAGTTGGTTGTCCCAACCAGAAGCCATGCTAAAGTCTGATGTGTAAGTCCGAAAGGCATAAATAGCGCAGTAAATCATGTCGAGAAGTACTACTTTCTTAGGATCATATCCTGCTAGCCAGCAGGAGTTTGATCATGAAAACAGAAGAAGAAGTATCAAATAATTTACTCATGTTTTACGTGTTAATAAATTTTGACCGGAATTGTGTTATCTTTTCTTTCTTCCCCCAGTTATCGTCACGCCGCCAGGTAAGACTATATCATATTACTCCTTGTTTGTTCCGTATCTTCTGCTGATTTAACAATTATGTACATTAACTATCTCCTATGTTTACTTTAATTTTTACTTTTTTAAGACCTCGATTGTTCTTTGTCATCAAATTGTAGATAATTTCCATGTTAACGCCCATACTAAATGGACGTGAACTTTTAGAGGGGTGTTAAGTAAAGCAAAATGTAAATAACTACTTGTTAAACTGCAACATATTGTTGCCAGATGAAATGAAACATTTCTGACTGGCGCATGAGTACCGTCTGTCAGATCAGTGACATGTGTTTAAGGAATGAAATGTGTTTGATATCAATGATTAACACCGGTCAAGAGGGTCACGTCCATGTAGTACGGGTGTTAACGAAGCAAGTACCAATTTGTGTGCAGTCAGATAAGATTTCACATATATCAAAATAACTCTGTCAGTGCCCTTCAATTGATATTTCCCCATAGTGGATGTCGTTGTACATCTTTTTAGACGGTGATACGCATGCATATAACATATATATAAAACGTATACTGGATAGTTTTGGCGGATATGAGCTTTTCCCAGTTATTTCATGCTGTTTGTAGATTCTATCCTCCAATATCCTTGGGCGAAATCTCCAATATCTGGTGCAAGGTAGAGTGGAATCATGACAAATGTAAACGTTGATGCTCTGTCAAGAGCTGATTGTAAAATGGACACGCCAGACATACATTGTCCTTCAAATAAGTAAAACACTAATCTACAAAAAATAAACGTCTAGTGGAAGAAAGAAATGGACGTATTGCCCTTCAAATAAGTAAAACACTAATCTACAAAAAATAAACGTCTAGTGGAAGAAAGAAATGGACGTATTGCCCTTCAAATAAGTAAAACACTAATCTACAAAAAATAAACGTCTAGTGGAAGAAAGAAATGGACGTATTGCCCTTCAAATAAGTAACACACTAATCTACAAAAAATAAACGTCTAGTGGAAGAAAGAAATGGACGTGGAAGACAATCCCGTTGTAATGTATCATCTTGGCAGGCATCTGATAATGAAGCAGTTATTTCAGTTGGAGAATGAACATTGTGCTTCTTTTCAGTGTTTATCTAGATACAGGGATTATGTGTAAAACATCGCGGTGTAGGAAACGAATGGCGGATATGAATCAATAGAAGATGCATCAACCAACACGAACCTGAAAATTCATAACCCATTCTGAAGGACTTACTGAATATGAGATCAGAGATTGGACGTTTCCGAAGTGAAATGATGATTATCAATTGTCTAACTAACACTGGTTACCTTAAAACATGTTATTGAAGTATAGATAAACCACGAGTGCCTGGACATAAACACGATACTGGAAATGCTAGGACTAGAGTAACACGGCAGATTAGCTGGCACATCGCCGATTAATTTCATACACAGAGGAACGTCACACTGATCCTGCATTTCAACTACTAATAAGCACACTTCATGACTGTCCGACATAATAGATAACGGATCTGGAAATACGAAACAGAATTGAAGAAGAAGGTATGGAAAAGTTAAAATCTCTTTGTGTATCTTCCTATCAACAGACGTGCTTGACTAACCTAGAAAGTATCGACATAATCTTCGCGGTGGTAAAAAATTGATGAATATTCATGCGTGGAACTGCTGAATTAATATATCCAATTGTCTGCAGTATGTCTCGAGATGAGACCCATCTCATAAGAAATTCACTTCAGTCAATCAGTTCCTCTTCTGCCAAGTTTGGCACATAGGGCAGATGTCATAGTTCTCCATGCCTGTCGATCAGTTGCTAGGGATTGCAGGTATTGTGCATATATTCCTGTTGATTTTAATTCATTCATAAATGTTCTTCTGAGCGTTTGTTTTTCTTCCATGTTTTCTTTACGCGTCTGGTGTCCACATGAAAACTTGTCGTAGAATTATATCTTCCGTCATTATATATTCCAGCGTCGTGTTCTGATGATGTTCGTCACATATTCTTGTTTTGTCTCCTCTCCTAGTATGTCGTTTGATTTCATTTCTTTCCCATTAGTATTTGTGATTTTTCTGAGGCATCTATCCTCGAAGGCAACTAACTTATCCATTATTGCGGTAGATTTCCAACTTTCCCATCCATATGTAAATGATGGAATCACACTTGCATTGAAAAGTCGCAGTTTGATGTGTTTACTTGCGATCTTCGATCTCCAGATGTTTGAGAGTTTGTTAAAGGCGTTGGAGACGAGTCTGATTCGAGTCTTGATTTCTGAGTTGGTATCCCCGTCTGCTGTTATCTTGCTTCCCAAATATATGAAATTTGAAACGTTGTCTAGTATATTAAATTCACTGACAGAGTTTAATATTGTCAAGCATGTGACACTAAACCATAGATAAACATTCATCTGAGACTTTCTCAAACTATGCAAAACATATTTATTGAAAGTTAATACAGGAATCTCGATACGAAAATACATCTTCTCCACATTACATATGGAACAAGAATGACAATTTTTTGCTCCCTATATAGTTCCCCCTAGATTCTATTATCATCATTTAGTGCTCCCCCTAGATTATATTATCATCATTTAGTGCTCCACTAGATTATATTATCATCAATTAATATTCCCCTAGATTCTATGATCATCATTTAGTACTCTCCCTAAATTATATTATCATTATTTAGTGCTCGTCCTAGATTCTATTATTATCATTTAGTGCTCGCCTAGATTCTATTATTATCATTTAGTGCTCGCCTAGATTCTATTATTATCATTTAGTGCTCGTCCTAGATTCTATTATTATCATTTAGTGCTCGCTAGATTATATTATCATCATTTAGTGCTCGCCTAGATTCTATGATCATCATTTAGTCATTTAGTGCTCCCGCTCCCCCTAGGTTATAATATCCCCATTTAGTACAATTTAAGTTTTATTGTAACGTATTTTATTTTTTACACGAACCATTGCTTTCAATAGTGAGCCGACAAAAACTAGCATGGTTTGGACATGTATGTAGACATGATTCCTTGTCAAAAACAGTACTACAGGGCAGTCGAAAGTAGGAGTGGAGGAGGGAAAATAAATACATTGACACACAACACCAAGGAATGGACAGGACAAGATGTCTCCTCACTCATCTGCATCGTTGAAGATAGAAATCGCTGGAGGACTCTGTGTGCTGAAACATCCAGTGTGGTACCATTACGACTCCGACGTGTTACACATTTACGGATGAATTTTATTTTGTATTGTATCTATCATTACCATTATTTGCCTCGTCAACTGGCGTGTGCTATCATGTATATCCAACATCTTCCAGTATCTTTTATCACGATCGTTGTTGGCTCTTTACCGCACCACGACCTCAGACATCTAATATTTTCTCACGCTGTCGTTCTCGATATCTTTTACATTTTATCTTGCACGTTGTGACTAAGTTCTTCAGATACCTCATTGTCTCATAGCATTAGCCACAAATTAAGATTTACTTTCTCTGATAGTTTTACCGAATCTCCGTCTCACAATTTACTATTTTACCACCTCCCCATTAGTCTTTCTAGCTATCCATGATACACTTAGCATTTTCTATAGATCCACATCTGTTGCCTCTAATTTTCAACTATTCTGTTTATTCATTTTTTATTACTGACATTAAGCTAAACTAAGTATGATCAGTACATGCGTATTTCAAGTGGCAATATACGGTTGTGAGGCATGGACATTAAATAAAACAGTAGCAAAGAGAACCGCTGCTTTCGAAATAAGACGGTACAGAAGAAATTTACGTATACCTCGAACAACCTAAAAAGACAAATCAAGATGTATTAAAATCAATAAACGTCGAAGAGGGTTGGTTCCTTAACAACGTTATAACAAGAAAACTGAGTGTTTTTTTGTCATATAGAAAGACATACCAACATGGAAAAATTAATAGCTGAAGGCAGAACTTACGGAAACGGGGCAAGAGAGCGCACAAGCGACGATGATGCAGTGATATTTGCTTGGTTTTGACATGGAACACGACTCGCTTACTAAAATTATTTTGCAAGGAGCAGTCGAACGTAAATTGCGGAGACGTCAAAGAAAATCCTGGATTGATAACATCAATGAATTTTCCGGGCGTGATTTTTATACACTCCTTCGAATGGCTGAGAATAGAATTGTCTGAAAAGATTCTCGTGCTGATGTCTTCAGTGCAACACCCCCCCCCCCCGACCCTCCCGAAATATGGGTCCTAATATTATTATATATTATTTATTGTCCAGGACTCGCATTCATATGTTAGAATCGGTCTTATGTAGCTCTGAATTATGTTCTTCCTCACCTCTAAAGACACGGACATATAACACAGTATATATATATATATATATATATATATATACAATTTCTGTGTAGTGAAGTTACACTGATCCACACAAAATACATACAATTCACATAACGTAGTCTTTTTTTGTCTTTCTGAGCAAGATACACACAATTCACATAACGTAGTCTTTTTTTTTGTCTTGTCTTTCTGAGCAAGATACACACAATTCACATAACGTAGTCTTTTTTTGTCTTGTCTTTCTGAGCAAGATACACACAATTCACATAACGTAGTCTTTTTTTGTCTTGTCTTTCTGAGCAAGATACACACAATTCACATAACGTAGTCTTTTTTTGTCTTGTCTTTTTGAACAAGATACACACAATTCACATAACGTAGTCTTTTTTTGTCTTGTCTTTCTGAGCAAGATACACACAATTCACATAACGTTGTCTTTTATTGTCTTTCTGAGCAAGATACACACAATTCACATAACGTAGTCTTTTTTTTGTCTTGTCTTTCTGAGCAAGATACACACAATTCACATAACGTAGTCTTTTTTTTTGTCTTGTCTTTCTGAGCAAGATACACACAATTCACATTACGTAGTCTTTTTTTTTGTCTTGTCTTTCTGAGCAAGATACACACAATTCACATAACCTAGTATCCCTACCAAAGTCAATGATTCTACTGTGACTTTGTAGATACCCGGTATTTATGTGATGCCCAATAATGTTCACTCTTCTTATATCTCCTTAGAGCCTACTCTTCCGCCAACAAAACCAGGTGAGTTGAATATTTGTAAATATTAATGTATGTTTGCTAAATCTTCATATGATATAGCAAACATCGAAATTAAATATCAGATATTCATAGCTTAAACATTGTTACGACTCGTTCAGAAATCCATTCTCTCAATTACAACTTTCTCGTAAATTATTGTATTTATTCTTTTGAAATAAAACATGCAGTGTTCAATTACTTATGACCTAACACAAATGATGTTCCTAATTTAAAGGTAACGTACTAATTGATCACTCATTATTGTGAACTGTTTATTGGACATATACATCAATCTTCATGAGAATAAACAGAATATAAATAATTACAGGTGTGTTCTAAAACAATTAATACTGATAGTTTCTTCTTCAGCGTTCATTCTCAAATTTCCCCCCGGATTTCTCTTGTAACAGGACAATGGTCCTACAAGATTTCCAGTTGGATGTAGTCCAGAGAATGGAAATGCGTTGTGTTGCCGTTTTATTTGCGCCAATGCCCCAACACATCCGTTTTCGGCGGGATATTGATAGTTTAAAATAACATTAAAATAATAAGAATAAATGTAGAATAAAACAATAGAAATTGACGTTCTTTACCTTCGTCAGTGCAATACTGATACAATAAGAAACAAAGAAAATAGAATAAACAAATAAAGCTGAAATTTACACCAGTGATGTCTAGAAATAAAATATTTAGTCTAATAACTGAACTGTTCAATGTGCAATATATGGTTTTGGTCTATAATAATTCGTCATATTTGTTTTGCTAACGTGCATTTATTTTAGAAAGACTTAAGACGAATCTTCTACAGAATATGAACTTCATGGGAGGCAAACTACTTTTGTAATGTCATCGAAAAAAAAGTATCGTGTATACCGCGTTGTTATCTTATAATTGTCTAATGTTGATAAAATTGTTATCTTATAATTGACAACGTTGATAAGATTGTTATCTTATCGTTTCCAATGTTGATGAAATTGTTATCTTTTAACTTCCAATATTGATGAAATTTGTATCTTATAACTTCCAATGTTGATGAACTTGTTATTTTATAATTGTTTAATATCGATGAAATTGTTATTTTATAATTGTCTAATGTTGATGAAATTGTAGTCTCATAATTGTTTAATCTTGATGAAATCTAAACGTCTAATGTTGATGAAATTGTTGTCTTGTAATTGTCTAATATTGATGAAATTGATATCTTGAATTGTTATCTTACATTGTTATCTTACAGGATGAAATTGTTATTTTATAATCGTTGAATGTTGAGGAAATTGTTATTTTATAATCGTTGAATGTTGAGGAAATTGTTATTTTATAATCGTTTAATGTTGAGGAAATTGTTATTTTATAATCGTCTAATGTTGAGGAAAGTATTATCTTACATTTGTCTAATGTTGAGCACCTTTTATGGAAAGTAGTATAGCACTAGTGAATGATGATGTTCCTCCTTCGCAAGCGAAGATGAGCATGACATGAAAAACAATAAATGTGATGAACAAGTAAAAAAACAACAAAACATTTGTGAATGCCTAATTTGGTTTGTGAGTTCGTAGATGCCCGATGAGTCTGAGTTGTGTACGGAAAGTTCTATTGCAGTGCATGCAGGAGTGTAGAGGGTGTGGAGTAGGAGAGTTTTCGGATTTGTCCTTCCTCTTCCGTCGCTTGTAAATTGCCCGCAGTGTTCTTTCTTTTTCAAATATAGTTATGCCAGCAGTGATCTGGATGTGGCAAACTGAGTGATCAAGGGTTGTAGTCTCCCATGAGCTAGGCTCGATGTTGTAATGCCTTGAGAGAGTTATTAGGTGATCCGTGAAGCGTTTTCTGTCTTCCCTCCGCGTGAACGTTTATCATCGCACAGTTCCCAATAGAATAATTTCTTTGGAAATCGCTTGTCAGGCATATGGACGACGTGGCCAGTTAATTGGAGTTGGGACATAGTAAGCAGGGCATGCCTGCTTTGTATACGGAACTTTTGGAAGGATTACCGTGTCTGTGGTCGATCCTGCCAACGTACTCCCATGAATTTCTTAGACTCCGAAGGTGGAAAGAGTTAAGCTGTCGAGCGTGTCTCATACTTCTTACCATATGGAACAAGCGTGACAAGTCATACTCCCTCTTACCATACTTCCTCTAATCATACTTCCTTCTGGTTGTGTCATCATCACATTTTAGTACAATATTGGAGGTTTGAGAGCGTATTTCATTTTCGACTGAGCGAGTCCATCACTTTATTCATGCCCTGCGTGGGTATAGAAAAGTGTGTGCGAGTTGGGCCCCTAGAATACTTACACCTAAAATGAAACAGTGGCGAAAGCAGAAGTTCCATTGTTAGGAACCTCTGACGCGTTATTAACTGGAAGGTGATGCCTTTATCCGTGATGGTAGGAGTTGGAAGTCAGCATATTTCATGTAGTCTTTTACATTTCGCATTATGGTTTCGGCGTAGATGTTGAATAGGTACGGTGAAAGCTTGAATCCTTGTCTAACTCCTTTTCTGTATATTAAACCATTCTGATATTGTTCCGTCTACTTTTACTGCTGGCTCTTGTTCGTGGTACAGCACTGTGATTAAATATGTGAGATGTTTTGGCAATCCAATATCGACCATAATGTTCCATAATTGATGATGTCGTACACATTTCGGATTGACACATCCGACTTCAGCATGGGTGATGTCGTACACAATTGAACGCATGATAATGTAAAAGTATAAAATATGCTGGTTCTTCCCTCCCCTCCAAATTGATCTAAGGTATAAAATATGCTTTTTCTCTCCCCTCCCCCCGAAATGTTGATATACAAGTACGGAATAAGCTAGTTTCTCCCAACCCTTGTCATATTGATTGCTCTAAAAGTGAAAAATATGCTCTAAAAGTGAAAAAAGGTACTTCCTCTCTCTTCCCCCCCCCCCCACAGTGCGCTGAAATGGGGATCCAATGGAATATTTAAAACGTTATTTTGGCCCAATACCACAAGATGCAACCTCAACATGCCCAGACGACCAAATATCGCTTCTCATTTCTTAAAACTATAAGATAAAATTTCGTTGATCACCTCTGAATAATTCTTCATCTCTTCCTGTATATTCATGTCAATTGACTTGTTTCATCTCTTCCTGTAGATTTATGTCTACTGACTTGTCTCATCTCTTCGTGTAGATCCACGTTAATTGACGTGGTCCATCTCTCCGTGTAGATTCTTGTCTCATCTCTTCGTGTAAATTCATGTCAAATGATTTAATTAATTTTTTCGTGATGATTTTTATATCCACTAACATTTCTCATCTTTCGAAAAATAAACTGCTTAAAAAACACAACGTAAAACTTCAATAGAGATCCTACCATATAACTTCATCCAGTTTTATTCTACAAGAGCAATCAGTATGTCCTCTAGACTTTGTCCACATCACCTAGCACATTTTAAGATGTTCAACAATGTGTTTCATTATGCATTATATATGTTTATTTGTTGTTCAATATTGTTAACTTTCTTGTAATTTCCCAGTTCCTCCTACTCCAGAAGTAACACAACCAGGTGAGTTGACAGTTTTTATAAATATTAATATATGCTAGCTAGTATTTATGGAATATAATAAACTTCACGACAAATAAGCTTAGTTTCAGAACATGCTTTTTTTTTACAACTCGATCCATAATTCGTACCCACAGTTCCAATTTTCTAGCACACAATTGCATGTATTGTGATGAAATATTGCATGCCATCTTAGAGTGGCGATGACCTACGAAAAAAGATGACCATAAGTTTACATGTAATTTTCAATAGACACAAGGTAGCGTTTTTTTGTTTTTTTTAGAAGTCGCAAAATAGGCGACACTTAAATATAAAGTTTTCGAACATTACAAATCCTTTGTGCGTCACATAGATTCCACAGGATAAAGTGGGGAAAAGTGAATAATGATTGTTTCTGGTTTCCTTACAGCATACAAGATACAATTGAACGTTTCGACCGAGGGTACTATGTTAAAAATAAAACTGCACGCAATGAAGAAATTCTCTATAAAATATACATTTAATACAAAAATATTGTTTTACGCCATACAGTTTGTGAAGTGGATACATTTCATATTTACCTAAGGTTGTGCATGAATTTTTGAACGTAATTAATTATAATTGAAATCTTTATATATTACACTAATGTATATATATTTTGCCAGTCTGGATAGATTCTCCCAATGTTTATATACTACACAAATGTGTATAGATTATATACGTGTTTGTAGATGTATGTATTATACAAACCGAATCATCCAGACACTATTAAAACATTAGTTGACTTTTCATATTGAGAGCAAAGTGCTTGGAAGTTCATACATTACGTCAACAATTATGGCACGTTGTCTGAAAGATAGTTGTTGAGATAAAAGTATAGGAAGGGAATTTAACAACAAAAGTTGACATCAACAACAATATTTTATAGACCAATTAAATCGTTGGAATTTAAAAATAATTTCAGACAATGTGAAAAAAATAATTTTTTTCATGTTATCTGCACAAATTCTTTCAGGGTTGTACATAATTAATTTATGTTGTTGACATAATTAGATAAGTGTTTCGGGATCCCTGAATTCTGGACAGCTGTTGATATAATTAGATAAGGGTTTCGGGATCCCTGAATTCTGGACAGCTGTTGACATAATTAGATAAGGGTTTCGGGATCCCTGAATTCTGGACAACTGTTGACATAATTAGATAAGGGTTTCGGGATCCCTGAATTCTGGACAGCTGTTGACATAATTAGATAAGGGTTTCGGGATCCCTGAATTCTGGACAGCTGTTGACATAATTAGATAAGGGTTTCGGGATCCCTGAATTTTGGACAGCTGTTGACAGGAGGAAGAGGGTCAAAAAGTGTTGACATAATTTATGGACAAATTTAAAAACAAATCAGTGGCAACACATCATTTATATAGATCGGACATGTAAACGTAACATTCCAACAGATTGTGCCTTTAATGTCTATAGTATTTTAGTGTCTACGTGCAGTGATGCTGAAATGTTGAAGAAAATATGTACACTAGCTACATCCCTTAGTGTACCTTCATATCAACCGATGCGTCATATCAATTAAAACAGTATCAACATAATCTCCGCCATTATGCATACTGATGTATACCTATTCCTCAATTTGTGGGAAGGAACGAGTTATGTTATGAGCAGCATGAGCTAATATTTGAAATAAAATCGTGACAATGTCCCCTCTAATTGTATCCGCTAAATTCGTTATATTGCACTATAAACACATTTATTCAAATAGTCATTTGATGGTTGCGGAAGATTTGGGGAAGCCTTACCATCAGAAATAATGTTGGGTGAGCATAAAATCTTGATCAGGAGGTCAATTCCCCTTCAGCATATAGGTCAAGAATCACTAGCGTCTGTTCATTCTGGGTTTTATTGATTCAATCCAATAGTTACGGAACCATGGAGTGGTGTGTTCAACTCCCCCCACAGCCATTCAATCAATCATCCAATCACAACATTCTTGTGGGCTTTTCTACACGGTTGTAATGAGAAAACTGTCAAAGAATCAAGAGATCATTCACTACAACTGAGAACAGTCTTACAGTGGAGATAAATATTGATGGGGGCACTGTCGTACCTAATGTCATCAAAATATTATCATTCATGCATGTACAGTTAATCAATGAACATCCTCCGCAACCTTGAAGCGGGAGTCGTCATCCGTCAATAGGTGAAGTTATTGGCACAATCCATGACCAGAAATATTACCTTCATATTCGTGCCAGGACATGATGTTGTTGTAGGTAATCAGTGAAATGATACACCAATGAAAATAGCCACAGTATCAAGCGGTACATCATGCCAATTGACTTGTCTCAGCTCTCAGTGTAGATTCATGTCTCATCTCTCCGTGTAGATTCATGTCAAGTGACTTGTCAGCCAATTGAAGAATTGATCAAAATGATCTCCGCTGCGACGAAACATGATGAATGTTTCATACATAGACTGTTGGTGATGAACCAACCTTTAATTTACACAATTCCTTGAAATTACAAAGAATGTCATGGTCAACTTGTCTCCAGAATTGAAAACTCTTCAGCACATGGTATTGCACCGAACAATCACACTTTATTAAAACTATCATCTATGACTGGAAACAACTCTGAAAAATAAACTAATTAAAAAAAACACAACGAAAAACGTCAATAGAGATCCGAACATAGAATTTCATCCAGTTTTATTCTACAAGAGCAACCAGTATACGCTCTAGACTTTGTCCACATCACCTAGCACATTTTAAGATGTTCAACAACGTTTTTCATTATGCTTTATATATGTTTATTTGTTGTACAATATTGTTAACTTTCTTGTAATTTCCTAGTTCCTCCTACTCCAGAAGCAACACAACCAGGTGAGTTGACAGTTTTTATAAATATTACTATATGCTAGCTAATATTTATAGAATATAATAAACTTCACAACAAATAAGCATAGATTCAGAACATGCATTTTTTCTTACAACTCGATCCAAAATTCGTACCCACAGTTACAATTGTCTAGCAAACAATTGCATGTATTGTGATGAAATATTGCATGCCATCTTAGATTGGTGATGACCTAAGAAAAAAGATTTCCATAAGTTTACATGTAATTTTCAATAGGTAGAAAGCCGCGTTTATATTGTTTTAGAATTCGCAAAATAGGCGACCCTTTGATATAAAGTTTTCGAACATTAAAATCCGTTATGCTTCACATCGATTCGACAGGGAAAAGTGAGTAATGATTGTTTTCGAATCCCTTACAGCATACAAGGTACAACTGAACGTTTCAACCGAGGGGACTGTTAAAAATAAAACTACACACGGCAAAGAAATTCTCCATAAAATGTAAATTGCATACATAAATACTGTTTTAAGCCATACAGTTTGTTGAGTGTTAGCATTTCATATTTACCTAAGGTTGTGCATGAATTTTTGAACATAATTAATTATAATTGAAATCTTTATATGTTACACAAATGTATATAGATTTCGCCAGTCTGGATAGATTCTCTCAATCTTTATATACTACACAAATGTGTATAGATTATATACGTGTTTGAAAAAAGGGTTGTTCGTACATTACGTCAACAATTATGGGACGAAGTCTGAAACAGTTTGACTGCTGCTGATAAGAAGTGGAGGAAGAGAATTTAACAAAGAAAAGTTGACATCAACAACTTTTTATAGACCAATTAAATCGTTGGAATTTAAAAATAATTTCAGACAATTGTTAAAAATAATTTCAGACAATGTTTAAAAATAATTTCAGACACTGCTAACAAATTATTGGGATTTTTTTCATGTTATCTGCACAAATTCTTTCAGTGTTGTACATAATAATTTTTTTTGACATAATTCTATAAGGGTGTCGGGATCCCTGAATTCTAGACAGCTGTTGACAGGAAGGAGAGGGTAAAAAAAAGTGTTGACGCAATTTATGGACAAAATTAAAACAAAACAGTAGCAATCCATTATTTATATAGAACGGACAGTAAAATGTCACATTCCAACAGATTGTGCCTTTAATGTCTATAGTATTTTAGTGTCTACGTTCAGTGATGCTGAAATGTTGAAGAAAAGATGTACACTAGCTACATCCCTTAGTGTAGCTTCATATCAACCGACATATCAGGTCAATTAAGACAATATCAACATAATCTCCGCCATTATACATCCTGATGTGTACCTATTCATGAATTGGTGGGAAGGAACGATCCATGTTATGAGCAGCATGAGCTAATATTTGAAATAAAATTGTGACAATGTCCCCTCTAATTTTATCCGCTAAATTCGTTATTATTGTACCATATACACATTTTAGTCAAATCGTCATCTGACGGTTGCGGAAGAGTTGGGGAAGCCTGACTATCAGAAATGATGGTGGTAAATCATAAAATCTGGATAAGGAAGTAAATTCCCCTCACATAGGACAAGATTCACTAGCATCTGCTCACTCTGAGTTTTTTTGATTCAATCCAATAGTTACGGAGCCTTGGGGTGGTGTTTTCAACTCCCCACACCCGTTAGTAAATCACAAAATTCTTGCTGGATCGATGGAAAAACTGTAATACAATCAAGCTACCAATTCAAAACAACTAAGAACAGTCTTATAATGGAGATGAATGCTGTAATAGAGGCATGTTCGTGCCTGATGTCACCGGAACATTATTATGCATGCATTTACAGTTAATCCTTGAAATACTCCGCAACGTTTGAAGCGGGATCTATTTTCCGTCAATAGGTGGAGTAATTCAGTCAATAGGTGGAGTAATAGGTGGAGTAATTGAGACAATCCATGAAGAGAAACATTACCTTCACATTCGTTCCCGGGCATGAGGTGGTTGAAGGTAATGAATGAGAAGATACACCGATGAGAATAGCCACAGCATCAAGCGATACATCATGTCAACTCACTTGTCCCATCTCTCCGTGTAGATTCATGTCAACTCACTTATCTCATCTCTCCGTGTAGATTCATGTCAACTCACTTGTCTTATCTCTCCGTGTAGATTCATGTCAACTCACTTGTCCCATCTCTCCGTGTAGATTCATGTCAACTCACTTGTCTCATCTCTCCGTGTAGATTCATGTCAACTCACTTGTCCTATCTCTCCGTGTAGATTCATGTCAACTCACTTGTCTTATCTCTCCGTGTAGATTCATGTCAACTCACTTGTCTCATCTCTCCATGTAGATTCATGTCAACTCACGTGTCTTATCTCTCCGTGTAGATTCATGTCAACTCACTTGTCTTAACTCTCCGTGTAGATTCATGTCAACTCACTTGTCTCATCTCTCCGTGTAGATTCATGTCAACTCACTTGTCTTATCTCTCCGTGTAGATTCATGCCAACTCACTTGTCCCATCTCTCCGTGTAGATTCATGTCAACTCACTTGTCTTATCTCTCCGTGTAGATTCATGTCAACTCACTTGTCCCATCTCTCCGAGTAGATTCATGTCAACTGACTTATCTCATCTCTCCATGTAGATTCATGTCAACTGACTTATCTCATCTCTCCGTGTAGATTCATGCCAATTCACTTGTCCCATCTCTCCGTGTAGATTCATGCCAATTCACTTGTCTCCTCTCTACGTGACTTGTCTGACAATTGAAGAAAGTTTCGATATTATCTCCGCAGTGACGAAAAATGATGAATGTATATACTGTTGGGGATGAACCATACTTTTGTTTTCACCATGCCTTGAAATTGTCAAGAATTTCATGGCAATCATCTCTCCAGAATTGAAGGCTGCTCAGCACGTAGTATTGTATCGGATAATCACACTTTACTAAAACTAAAATGTGTGAAATGCCAAAAAAATCTGGAAAATAAACTCATCAACAAAAACACAACATAAAACCTCAATATAGATCCGAAAACAGAACTTTTTCACGTTTTATTGTACAAGAGATACACACTATAGTACTCCCTCTATGCCATGTTATTACCAACTAGAACATTGTAAGATGCACATGGTAATGTATTGCATTATGCATTATGTAATTTTTTTTCTTGTATAATATTGTTCATTTTCTTTGTTTCCTTAGCGCCTCCTACTCCGAAACCAACAAAACCAGGTGAGTTGTCACTTTTTTTTAATAAATCTTAATACAGGCTAGCTAAGTATGCATATAATATAACAAACTTCTCAACAAATAAACAGAGATTAAGAATCTGCATCTTGTTACAACTCGTTACAAGTTGTTGGTTTTTATTCCCCACAAAATAGACGGACACCAAATATAAAGTTTCCCCCGATTACAAATTCGCTGTGGGTTACGTTTATTCGACAGGAGAAATTAGAAATTTTGTAATTACGATTTGAGAATCATTTACAGCAAACCGGATACATATCGACGTTTCAACCAAGGGACCTTTGTTAAAAATAAAACAGCACACAACGAAGCAATTACTAACAAAATATTAGTGTTCATATATTACACCATTATTGATAGATTCTCTCAATCTTTATTTATTACATCATTATTGATAGATTCTCTCAATGTTTATTTATTACATCATTATTGATAGATTCTTTTAATGTTTATATATTAAACCAGTCTTGATAGATTCTCTCAATGTTTATTTATTACATCATTATTGATAGATTCTCTCAATGTTTATTTATTACATCATTATTGATAGATTCTTTTAATGTTTATATATTAAACCAGTCTTGATAGATTCTCTCAATGTTTATATGTTACAAAAATGTGTATAGATTACATATATGTTTGTAGATGTATGTATTACACAAACCGAATCATTCAGACTCTATCAAAAATTTGATTGACAAATTTGAGAGAAAAGTGCTTTCAAGAGGATCTGTTGATACATCACGTCAATAAATTGTAGGAGATTGTCTGAACAAGTTTGAAAAATTGCATGTATTGTGATGAAATATTGCATGCCATCATAGATTGGTGATGACCTAAGAAAAAAGATTTCCATAAGTTTACATGTAATTTTCAATAGGTAGAAAGCAGCGTTTATTTTGTTTTAGAATTCGCAAAATAGGCGACCCTTTGATATAAACTTTTCTAACATTAAAATCCGTTATACTTCACATAGATTCGACAGGGGAAAAGTTAGTAATGATTGTTCTCGAATCCCTTACAGCATACAAGGTACAACTGAACGTTTCAACCGAGGGGACTGTTAAAAATAAAACTGCACACGGCAAAGAAATTCTCCATAAAATGTAAATTGCATACATAAATACTGTTTTAAGCCATACAGTATGTGGAGTGTTAGCATTTCCTATTTACCTAAGGTTGTGCATGAATTTTTGAACGTAATTAATTATAATTGAAATCTTTATATGTTACACTAATGTATATAGATTTCGCCAGTCTGGATAGATTCTCTCAATGTTTATATAATACACAAATGTGTATAGATTATATAAATGTTTGAAAAAAGGGTTGTTCGTACATTACGTCAACAATTATGGGATGAAGTCTGAAACAGTTTGACTGCTGCTCATAAGAAGTGGCGGAAGAGAATTTAACAAAGAAAAGTTGACATCAACAACTTTTTATAGACCAATTAAATCGTTGGAATTTAAAAATAATTTCAGACAATTGTTAAAAATAATTTCAGACAATGTTTAAAAATAATTTCAGACAATGTTAAAAATAATTTCAGACACTGCTAACAAATTATTGGGATTTTTTTCATGTTATCTGCACAAATTCTTTCAGTGTTGTACATAATTAATTTTTTTGACATAATTCTATAAGGGTGTCGGGATCCCTGAATTCTAGACAGCTGTTGACAGGAAGGAGAGGGTAAAAAAAAGTGTTGACGCAATTTATGGACAAAATTAAAACAAAACAGTAGCAATCCATTATTTGTATAGAACGGACAGTAAAATGTCACATTCCAACAGATTGTGCCTTTAATGTCTATAGTATTTTAGTGTCTACGTGCAGTGATGCTGAAATGTTGAAGAAAAGATGTACACTAGCTACATCACTTAGTGTATCAACCGACGTATCAGGTCAATTAAGACAATATCAACATAATCTCCGCCATTATACATCCTGATGTGTACCTATTCATGAATTGGTGGGAAGGAACGATCCATGTTATGAGCAGCATGAGCTAATATTTGAAATAAAATTGTGACAATGTCCCCTCTAATTTTATCCGCTAAATTCGTTATTATTGTACCATATACACATTTTAGTCAAATCGTCATCTGACGGTTGCGGAAGAGTTGGGGAAGCCTGACTATCAGAAATGATGATGGTAAATCATAAAATCTGGATAAGGAAGTAAATTCCCCTCACATAGGACAAGATTCACTAGCATCTGCTCACTCTGAGTTTTTTTGATTCAATCCAATAGTTACGGAGCCTTGGAATGGTGTTTTCAACTCCCCACACCCATTAGTAAATCACAAAATTCTTGCTGGATCGATGGAAAAACTGTAATTCAATCAAGCTACCAATTCACTACAACTAAGAACAGTCTTATAATGGAGATGAATGCTGTAATAGAGGCATGTTCGTGCCTGATGTCACCGGAACATTATTATGCATGCATTTACAGTTAATCCTTGAAATACTCCACAACGTTTGAAGCGGGATCTTTTTTACGTCAATAGGTGGAGTAATTCAGTCAATAGGTGGAGTAATAGGTGGAGTAATTGAGACAATACATGAAGAGAAACATTACCTTCACATTCGTTCCCGGACATGAGGTGGTTGAAGGTAATGAATGAGAAGATACACCGATGAGCATAGCCACAGCATCAAGCGATACATCATGTCAACTCACTTGTCCCATCTCTCCGTGTAGATTCATGCCAACTCACTTATCTCATCTCTCCGTGTAGATTCATGTCAACTCACTTATCTCATCTCTCCGTGTAGATTCATGCCAACTCACTTATCTCATCTCTCCGTGTAGATTCATGTCAACTCACTTATCTCATCTCTCCGTGTAGATTCATGTCAACTCACTTGTCCCATCTCTCCGTGTAGATTCATGCCAACTCACTTATCTCATCTCTCCGTGTAGATTCATGTCAACTCACTTGTCCCATCTCTCCGTGTAGATTCATGCCAACTCACTTGTCTCCTCTCTACGTGACTTGTCTGACAATTGAAGAAAGTATCGATATTATCTCCGCAGTGACGAAAAATTATGAATGTATATACATTAACTGTTGGGGATGAACCATACTTTTATTTTCATCATGCCTTGAAATTGTCAAGAACTTCATAGCAATCATCTCTCCAGAATTGAAGGCTGCTCAGCACGTAGTATTGTATCGGATAATCACACTTTACTAAAACTAAAATGTGTGATATGCCAAATAAATCTGGAAAATAAACTCATCAACAAAAACACAACATAAAACCTCAATATAGATCCGAAAACAGAACCTCTACACGTTTTATTGTACAAGAGATACACACTATAGTACTCCCTCTATGTCATGTTATTACCAACTAGAACATTGTAAGATGCACATGGTAATGCATTATGTATTTTTTTTTCTTGTACAATATTGTTTATTTTCTTTGTTTCCTTAGCGCCTCCTACTCCGAAACCAACAAAACCAGGTGAGTTGTCAGTTTTTTTTAATAAATCTAAATACAGGCTAGCTAAGTATGCATGTAATATAACAAACTTCTCAACAAATAAACAGAGATTAAGAATCTGCATCTTGTTACAACTCGTTACAAATTGTTGTTTTTTCCCCCACAAAATAGACGGCCACCAAATATAAAGTTTCCCCCGATTACAAATTCGTTGTGGGTTACGTTTATTCGACAGGAGAAATTAGAAATTTTGTAATTACGCTTTGAGAATCATTTACAGCAAACCGGATACATATCGACGTTTCAACCAAGGGACCTTTGTTAAAAATAAAACAGCACACAACGAAGCAATTACTAACAAAATATTAGTGTTCATATATTACACCATTATTGATAGATTCTCTCAATCTTTATTTATTACATCATTATTGATAGATTCTCTCAATGTTTATTTATTACACCAGTCTTGATAGATTCTCTCAATGTTTATTTATTACATCATTATTGATAGATTCTCTCAATCTTTATTTATTACATCATTATTGATAGATTCTTTTAATGTTTATATATTAAACCAGTCTTGATAGATTCTCTCAATGTTTATATGTTACAAAAATGTGTATAGATTACATATATGTTTGTAGATTTATGTATTACACAAACCGAATCATTCAGACTCTATCAAAAATTTGATTGACAAATTTGAGAGAAAAGTGCTTTCAAGAGGATCTGATGATACATCACGTCAATAAATTGTAGGAGATTGTCTGAAAAAGTTTGAAATATTGCATGTATTGTGATGAAATATTGCATGCCATCATAGATTGGTGA
The DNA here is from genome assembly GCA_034231615.1 of Meghimatium bilineatum. Classification (NCBI taxonomy): domain Eukaryota; kingdom Metazoa; phylum Mollusca; class Gastropoda; order Stylommatophora; family Philomycidae; genus Meghimatium; species Meghimatium bilineatum. Next base: position 72,779,204 of record CM067319.1, on the reverse strand, counting down.
TGACCTAAGAAAAAAGATTTCCTTAAGTTTACATGTAATTTTCAATAGGTAGAAAGCCGTGTTTATTTTGTTTTAGAATTCGCAAAATAGGCGACCCTTTGATATAAAGTTTTCGAACATTAAAATCCGTTATGCTTCACATAGATTCGACAGGGAAAAAGTGAGTAATGATTCTTTTCGAATCCCTTACAGCATACAAGGTACAACTGAACATTTCAACCGAGGGGACTGTTAAAAATAAAACTGCACACGGCAAAGAAATTCTCCATAAAATGTAAATTGCATACATAAATACTGTTTTAAGCCATACAGTTTGTGGAGTGTTAGCATTTCATATTTACCTAAGGTTGTGCATGAATTATTGAACGTAATTAATTATAATTGAAATCTTTATATGTTACACTAATGTATATATATTTCGCCAGTCTTGATAGATTCTCTCAATGTTTATATACTACACAAATGTGTATAGATTATATAAATGTTTGAAAAAAGGGTTGTTCGTACATTACGTCAATAATTATGGGATGAAGTCTGAAACAGTTTGACTGCTGCTGATAAGAAGTGGAGGAAGAGAATTTAACAAAGAAAAGTTGACATCAACAATTTTTTATAGACCAATTAAATCGTTGGAATTTAAAAATAATTTCAGACAATTGTTAAAAATAATTTCAGACAATGTTTAAAAATAATTTCAGACAATGTTAAAAATAATTTCAGACACTGTTAACAAATTATTGGGATTTTTTTTTCATGTTATCTGCACAAATTCTTTCAGTGTTGTACATAATTAAGTTGTTTGACATAATTCTATAAGGGTGTCGGGATCCCTGAATTCTGGACAGCTGTTGACAGGAAGGAGAGTGTAAAAAAGAGTGTTGACGCAATTTATGGACAAAATTAAAACAAATCAGTAGCAATCCATTATTTATATAGAGCGGACAGGAAAATGTCACATTCCAACAGATTGTGCCTTTAATGTCTATAGTATTTTAGTGTCTACGTGCAGTGATGCTGAAATGTTGAAGCAAAGATGTACACTAGCTACATCCCTTAGTGTAGCTTCATATCAACCGACGTATCAGGTCAATTAAGACAATATCAACATAATCTCCGCCATTATACATCCTGATGTGTACCTATTCATGAATTGGTGGGAAGGAACGAGTCATGTTATGAGCAGCATGGGCTAATATTTGAAATAAAATCGTGACAATGCCCCGTCTAATTTTATCCGCTAAATTCGTTATATTGTACCATATACACATTTTAGTCAAATCGTCATCTTACAGTTGCGGAAGAGTTGGGGAAGCCTCACTATCAGAAATGATGATGGTAAATTATAAAATCTGGATTAGGAAGTAAATTTCCCTCACATAGGACAAGATTCACTAGCATCTGCTCACTCTGAGTTTTTTTGATTCAATCCAATAGTTACAGAGCCTTGGAATGGTGTTTTCAACTCCCCACACCCGTTAGTAAATCACAAAATTCTTGCTGGATCGATGGAAAAACTGTAATACAATCAAGCTACCAATTCACTACAACTAAGAACAGTCTTATAATGGAGATGAATGCTGTAATAGAGGCATGTTCGTGCCTGATGTCACCGGAACATTATTATGCATGCATTTACAGTTAATCCTTGAAATACTCCGCAACGTTTGAAGCGGGATCTATTTTCCGTCAATAGGTGGAGTAATTCAGTCAATAGGTGGAGTAATAGGTGGAGTAATTGAGACAATCCATGAAGAGAAACATTACCTTCACATTCGTTCCCGGGCATGAGGTGGTTGAAGGTAATGAATGAGAAGATACACCGATGAGAATAGCCACAGCATCAAGCGATACATCATGTCAACTCACTTGTCCCATCTCTCCGTGTAGATTCATGTCAACTCACTTATCTCATCTCTCCGTGTAGATTCATGTCAACTCACTTGTCTTATCTCTCCGTGTAGATTCATGTCAACTCACTTGTCCTATCTCTCCGTGTAGATTCATGTCAACTCACTTGTCTTATCTCTCCGTGTAGATTCATGTCAACTCACTTGTCTCATCTCTCCATGTAGATTCATGTCAACTCACGTGTCTTATCTCTCCGTGTAGATTCATGTCAACTCACTTGTCTTATCTCTCCGTGTAGATTCATGTCAACTCACTTGTCTTATCTCTCCGTGTAGATTCATGTCAACTCACTTGTCTTAACTCTCCGTGTAGATTCATGTCAACTCACTTGTCTCATCTCTCCGTGTAGATTCATGTCAACTCACTTGTCTTATCTCTCCGTGTAGATTCATGTCAACTCACTTGTCCCATCTATCCGTGTAGATTCATGTCAACTCACTTGTCCCATCTCTCCGTGTAGATTCATGTCAACTCACTTGTCTTATCTCTCCGTGTAGATTCATGTCAACTCACTTGTCCTATCTCTCCGTGTAGATTCATGTCAACTCACTTGTCCCATCTCTCCGTGTAGATTCATGTCAACTCACTTGTCCCATCTCTCCGTGTAGATTCATGTCAACTCACTTGTCCCATCTTTCCGTGTAGATTCATGTCAACTCACTTGTCCCATCTCTCCGTGTAGATTCATGTCAACTCACTTGTCCCATCTCTCCGTGTAGATTCATGTCAACTCACTTGTCCCATCTCTCCGTGTAGATTCATGTCAACTCACTTGTCTTATCTCTCCGTGTAGATTCATGTCAACTCACTTGTCCCATCTCTCCGTGTAGATTCATGTCAACTCACTTGTCCCATTTCTCCGTGAAGATTCATGTCAACTCACTTGTCCCATCTCTCCGTGTAGATTCATGTCAACTCACTTGTCTTATCTCTCCGTGTAGATTCATGTCAACTCACTTGTCCCATCTCTCCGTGAAGATTCATGTCAACTCACTTGTCCCATCTCTCCGTGTAGATTCATGTCAACTCACTTGTCTCATCTCTCCATGTAGATTCATGTCAATTCACTTGTCTCCTCTCTACGTGACTTGTCTGACAATTGAAGAAAGTTTCGATATTATCTCCGCAGTGACGAAAAATGATGAATGTATATACTGTTGGGGATGAACCATACTTTTGTTTTCATCATGCCTTGAAATTGTCAAGAATTTCATGGCAATCATCTCTCCAGAATTGAAGGCTGCTCAGCACGTAGTATTGTATCGGATAATCACACTTTACTAAAACTAAAATGTGTGAAATGCCAAAAAAATCTGGAAAATAAACTCATCAACAAAAACACAACATAAAACCTCAATATAGATCCGAAAACAGAACCTCTACACGTTTTATTGTACAAGAGATACACACTATAGTACTCCCTCTATGCCATGTTATTACCAACTAGAACATTGTAAGATGCACATGGTAATGTATTGCATTATGCATTATGTATTTATTTTTTTCTTGTACAATATTGTTCATTTTCTTTGTTTCCTTAGCGCCTCCTACTCCGAAACCAACAAAACCAGGTGAGTTGTCAGTTTTTTTTAATAAATCTAAATACAGGCTAGCTAAGTATGCATGTAATATAACAAACTTCTCAACAAATAAACAGAGATTAAGAATCTGCATCTTGTTACAACTCGTTACAAATTGTTGTTTTTCCCCCCACAAAATAGACGGCCACCAAATATAAAGTTTCCCCCGATAACAAATTCGTTGTGGGTTACGTTTATTCGACAGGAGAAATTAGAAAATTTGTAATTACGTTTTGAGAATCATTTACAGCAAACCGGATACATATCGACGTTTCAACCAAGGGACCTTTGTTAAAAATAAAACAGCACAAACGAAGCAATTACTAACAAAATATTAGTGTTCATTTATTACATCATTATTGATAGATTCTCTCAATCTTTATTTATTACATCATTATTGATAGATTCTCTCAATCTTTATTTTTTACATCATTATTGATAGATTCTTTTAATGTTTATATATTAAACCAGTCTTGATAGATTCTCTCAATCTTTATTTATTACATCATTATTGATAGATTCTCTCAATCTTTATTTATTACATCATTATTGATAGATTCTCTCAATGTTTATATGTTACAAAAATGTGTATAGATTACATATATGTTTGTAGATGTATGTATTGCACAAACCGAATCATTCAGACTCCATCAAAAATTTGATTGACAAATTTGAGAGAAAAGTGCTTTCAAGAGGATCTGTTGATACATCACGTCAATAAATTGTAGGAGATTGTCTGAAAAAGTTTGACAGCTGCTAATAAGATGTATATTTGGGAAGCAAGATAACAGCAGACGGTGATACCAACTCAGAAATCAAGACTCAAACAGTAGATCCATGTAATACTCTTGTTATTTCTCGTTCAGATTAGTGATTTTCTTAACGGAAAGCGACACACTTTCCGGGCATTCCCATAGGATTCAATTTCTTTCATCACGTGGTGACTGGTATCTATTCTGATGTTATCAGACATGAAGAAAGCCTTCTTCTTCTTCGGCGATACTCAGTCAGTAAGATTTGGACTCCGGATTCTATGATATAGACTAATATATGTTTTAGAGTTTCCACTGCGCCATACAGTTTATATTCGACGCTGATTGAGGTGGACCATGTCTTGTTTCTTAGGTCTGTATACTGGGGACATTCTTGTCAGATTTGTTCTGCTGTCATAATCGCAAGGCTGCAATGGCAAAAGCCCACGAGAAGTGAGCATCCAAAGAAGTATAATACTAACGTTGATACCATTCCACTGTGACATACCAGAAAATGAGAAAGCAGATGTGTTAACAAAAGATGGAGCAACACAGGAATAAAAAAAGGCCAAGACATCATCTACCAGGACAAGAGGACCTCAAAGCCATTAAGCATGTCGACCACCCAAAAGGCAACTACGACTATCTTGAATGAAATGAGCAAGTTATCATATTCCGCATCAGGACAGAAGACAACAGACTAAACAGCCACTTAAATAGACTAAGACTGGTTCCATCATCTCTTTGTCTATGTGACCAGTCAGTACAAACCGCGGAACATATCCTGCTAGACTGCATTACACTAAGACAGTTAAGGGAGGAACACTGGCCTACAGAGACGGGTATCCACAGAAAGTATGGGAGCACCCAGGAGCTTTCAAATACAGCAGAGATTATTGATAAAATCGGCCTTGCTTTGTAGACATGTTCAACTGCAAACGAGAGAAAAGAAGATAAATGCTGCTAGTGTACGTAGCCTGTTAGTGTACGTAGCATGTTAGTGTACGTAGCCTGTTAGTGTACGTAGCCTGGTAGTGTACGTAGCCTGGTAGTGTACGTAGCCTGTTAGTGTACGTAGCCTGGTAGTGTACGTAGCCTGTTAGTGTACTTAGCCTGTTAGTGTACGTAGCCTGATAGTGTACGTAGCCTGTTAGTGTACGTAGCCTGTTAGTGTACGTAACCTGTTAGTGTACGTAGCCTGGTAGTGTACGTAGCCTGGTAGTGTACGTAGCCTGTTAGTGTACTTAGCCTGTTAGTGTACGTAGCCTGATAGTGTACGTAGCCTGGTAGTATACGTAGCCTGGTAGTGTACGTAGCCTGGTAGTGTACGTAGCCTGTTAGTGTACGTAGCCTGGTAGTGTACGTAGCCTGGTAGTGTACGTAGCCTGTTAGTGTACGTAGCCTGGTAGTGTACGTAGCCTGGTAGTGTACGTAGCCTGTTAGTGTACGTAGCCTGGTAGTGTACGTAGCCTGTTAGTGTACGTAGCCTGTTAGTGTACGTAGCCTGTTAGTGTACGTAGCCTGTTAGTGTACGTAGCCTGGTAGTGTACGTAGCCTGTTAGTGTACGTAGCCTGGTAGTGTACGTAGCCTGTTAGTGTACGTAGCCTGGTAGTGTACGTAGCCTGGTAGTGTACGTAGCCTGTTAGTGTACGTAGCCTGGTAGTGTACGTAGCCTGGTAGTGTACGTAGCCTGTTAGTGTACGTAGCCTGTTAGTGTACGTAGCCTGGTAGTGTACGCAGCCTGTTAGTGTACGCAGCCTGTTAGTGTACGTAGCCTGTTAGTGTACGTAGCCTGTTAGTGTACGTAGCCTGTTAGTGTACATAGCCTGTTGATTGTATGTCTTCATTATACTCTTCATCAAAACATCGACAAGTCAGCCTATGTCACAAGAATGTGCTGTGCCATGATTTATAGTTTAGCTGCGATATCTCCGCATTTCGGCTTGACACACCCGATTTCAGAATAGTCTAAGTGGACATCTATGACGATATTAGCATTTGTCTCGATTTGTCTCGATTCCCACTAGACGAGACCTCACTTCAACCCTCGCGTAGCATCGCATCAACATACTTGTCTGGTTAACAAAGATATTATCGACATCATCTTCGCCGTGGTAAAGCTTGCTAAATATACATGCATGCACTTCTTGAAAGGAATCAATGGCTTTTATCTGTATCATGCCTCGATACTGCTAGAAATGTGACATTTCCTTTCTGGTGTTGCAGTTGAACGAGTTTGCTCATTGCATTTGCGCTTTGCATACACATATTAGTCCATCATTTGGAGTCTGAAATAAATCAAACATACCAAATGGTGTAGGTGGCCATGCTTGCTGTATAACTCTTGTTTTGTTGATGGGTTCAGTTGATAACGTACCCTCATGCTACAGTGTCATCTCATTTAAAAGCTTGTCTCGCTGTCGTTGTGTCCTTCTGTCTATTCCCATCTTGTGGAAAATCAATCCATGAAAACTGTGCTAGGAAAACTACTAATCTCTCTATCTATCTATACACTGTGGCCCTTGTTTGCTATGCGACGTCAGGGGTGGAAGAGTTCTCCGGAGATGACCTTCTTGTGTGCTGTTTGTAAGCTTGTTCCTGTTGCTTCTTTAATATGTGTGATCCATCTTTTACATGGTTTGCCTCTGACTTTATAGTCATAATGTCTCTGTGTCATGGCCATTTGTGGCATGCTATCTGTCAGTAGTCTGGAAGCGTGTAAAAACCACTTTATCTGTTGTCTGTTGATGTGTTCCAATATCAAAATTACTAATCATCATCGGAAAATAACAATTCACCGCCAACCACAGGAAACAAGAGTGATCAACTAGTTCTGGGTTATACTATCACCAACATCATCACGAGCACCACAATAATGGTAGCGTTCACAATCATCACCATCCGCATGATCATCATCATCATGAGCAACATTTAAATCAACATCATGTAGCATAATTTAAGAGGTTTAACGACTGATGCTATTTCTTTCATCGTGTATGTTTGTTGTCTGTAGTGCAATAATGTTCAATCTTCTTGTATCTTCTCAGCGCCTCCTACACAAACACCAACGCGACCACCACGTGAGTTCATTATTTATAACCTTTAATGTATCTATCCACCCGTGTGTTGTTACGACACGAAAAGGAAGCCAAACATATCACACTGTTTGCCTTCCATGCATGTCGTAAGAGGTGATTAAGGAGGTAAGGAGCTTATGGAGTGGAATTGATAATCTCATCCCACAGAGAATCAAAACGACCCAGAAATTGGATGTGTCAGGCCGAAAGGCGCAGATATTGTAGCAACGCTGTAAACCATGACACAACCCATTTCGTTATCCAGACTACATCCTGCTAATTTGCAGGAGTTGGAGAGCGAACGCAGACGAAGAAGACTATTTATATTTACATAATTCAGCTTACACTGTGGCATATCTCCGCAACAAATCGTCTCTATTTTGTCATATTTTAAGCTATTCCTGTCAGTTCATTCGATTACTTCCATTTGTTTCCATTTTCCATTATTAGTAAATTCTATAACGTTAGTATTAGTAAGTTCTACAACTCTAGTAATAGTAAGTTATATAACGGTAGTATTAGTAAGTTCTACAACTTTATTATTAGTAAGTTCTATAACTTTAGCATTAGTAAGTTCTGAAGAAAGTAGGTATGGGACATAGGGACACAAAGGGTAGTAATGGAATTGGTCTACATGAGAAATAGCACGCTGGCTGTGAAGCAGAAGCACCTCGTCGGAGGAAAGACACAATAACAAACTATTAACTTGTCTCGTGAAATATACCCTCTCTGGGAAGAAAGCTTCAATTGGGATTGCACTATGCCGAAAATTGAAGCCTATTGTGTATGAAATAAAGCTCGGAGAAACCACTCTACTGTACATACGAAGTAAGAGCAAATCGCTCGCAATTCCTGGGGATAGCAACATAGAAACCAATAAATTATATAAGCTTACTCTTAGTTAGAACTATAACTTTAATCTTAGGAAATTCTATAATTTTAATCTTGGTAACTTCTACAATTTTTAATTTGTGTTGTTTCTATAAAGTTAATCGTAGTAAATTATATACCGTTTTTACATGATCTTATTCGTCTAAGCATATAGTCTGAAGCAAGGCTACGCCATATGGAGTCAATCGGGCACGAACAAAACATGGCTTTTCATGGCTAAATCTGCCGATCCATAAGAGATTTAGTTTGTTGTAGATTATGCATGGGAAAAGCTATCACTGGACTGTTGCACTTACCGTCTGAAACTTCGTTGTTCTGTTCTGTTCTGCTCTGCATTGAATTCTCATATATTTCAAACAGGATAAACATTTAAGCAACATTTCTCAAGATTGTGTTCCATGTGACGCGGTCGTCTGTCAGGAGCGATGACAAAAGCATTTCATTGGCGATTTACATACATTTTTGTATGACAATTTTGGTTAGTCTCTTCAAACACCGTGTGAGAAATCACTGTAAAATATTTCTTTTAGGATACTGCTGTTGTTCATCCTTGGGATATGTCCAAACCACATGAGTTTTCTTTGACTGAGTATGGAAAATATTGTTAGAGGCGTGGCTTCTGCAGTACTTCATTGTTTGAAAACTTATCCTACCACTTGGTATTCTGAATTGTTGTGTAGACATCGTAGATGGAAGCTACTAAATCTCTTTTTTGTTGTTGTGAGTATGGTATCCATGTTTCAGACTTGTAAATGATGTAAAGGAGAACACTGAATACATATGCCTGGTAGATCGCTATCTTTTTTTCCATTGTCATCTTCGTGTTGTTTCAGGTTCTTCTTAATAATTTACCAAAATTGTTGCAAGGTATAGAATTATTGATAATACTGAATATTTCCCCTTAGGGAGTTTCATGGAGTTTGCAAGTGGCTTGCGTGATAAGTGTCTCATACACTTGTTATCGCTACGGCGTGTACAGTGTAAGTTATTAAATTTACTCTTCAACTGAGAAAATCCAGTTCTTACCGGAAGTTTAATCCTGGATCGCACAACTTGTGAGCAACGCTCTAACCTCTCAACTATACGCCACGTCACACACTATACCATTAATCTTAGTAAATTATATAAATGTAATGGTTATAAATTCTAAAACTTCAGTCTTCGTAAGTTCTACATTATTCTATTTTATATAAATGTAATCGTTATAAATTCTAAAACTTCAGTCTTCGTAAGTTCTACATTATTCTATTTTAATATCTAAACAAATTACAAACAAGTTAAAAATGAGAATTATTATTATTAATTGTTAAGTATTATAAAATGCTACATCTATTCTATATTAATGTATGGATCAGAAATATGGACACTAAATAAACAATTAGAAGACAGAATTGATGCATTTGAGTTGTGGGTATATAGAAGAATAGGGAGAACATCGTAGAAAGAGAAGAAAACAAATAAAGAGAGATTAAAAACACTTAATATGAAGAAAGAACTACTGAGAGAAATAAAGATCAGGCAAATAAAATACTTTGAACACATTAAAAGACATGACACCTTATTGAAGACCTTACTTGAGGGTAAAGTCAAAGGGAAGCGAGCAAGAGGTAGACAGAGATACAAGTGGGGGAGTAACCTCACACGATGTACAGGTTACAGTCTAGCAGAGTGCACAACCAAAACAAGAGACAGATGATGGAGATACGTTGCAACCAACCTTCGTTGCGGAGACGGCACTTAATGATGATGAAGTTCTACAACTATAAATTTAGTAAGCTATAAAACTTTAATTTACATCTATAAACTCTATCATTTATTAATTTTGACACACCTGAATTCAGGTTGAAATCATTTGTTTTTCCGCGATCTGTGCCTGAAAGATTTCTTCGAAAGACCATAACAAACTAAACTTTTCTTGTACATCCACAGAACCTGCAACTAAAGAGCCGCAAGAAAGTAAGCTTGTTGTTTAACGTATTTCTACTGTGTATTATCGCAAGTAAACAAATTTGCTTAAACGTTTATACATAGTTGCCAAAAACATCAAGGTAAAAGATATAGGTAAGCTGAGATATAAACCAGCGTCAAAGCACACAATTTCCTATAATTGCTCAGCTGTCTGGACAGTTGTTGACTAGAAATCGCGTGACTAGCGTCACCTACCGCAACGTAGAGTATCAGGATCACGGGTGTCTTTAGGTTCTGTGCAAGCTGGCATGCTTCCACCAGTGTCATTCAAAATACTCCTAATATCCTGTCTTCATCTTGGCGACCTCTGTTTCCCTTTCGTAAAATTCCCCTATTAAACATTATTCTCTTCTCCAATCTGATCCTGACACCCGTGACGCTTTCCGTGACTTATCTCTGGTGGCTTATAGGCGCGACAGAAATCTGAAGGACATCTTGGTCCATAGCCATCTCAAGTCTTCTGTTCCTGACCATTTTGGCACTGTTCGTTGCCCACGTGGCCGTTGCTATACATGTCCTTACGTGCTCCATTTTATTTCCCAAGGCCACTTTCTCTATCGATGAGGCCTTTACATATATTCCCGTAATGTCATTTACGTGATCATATTTAAACGCTGCGGCAAGCAGTACATCGGGGAAACCGGCTTAAGATTCAGTGATCGCTTTTGTAACCATCTGCATACCATCAAGCACAGAACACCCAGTTCTGTGGCCAAATACTTCAACGGTGCTCAAACTTCAATTTTAAAAGTTATCATGGTGTTTTTGATATTCAGGTCACCGCCATCAGATCCTGCAGCACCGATGATAGATCTAGCCACGCTCTAGAAAATCGTCTCATTTTTGAATTGGGTACACTCAAGCTTTTGTACTCAATTCCGACTACTCTTATGTATAGTAATAGGTTGGTGTGGTCTTTGTCTTTATTCGTTTTGTTTCGTCATTTACTCATCATTTTGTTCGTTTCGTTTCCACATATATTTACGTCTTTTATGTACTTTATGGCCTTCCGGCATCTCATTTCCACATTTCCGTTGGATATGATTGTTTGTTCTGGGATACGTTTGTTTGTTGTGATAATTTTTTAATTCGTCGTCTTTTGATGTTTTGTGTGTATCTTGATAAGACCTTTTGGTTGAAACGTTGAATCTGATTTGTGTATTGTAATTTGTATGTTTTCTAGTTAACTAGTTTCTAGATAACTAGTTTTAGTTATAGTCTGTCGTGTCTGATTGCAGCGATTACATAAACCTGTGTTTTACGTAAGTACAATTGTTGTTACGTTTCACGCAGTTAACTTGTATTGATTGTAATCTTTTTATGTGTCCAGCCTGTCCACCTGATGACAATCCATGCCAGCAAATATTTGTTCCAACACCGGATGGATTCAGATGTGAATGCAATGAAGGCTACGTGATCAGCGAAAGCGATCCTACCCAATGTGAAGGTATGTATAGTTTAAAAATAAATTCCTCTAGGGATCTGCCCTTTGCACATACATTGTCATCACTGCCACTCTGTACGTCTTAGGTTCTGTGCAAGCTGGCATGCTTCCTCCGGTATCATTCAAAATACCCCCTAATATCCTGTCTTCAACTTGGCGACCCCTGTTTCCCTGTCTTAAAACCTATCCCACTATATTTATAATCCATTTTGTCTGTGTATATTTCCAAAGTATGGTAGCTTGCGATTCTTTTAACCGCTTTGTGGGTCCAATCCTCTTCTATGTTCAAGTTTTCTTGGACATCATTATTAGATAGTCTCTCTGTCCGTGCTTTTCTTAATACATTTCTACAGAAGCATATTTCAAATTTGAATATTTCCTTTTCCATTACGAATGTCATTGCCCATGTTTCCTAACTATATAATGTCAGTCAATCAAACAAGTGTCATGCTGAATGGCGTAGTCGATCGTGTTCCTCCGCGACTCTCTGTCTCTTGTTGTCATAAGTTCGCTTGGTGAACTTCTACCGTGATATAACACTAGTCCATCTAGCAACTTCTCTATTTGTTGTCCCCTGTCTCTTCCCTTGATCTTTCCAGTGGATATTAAGTGTTCAAGCTGTGTTCTTCTCAGCACATGACCTAGAAACCTTGACTGTCTGCCCCTAATGTTTGATATAATTGAACTTTTTACGCCAGCATCATTTTCATCATTCTTCTCAGAAATCCCATCTCTGTAGCTTCCAATTCGTTTTGTGAATTATTTTGTTTACAATCCATACTTCAAATCCATAAAAAAAGAATTGGTTCGATATAACATCTCAGCACTCGAATTCGTGTCTGCAGTGATAGTGTTCCATTGCACAAAATGGTTCTCATTTTTTGGAATGCTCATTTGTCTTGGGATGTACCGCACTTTATCGCACTTGAGCATCTACCAGTGTTAACAGGGTGCCAAGATATTTTATTTTTTTCAACTTGTGTTAATTTTGTGTCATTAATTATTATGTTGCATCCTGGTGGTGTATGTCTCTTCGAGACATTCGTTATTTCTGTTTTCTTTTTGTTTAAGCTGAGGCCTTTGTTTTCACTTTCTTTTACTACTTTATCGAACAGGGCTTGTAGTTCTTGTTCGCTTCCTGCGATCAGTACTGTGTCGTCAGCATATCTCAAGCTATTTATATTGCATCCTTCCACTGCTATTCCTGGCATATCTTCTATATTTCGCATAATGTATTCTGTATGCACGGAGAGAAGATTCGGTGACATTACACAACCTTGCCTAACACCCATTTCTGTCTTTTGAAATCTTCCTATGGCGTTGTTAACTCTCATCGCAGCCGTTTGTTTCCAATACATATTTCTTACTATTCTTAGATCTTTCCCATCAACGTTAAGATTTTCTAGCAATTTTATAATCTCTGAATGCTTCACCTTGTCAAATGCTTTGCTGTAATCTATGAAGCACAGATAAAGGTCTTGTTGTACTTCTATGACCCTCTCCATTAATGTTCTTACTATATATAAGGCATTTCTTGTGCCTTTTCACAAATCCACATTGTTCGTCTGCTATCTCTGATTTGTTTTCCCTCGTATACGTCTCATTATTATGTGTAGTAGAATCTTGGCCAGCTGATTCATATAAAGGTATTTGTTCTGTGATCTTCACAACCTACTGCACCAGGTATCTTTGGTAGGGCTATGAAAATTAATTGTAGTAAATCAGATGGACATTTTGGTGATAACTTCAATGCCGTAATCTCCCAAAGTGTCTAACTCTTCCTTTGTAATGTCACTGTCTATACAATGTCACTTGACAAAATTCAACTTGTTCATAGTTAGAACTATGTTTTCCTATTCCCCCTTGCCATAAATGTTTCATCTTCAATATTTCTTGTAGGTGTCGTTTCTAATCTCTTTCTCATGCATATTCACGTGTTTCTGGTGTTGTTATCATCTTGCGAAAACTTTGATCGACAATCACTGTATCAAACAATGCGGCAGTCACATAATTCTACTTTAAGGTGAATTTCAAAATATTTACTTGTGAATAATATCTTTTAATGCAGAGATATGTTCACTTAAAATCATATTATATGTCAAACTTCACAATTAAAATCATATTATATGTCAAACTTCACAATTGAAATCATATTATATGTCAAACTTCACAATTAAAATCATATTATATGTCAAACATCACAATTAAAATCATATTATATGTCAAACTTCACAATTAAAATCATATTATATGTCAAACATCACAATTAAAATCATATTATATGTCAAACTTCACAATTAAAATCATATTATATGTCAAACTTCACAATTGAAATCACATATGTCAAACTTCACAATTAAAATCATATTATATGTCAAACTTCACAATTAAAATCATATTTTATGTCAAACTTCACAATTAAAATCATATTTTATGTCAAACTTCACAATTGAAATCACATTATATGTCAAACTTAATAAAATATCTCTATATAAATGTTTAGTAAAATAAATAACAGACTCTCAATGTCTTCGTTTGCCTTATATAAAAAAGCACCACACATAATCGTGCTGTAAATTATTATACCTACAATTTCTTCAATGTTTACATTTGGTGTGTCAAAGGAAAAATACTTGTATGTGTGTGATGGGCATTAACACGTTCGAAAGCATCGTATCCATTTTATGTGAATTATCCCGCCCATTTATAAGTTCTAAGGTATAGTGGATTGACTTCATTATACTCGGGTGCTATATATATGTTCTATACCCTTCTCAACAGATCGGTACTCTGCCGAGAGTACCAATTAAAGCACACGACTTTGTAGCTTTAAACAACGATATTCATGTACTAACACGTATATATGTAACAAATCCATCTCAGCGGCACACATAAACAAAGGGTAGTGACAATTTTTGTTTTATGAAATTGTTGAATTTTGACAAATGTTAATTTTTTGATCAAAGGGTGAGGACAATTATATCACTGTAAGAAATAGTTCAACAGTTAATAACCGTAGGTAGAGCGACGTAGTTTTCGTGACCATAGACTTGTGTATACAATTGATTGACAGATCATGGAAAATACAAGTTTTGATTGTTACAGAATTAAGATTACAAACCGGATAGAATCCGTAAGTTTGGATACTTTATGTTACATAATGAGACTGAGTGTATTCAGGAAAAGATTAGAAAACACAGACGAAAAGTAAGATGTGTGAATTTCATACGAGTTTCAAGTCAAAGTAAACATAACGTAGTACAGTTGAATTGTTCAAGAATTGTAAGAACAGAATATAATACCAACAACATTTTAGTGATCAGAGATAGTTGTACATCAAACACCAAATAGTAACCATCTAAGCAGCAAGAATAGTGAGAGAAATATTATACATAGACAGCCCAGACATAGAGAAGGGAAGAACTAAGAAGGAAATTAATGAGAAAAGATCATAAACGCAACTGGAGAACTCCAGTTTTAAAGAAAGATACAAGTATCAACATCTACGGTTGTTTTGAACTCAACACAGGACTTGAGTTGTGAGTACAAGTTAGTTAGCCACTGTGTGACATAAACGGATAGTCTTGTGTAAATTCGTGAAGTAGAGAAAGGCATAAGGATTCCACCTTAACTAGTAACTTTGTGGAAAATGGAATAGAACAAATGTAAGATATAGAAATAACTACGAAGAACAATATACAAATATATAGCCTGAGTAACGAGTGAACTGAATATGTGAGGACTTTTAAAGGTGGTTATATAATAACTTGTATTAGAACTTCTAGAAGAAACAACTTTAAAGAAAAGTACAGCGAAATTAATTAAAGGGGGAAGGTACACCTAGGAGACGGTAGGGTTACGTAAAAATCCATATTTAAATAACTGTGAATATACATGGCTGCAACTGTCACAGTAGATTCCTGAATGAATAAACTATAATTATAATGTTAAATATTTTTTTCTGTACATAAATAAATAGAAATTATTTATTCTTGAATAAAATTATTACATTTTTTATTTTCAATATGGTACGGTCAGTTATGTAAAAGTTTTGAGAAGATATTAAGTACAAATGAGTTATAATTAACAATGTATGCGTACAGATGGAATAACTATAGCACATGCTACGGATATTAGAATATATTTTCAAACTTTTCATACAGGATGGTTAAAAGTTTACCCATTTTTGGGTACAGTTTCCACATTTAAATGGCTGTAAAAATTGTAAATATACATAGACAGCAACGTTCTTAGTTTGTACTATATGGTTATACTATATAGTAATAGAGAAACTTAAGCAGGAAGTGAAACAAGCGGAAACAACTTTACAAGATAGAGATATGAAGTTAGAACGATTAAGGAATATGGTGAAAGAACATGAGGCCAGCATAGACTGGGTTATGGCACAGGTCTGTTGCGATGAATGTTGGGATCTGTTGCGATGAATGTTGGGAAGTTTGAGTAGAACAAAGGGAGTTGATGAGGAGAAAGGGACATACTGTTTGTGAAGTCGAAAATTGGAGAGAAGAAGATGAGGTAAAGTGTATAGACTTCTAAAAAACAACACAGTTAAAGTCGGAAAACATTGATTCACAGAGATCCACTACAGGTTTACATGAAGAAATAAAAAACATTGAAGAGACAAATACAGTATCAGAGTAAAATAAAAATCAGCAGAGGTTTTACAGAAACAGGTAGACGATACACTCGAGGAATTGAAGAATGTGGTGACACATAGAGACAGTCTTGTAACGAAAAGAAATTAAGAAAGTCATTGATATCAGAAGAAAGAAATGTAACAGTTAGAGAAAAGAGTGCAAGAAATAGAAAACGAAATGGGCATAATGGAACAAGCACAGCCGGCTGTGGGTACGGAAATAGAAAGACAGAGCGGCGGAAAGGAAAGAGCATGTCCACAAAAAGACAAAAATGAACATGGATGCCACAGACAACCATTATAAAGAAGTACAGGGACTGAAGAGAACTTCAGCTGAGAGGGAAAGGCAACTGAAACATCTGAGAGAAATAGAAGTAAATGTAAAAGGGAACGTTGATTGGGTAATAAATCACGTTTGCTGCTACGAGTGCATGGGCAACTATGATGATCAAAAACCACTGTGGGAGTTTAGAGGACATACTCTAACTGAGATAAGGAGGCGCAATGACGAGGCGAGGAAGTCATTAGGATTAAGAGACAGGGTAGAGACTACCACTGGCATGGACCGGCATAACAGGAAATTGATGGCAGACAGAGGAGCAGATAAGATAAAGTGTATAGACTTCTCTGACGATGCAGAGAGGGGATACAGTGCCGAAGAAGCTAGCACATGTAGAGTTCATGTTGAAGACCCTTCAATTTTAGGGTCAGAGATAGATGTAAGTGTCAAGGGAAAATCTAAAGGTCATAAAGAAGTAGCGAAGCCAATAGCAAGTAAAAAGGTAGAAAAATTGCCATGTGTGGAGTATGCTGTGAGTTGTAGAAATTATGACATAAACTGTGAGAAAATCATAGATCCGAGCGGTTATGAGTCACATTTTTGTACCAAGGTAAGGAAGCCATTGAAGGCTGAGAAGTAGATGGGTGTAAATACATTAGTAAGAGTAGTATCTCTTGATGTAAAGAGATATAGAGATTTTATTCAGAGTGTAGAAGTTGAGTATTACGTTGTTTTATGTATTGTGGTGTGTATTATGTGTATCTTACATTTCTAAGTAGCTATGAATGAAACTTTGATTTTACTAATTAGGGTCACATTTTGGTTAGAAAACCCCCCACTATCGTAAGGCAGGCGAGCGAACCACAAGTGCCGTGTTATTCAAAAAATTAAGATAATCAAAACCTTGGATCCTGAAGTGCGAAATGGTCGGAGAATTATTTTTTTGTTGATGTATTATAATGATCTAACTGTTATATGTTTTACATTTTTGATACAATGGTAGAAGTGTAAAGTGAAAGATGGGGACAGTCTAAACTGATGGTATACCTAGTCAAATCGAACATGAGCGCTGAGAACTGGTAGACCAATAGTAGAGAAAGACCCCCACAGACCACACATATTTGAGTTGTATTATATCGAAAGAAAATTTTGGAACAGATCAAATTGTAGATTTGGAATGAAAATAGAAAGATTTTATTGTGATTGTAAGGTTATGTTTTTGATGATTCATGAACTGTTGAACATTTAAAGTTTATAACGGAAAATTCGGTAAAGTACCAGACCTTAAAGAAGAGGGAGGCTTTTGATTCTGTACTAAGGCCACGTACATAGTGGATGAGCTTCAACTACAGGGTTTTGTCAGGGATTCTACGAATTCATAATTATTTTGGATACATGTAAGAGAGAATGAAAGAGACTTGAAAAATCTGATTTTATGATTTATAACTTGTATTACGTAGCAGTTATAATTTGATCATTTGCTTTCGTTTGCAGTTTATGATTTTCAGGCATCTAGGTGTATTCTCTTGTTTTTTGTTTTTGTTTTTCAATTTTCACATTGCTGTTTGACATTACTTTTGGGAGGAGTGAAGTATCCAAGAGGAAAAACTGGAGAATACAGGTGGATCTGTGGGTGTCCGTGTTATTCTCTTGTGACGAGAAACACTGTGGGCATACCAGAAGACAAATACGGGAGAGATAATTTAGGATGAATCTGTTAGTTTTCATGTAACTTTCACGAGGAAAGGAAAAACGATAGGTACAACAGAGTGGAGATCTTGCGAATTGATTGACTGATAACAGAATGTATGAAGAAATCAAGGAAACCGAATAATCGGGTTAGAAGAGTATCAGGGTAGAAATTCTCCAAGAATTGGTTGGAAGATGCGACCAATTTCTGTTTGTTAGATGGTAAGCTGAAATTATTCTCCTGATTGTGTTGAAATAATGTTGTATTACTTGCATTTGATGTTACTTTGATTTGTCATCAAGATTTTATATGAGTATGAAGTAAGAAAAAGAGTAGGATCCAAAAATGTAACAGTTAGTGTTTTTCCTTTAGTAAAACTTGAGTCCAAATAACGGTCTCAAGTTTAAAAATAATATTGAGCGGTATGTAGCGGTCCCATGTCAGCGGAACAAATAAAAAAGTAGTGATAATTTTTGATTTATGAAATTGTTGAATTTTGACAAATGTTAGTTTTTGATCAAAGGGGAAAAACAATTAGATTACTGTAAGAAATAGTTGAACAGTTAATAACCTTAGGTAGAGCGACGTACTTTGCGTGACCATAGAGTTGTGTATACAACTATTTGTTACAGCTGACGGGAATTGAACCAGGTCTGTTCTAGCAGCACCGAATCGCTTTGCAACACAAGTTTTCCGTACTTGACCAACCACATCCCTAAAAAAAATGTGGCCTCATCAAGACTTTCAGCCTGTGTACTCTAGTTACTGTGAACAGATCAATCGAAACAAGGACTATTACAACATCAACGAACATCCCGTACAAGTATTAAATTATCCTCAGGAACACAAACACAGAACATGCATATTCGTGAAGTGATCAGGGAACTGATTGACAGATCAGGGAACTGATTGACAGATCAGGGAACTGATTGACAGATCAGGGAAAATACAAGTTTTGGTAATTACAGAATTATGCTTACAAACCAGACAGAATCCGTAAGTTTGGACAATTTAGGTTATAAAGAGACTGGGTGTATTCAGGAAAAAAATTAAAAAACACAGATAAAAAGTAAGACGTGTGAAGTTCATACGAGTTTAGTATAAAAGCTAGTATAGTATATTGTAAATTCATTGACAAGGTTGTCAAATTGATATTTGTGGATTGAACTTGGGCCTGACCAGATTATGGAATTTGAGGAATTTACTATGTAAACAAACAAGTTAGTGTGTGTTATTATACACACGTTCACATGGTTGCCAATGGACATCGTGAAAAATTTGGAAGCTGATAATATAGAAAGTTTTAAGGAATTCCCTCACGTGAATACAGAGGTTGGAGCAAGCCATTATTTAATTACTGACAGGGTTTGCCAATCTGGGCTGCAAAATAAATTGAGACTTGAAAATATTGTTGAACTTAAGGCTTCCTTCTACAAGAGCGAGGAACTAATACGCAACACTATATGGAGAGGGTTGCCAATCTGTGTTGGGAAAGAAAGTGAGGCTTAAAAAGATTATGGAACTTAAGATACTTTTTCTATGAGAACAAGGAAATAATATGCAATATTATTTGTGTGTTAATAGGGTTGCCAATAGACAATTTTTAAAACAAGTGAAATAGAATTAGAACATAAGAACTTATAAGAGTTTCCTCAATTAAAACAAGTTACAGTAATACATTGCGTATAAAGTAAGAAGGGCTGCTACATAAGAAAATAGAATATTGAATAACAGAATAATAGACCTTAAGGTCATGAAGGAGAACTTAGACTACATAAGAATGAACGAACAATAGGGACATAGTTTTATAAGGAGAATTTTTAGAACTATAACGAATCAAATCAAAAGTGATTAGCTGTGTTGTGTAGTTTAGTAATTGAATCAGGGATGTTACAAATTATAGAGAATTAGCAGTTCTACGAATCACAACGGAAGTTGATTGTATGTATGGAGATGTATATTAGATACGTCTAGTATATTCAGTACTTCTTTCACACGATATCAAGGGATTGGAACAACTAAATCAAGAACACAAAGAAATCTAGCGTAGCACAAAATTTGTATTTAAACATGCAGAAAACAAAAATCATGTCAACAGATATAACAACACAACAACCAAAAATCTGAATTGACAATACCGAGATAGAATGTGTGGATAAATTTGAATACTTAGGAGCAAACATCAACGGTGCAGGAGACTGCATGGCAGAAATAAGGAAGAGATTGGCAATGGCATATTGCAAAATAACACGGCTGAAAAACATATGGAAAAACAACAAAATAGAAACGAAAGAGCTAATGTTACGAACTTTTATTTTTCCGGTTGCAACATACGGCTGTGAAACATGGACTATAAGTAAAACAGCGGCAAAGAAGATCAACGCCTTCGAGCTGAAATGCTACAGAAAGATACTTAGAATATCATGGAAGGATAAAATCAGAAACTCAGATATTATAAACACACTGAATATTCCAGAGTGTTGGTTACTAAACATAATAACAAAAAGAAAACTACGCCTGTTTGGTCATATAAAGAGACATAACTGTTTAGAAAGACAAATAATGGAGGGAAGAGTACCTGGGAAGAGGAGAAGGGGCAGACCAAGAAGACGATGGACTGACGACATTAAAGATAACATGAATACATCGCTAGAAAATGCAAGCCACATCGCCCAAGACAGAGAGAGGTTCAGAGAGTTCATTGGGAAGACAACGTTCTGGAAGGAATACGTCACATGACACATATTAGATACTCCCACGACAGCTCACGTTTTGACATAAAAATAAGGCAGCGACAGGTTATCCTGAGCTTTGATGCTAATTGAAGAATCTTTCCACTTAACGAGACGTCAACACCGTGTTTAGTTGAAAGATTGACCGATTCTCCTATTCGACAACTTGGACGTTTTACACAACTAACGAGAGAGTTTAGACCTCTCTCAAACGGAGACATCATCATATGAGCTCGACGGTATAAAATCATCAGAGAAAGTTAACAGGAAATACCTGTAACTAAAACATCTTATTTTCAACCATGATTCAACTGAAGGACGACAGATAGCTATTGAGTCTTAGAAAACCTCAAAAATAACCAGTCAAGATTAAGGAACATTCTACTACAGGAGTCGACTATTTACTAACCTCTTGACCCAAGTTTCCTATATTACTGTATTTCCAAACTTACTGACAAACTAGATCTTCCACAATGTGGGTGCGACCACATTCTTAGTTGTCAATTGTTAGAGCTACCATCAGACCTGCATCATGAGATATTTATGTATCGTAGTTATATGGTTTGTAATTGTGGTAACCGTGTTATGTTTTATGATGCATTTTGAGAATCAATAAACACTATATTAAGGAAATTATGCCTTTGACGCCGGAGAGTTCAAGCAAGTGTAAATAAACAGCTGGACGTCTGAAATGATAAACCGATTTTTGGTTTACTTTATTTTGTTTGATAAATGTCTGCTTGTTTAGTTAGTCAATTTAAGATCTTGCTGATTTGTTCTCAAAGAACACAACACCCCTTGAAGCACTCATTGAATTAAGAACATTCATTCCACTTTCACCCCCCCCCCCCATTTCACATTCACAAGAATATTCCCTGGATTCCACTTTCACCCCCCCCCCCTCGCACAACCCCTCACATATATACATTTAGAACTTTAATTGAAAGATCACTAGAAGTTCAGAAAGATATATACGTTTGCTTTATTGATTACACCAAAGCATTCGACAAAGTAAACACGATCAGATTATCAAAATACTAGAAGAGATATTAATATGGACAGTAAAGATCTTAGAATTGTGCGCAATATATACTGGCAACAAGAAGCACCCATGAAAGTGGATAATATAACTGGGAAGTATACACAAATAAAACAAGGTGTACCCTAGGGATGTGTATTGTTACCAGATTTATTTTCTCTTTACAGCGAGAATATCTTGAGATAATTAAGAATATGCCAGGCATTAAAATAGGAGGACACAATATCAATAGTCTACGATATGCAGATGATAGATGTTTTACCACAGTGTATTAGATAATTTTAATTTGCTGTATTAGATATATGACGTTAATGAAAATGCAAATTGAATCTGAAATTCTCTATTGGTCCGACTCAAGTCATACGGAATTAGCCAAGTATGGTGGCCAAATTAAAGATGGCCATGCACTGCAAATATCCAGGAAGCTAAGTAGTTAAGTAGCTCTAGATATAGGCTGTCCATAAACTATGTCAACAGTTGGGGAGGGTTGGTGTTCTTAAAAAAATGGGTTATTGGCACACATTTACCGCAACAGATACAAATATCTCTATGCCAATTGTCCGGCTCTATAGCGTGTTTGTGATGGCCAAGGTACAGTGTTCGAATTCTGGCACAGGCAATTGTGCATCTGCAACGTTCCGAAAAAAATTAAAAAAATTACTGAACGTTTATATATTGCCTACAAAATAATTACAGCCAAAACATGCTGGCTTGATGGCTATGACCTTAATATAAGAAAATAATTACAGCCAAAACATGCTGGCTTGATAGCTACGTCCTGAACATTATACGCTACCAATTGTATACATCAGTTAAACTGTTTTTAAATTTTTTGGAAAAATCAGAAAGAATACTAGTAGTTTTTCTGTGCTTTTTCTACACACAATGTTCTTTAGTAGTGGGGAGTCTGCACACAATGTTCTTTAGTGGTGGGGAGTCTACACACAATGTTCTTTCGTAGTGGGGAGTCTACACACAATGTTCTTTAGTGGTGGAGAGTCTACACACAATGTTCTTTAATGGTAGGGAGAATACGCACAATGTTCTTTAGTAGTGGGGAGTCTACACACAATGTTCTTTAGTGGTGGGGAGACCGCAAAGGTGTTCTTTATTGGTGGGGAATCTACACACAATGTTCTTTAGTGGTGGGGAGTCTATACACAATGTTCTTTAGTGGTGGGGAGACCGCAAAGGTGTTCTTTAGTGGTGGAGAGTCTACACACAATGTTCTTTAGTGGTGGGGAGTCTACACACAATGTTCTTTATTGGTGGGGAGTCTACACACAATGTTCTTTATTGGTGGGGAGTCTACACACAATGTTCTTTAGTGGTGGTAGTCTACACACAATGTGCTTTAGTGGTGGGGAGACTGTAAAGGTGTTCTTTAGTGATAGGGAATCTGCAACGGTGTTCTTTAGTGGTGGCGAGTCTGCAAAGGTGTTCTTTAGTGATGGGAGAGTTAAAATTGACAAATAATCTGGGGACATAATTTATTGACAACCACGACATGTCATAAGAATAACTTCAAAAGAACGACCATGACGAGAACTTACAGGAAAGGTAAAGAAAAGACCGATAAAAGATAACCTAGCAAAGAGCAGGGGATACCAAGATTTAGAAACTATAGTTTAAGACGCCTTGTGTAAGATGGAAGAGTGCAGAACTATTGTGTAAGATGGAAGAGTGCAGAACTCTTGTGTAAGATGGAAGAGTGCAGAACTCTTGTGTAAGTCGCCAACAAAGTGTGATGGTGTTTATTGTTTTAGTGAGAAGAGGTCGATAACAATGCACCATGTGGGCAATATAAATTCCTCGATTACTTTTTGACTGTGTAGGAAAAATGGTTAAACATTACGTTATTTAAGATAAATTAGAACTTGCTGTCAACGGAGCTCGTGGTGGATGATCCGAGCTTTGTTTTTGTCCATTTTGTGTAGATGAACATATACAAACATGAGTCGGATCAGAGAAGATAAGAAGATAAGAGATCAGAAGATAAGAAGATAAGTAACGCAGTCACTAGGTCATATATCCTGTGTAGATTTTGCCTGCACACACTCTACGCAAGCATAAATGTAAAAGATTTATCATCAACTTATGCATAAATGTAAAAGATTTATCATCAACTTATGCATAGATGTAGAAATTGATCATCAACTTAACCACATCTTTAGAAGATTGTTAATTATCAAGTACATCCTATATTTTAAATTACGTTGTTTGCTCTTGATAGACTATGTCCTATTTGCGTGCTGCGTCGCCAAACACGTCTGGAGTCGGAGAGACCTGTGCATTTCTCTCGCACTCACTCGTACGCCTTTACAATCCATCACCAATCACGGTCTGTGTTTTGACTCTTAGTCAAGGTGCCTTATTCCCACAGAAGTGGATCGATTACGTTAATCTCTGACGAGTAGCTCGCAACCTGCGAACAAATCTCGTAAGAAATATATCATTAACAACTGTGCCCTTGCGGACTGAAATCAATCTTCTCTGTATGAGTCGTGTTGGGAAACTACGACAGTGGACTTGGACTTCGGTTTCTTCACCCTCACGGACGAGGACTTTCTTTCCGTCTACGTTACTCACAACACCACACTGCACACACCACCA
This sequence comes from Meghimatium bilineatum, assembly GCA_034231615.1. Lineage (NCBI taxonomy): Eukaryota > Metazoa > Mollusca > Gastropoda > Stylommatophora > Philomycidae > Meghimatium > Meghimatium bilineatum. The sequence goes on along the minus strand of CM067319.1, from coordinate 72,754,572 downwards.
CACTGCACACAACACCACACTGCACACACCACCACACTGCACACAACACCACACTGCACACACCACCACACTGCACACACCACCACACTGCACACACCACCACACTGCACACAACACCACACTGCACACAACACCACACTGCACACAACACCACACTGCACACAACACCACACTGCACACACCACCACACTGCACACAACACCACACTGCACACACCACCACACTGCACACAACACCACACTGCACACAACACCACACTGCACACAACACCACACTGCACACAACACCACACTGCACACAACACCACACTGCACACAACACCACACTGCACGCAACACCACACTGCACACAACACCACACTGCACACAACACCACACTGCACACAACACCACACTGCACACAACACCACACTGCACACACCACCACACTGCACACAACACCACACTGCACACACCACCACACTGCACACAACACCACACTGCACACAACACCACACTGCACACAACACCACACTGCACGCAACACCACACTGCACGCAACACCACACTGCACACAACACCACACTGCACACAACACCACACTGCACACAACACCACACTGCACACAACACCACACTGCACACAACACCACACTGCACGCAACACCACACTGCACACAACACCACACTGCACACAACACCACACTGCACACAACACCACACTGCACACAACACCACACTGCACACAACACCACACTGCACACAACACCACACTGCACGCAACACCACACTGCACGCAACACCACACTGCACGCAACACCACACTGCACACAACACCACACTGCACACAACACCACACTGCACACAACACCACACTGCACACAACACCACACTGCACACAACACCACACTGCACACACCACCACACTGCACACAACACCACACTGCACACAACACCACACTGCACACAACACCACACTGCACACAACACCACACTGCACACAACACCACACTGCACACAACACCACACTGCACACAACACCACACTGCACACAACACCACACTGCACACAACACCACACTGCACACAACACCACACTGCACACACCACCACACTGCACACAACACCACACTGCACACACCACCACACTGCACACAACACCACACTGCACACAACACCACACTGCACGCAACACCACACTGCACGCAACACCACACTGCACGCAACACCACACTGCACACAACACCACACTGCACACAACACCACACTGCACACAACACCACACTGCACACAACACCACACTGCACGCAACACCACACTGCACACACCACCACACTGCACACAACACCACACTGCACGCAACACCACACTGCACGCAACACCACACTGCACACAACACCACACTGCACACAACACCACACTCCACACACCACCACACTGCACACACCACCACACTGCACACACCACCACACTGCACACACCACCACACTGCACGCAACACCACACTGCATATAAGAAGCAAGAGAAAATGTTTGAATTTGCCGATGATCGACACAAACATATTGAAAATGAATGTGAAACTGAAATCTGAACAATAATGAATAAATTAACTGATAGAATGGACTTCACCAGTGTTTTTTACGCCAATTAATTTGTTTCATTTTCAAATTTTTTCCAACTGAAATATTTGTATAAAAATATGAAAAACGTATGGTATTTCGCACTGTTTCTGCAGTTTTTAAAGTAAAAATCTGGTGTGGGAGTTCAGTTTAAACAGTTATATAGAAGTGCTGGTGTCCATGAATTCAGACCAGTTGTGGACATGTGTGTGTGTGTGTGTATAAGGAGGAGGGGGTAATAAAATGGAAACAAATTTTTTAGGCTATTTGTGAACAGCCCATTTATACCTGTCGTTTACCAAATTCATTCATGCTTATCATTTACTGCTTGAGTGTATATTTAACATGTTACTTTTTCAGTGAGCGGTTGCCCAGACGACATCATTGCCGACATCATTTTTGTCATCGACTCATCAGACAGTATTGAAGGTGATGGCTACATCACAGTTTTAGAATCTGTCTACGACGTGATCAGTGTTTTCAATATAGGCTATGATAGCGTGCGAGTTGCAGCACTCATCTACAGTTGCAATGTTGAGCTATTGTTTGATCTGGAATCATTCTGTGACGATGAGGACATTAAGAAGGTATTTTTGTTGTTAGATTCGCTTGCATACATCCGAGAAAGTTTGTTGAATGCCTCTAGCAAGTTGAGTTTATTTCAAAGGGATCTCACTTTCCTATTTGTAGACATAGAATATGTAACAGCTGCAGTTGCCAGTTGTAATATGAGAGATTGGAACAGCTGCAGTTGCCAGTTGTAAAGTTGTAATATGAGAGATTGGAACAGCTGCAGTTGCCAGTTGTAAAGTTGTAATATGAGAGATTGGAACAGCTGCAGTTGCCAGTTGTAATATGAGAGATTGGAACAGCTGCAGTTGCCAGTTGTAAAGTTGTAATATGAGAGATTGGAACAGCTGCAGTTGCCAGTTGTAAAGTTGTAATATGAGAGATTGGAACAGCTGCAGTTGCCAGTTGTAAAGTTGTAATATGAGAGATTGGAACAGCTGCAGTTGCCAGTTGTAAAGTTGTAATATGAAAGATTGGAACAGCTGCAGTTGCCAGTTGTAAAGTTGTAATATGAGAGATTGGAACAGCTGCAGTTGCCAGTTGTAAAGTTGTAATATGAGAGATTGGAACAGCTGCAGTTGCCAGTTGTAAAGTTGTAAT